>VZTH01012887.1:402890-442460 GCA_013397815.1 Aleadryas rufinucha
TTCCTCTGCAGTCTATGCTGAAGACCATGGTGAGGCAGCTGTGCCCCTGCAGCCCATAGAAGACCACAGGGAATGCAGAGATCCAACTGCAACCCATGGAGAAGCCGTGTGCTGGAGCTGGATGCCTGAGATGAGGCTGTGACTCCATGGGAGACCTGTCCTGGAACAGGCTCCTGGCAGGGACCTGCAGACCCATGGAGAGAGGAGCCCATGCTGGAGCAGGTTTACTGGTAGGACTTGTGACCCTGTGGGGAACCCACACTGGAACAGCCTGTCCTTGAAGGAGTGCACTCCATGGAAGAGTGACTCACACTGCAGCAGTTTGTGGAGAACTGTTGCCCATGGGATGGACTATTCAAAGAAATAATTTCTGAAATGAACCAGCCCTATTTTTAATCTTTTTGAATTCCTAAGAATTTACTTAGATGAAAGAAGATCCATTTCCAGTGGTTTACAACTTCAATGTACAATACATTTAATCCTGAATGTTAGGGTGTACGTATATTTTTGCATAGGTATATTTACCTATTTAAAAAATCTGTATTATAACCTTCCATAGCTGTGAAGAACTCATGATATAGATAAATTGACTTCTGAAGTAAATGAGGCATCAATATAAAGCCTTTTTCTCTGGTCCTATATGCTCTAGTAGGTTAAGAAGCAAAGCAAAAAACAAAGCTGTTGTATATTTCTCAGTACTCCAATGCAATAGCAATGAGTCCTTCTGTTTTATCCATTTTTCGTCTAATGTGCATCCTAACATCACAAAGCAAGAAGGTTCTTTGGGATTAAACCTTTCAAATAATACACACAGATGTTCAAATTGCCTCCTACGATAACATCAGGTTGCATGTGCTACAAAATACTAATTACAGCCCAGAGGAATAATTCTTTAAAAATTGACCTCATAAATTTTTCTTAAGGGTTCGAAACTAACAATCCTTTGTAGTTTATGATTAACTGTATGCATAAATGAATAGTAATAAAATGGTTACATATTTTCTGAGGCCTACTAACATTGCCACATGAAGAATAATGCATTATTCATCACTTCTATTCTGACAACACAGGGACACTTAGGATAAAAATTTTTACTGCAGTACCTGTATTTTAAAGGAATAATATCTATTGCTTAGAATTCTACAATGCAAATAGAAAATTTTTGAGATTTTTTTCTCCCTTTTGGAATAAATACATATTAGAAGAAAGAAGATTATATGACCATTATATTCAAATTTTAAACACTTTTCTTTTTTAAATTCTTGGTTTTGAGAGAAATGCAGATTCACAGCAATACATTTTGTTATAGCATTTATAGTTAAAAAAAAATACCAAACATGAAGTAAAACCTTTCTGGTGTCAAACACTTTTTTGTACTAAAAGACTGAAAGATGTCATTTCTGAAGTCAAGGAAAAATTGTGCTACGGAAATTGTCCACTTTCTGTAAAACTTGCAAGAAGCAATGATGTTATACAGAAAACAGAAAATTGATTTAACTAAATTCACAAAGAGCAAAGCAGAATCCCCATGAAATCTATGCTTGAATCATAGCTGGCCACTTTTGAAAAGAGGTAGTTTTTTCGATAGTACTTTATGAATCAACAAGAGCTCTTTACAGAAATAAGAAAAGTTGACTTTTGTTGTATTTAAGTAATAAAATTGCATTTTATCATTCTGACCAGATATTAATAACTATTATTTTATTAATTTTTATTTTAAATATTCATTATATTCAATAGGGGATATTTAAAGGAGATAAATGAACTTTAAGATGGGCAGGCAAAGTTGCAAAGTAACATTTTCTATTGTCTCCATTGGTAATAGAATAATGTGACTATTCTAACAGTAAAAATAGTGACAGAAAAATCTATTTAAAATATTAAAATAACTTTTAATTTCATTCTAGAACAACATTCTGACACCATAGACGTCCAGACCCTGCAAAGTTGGATTCTATATGCTTTGTAAGAATAAGAAAAATTCCCCAGTGTGTGTTTGTGAAGATAGAATCAGTACTATTAGAAGAGTGACTGTTTTATTGCATTTGTTAAACTTGAATATATCAAATTCAGNCCGTGTGCTGGAGCTGGATGCCTGAGATGAGGCTGTGACTCCATGGGAGACCTGTCCTGGAACAGGCTCCTGGCAGGGACCTGCAGACCCATGGAGAGAGGAGCCCATGCTGGAGCAGGTTTACTGGTAGGACTTGTGACCCTGTGGGGAACCCACACTGGAACAGCCTGTCCTTGAAGGAGTGCACTCCATGGAAGAGTGACTCACACTGCAGCAGTTTGTGGAGAACTGTTGCCCATGGGATGGACTATTCAAAGAAATAATTTCTGAAATGAACCAGCCCTATTTTTAATCTTTTTGAATTCCTAAGAATTTACTTAGATGAAAGAAGATCCATTTCCAGTGGTTTACAACTTCAATGTACAATACATTTAATCCTGAATGTTAGGGTGTACGTATATTTTTGCATAGGTATATTTACCTATTTAAAAAATCTGTATTATAACCTTCCATAGCTGTGAAGAACTCATGATATAGATAAATTGACTTCTGAAGTAAATGAGGCATCAATATAAAGCCTTTTTCTCTGGTCCTACATGCTCTAGTAGGTTAAGAAGCAAAGCAAAAAACAAAGCTGTTGTATATTTCTCAGTACTCCAATGCAATAGCAATGAGTCCTTCTGTTTTATCCATTTTTCGTCTAATGTGCATCCTAACATCACAAAGCAAGAAGGTTCTTTGGGATTAAACCTTTCAAATAATACACACAGATGTTCAAATTGCCTCCTACGATAACATCAGGTTGCATGTGCTACAAAATACTAATTACAGCCCAGAGGAATAATTCTTTAAAAATTGACCTCATAAATTTTTCTTAAGGGTTCGAAACTAACAATCCTTTGTAGTTTATGATTAACTGTATGCATAAATGAATAGTAATAAAATGGTTACATATTTTCTGAGGCCTACTAACATTGCCACATGAAGAATAATGCATTATTCATCACTTCTATTCTGACAACACAGGGACACTTAGGATAAAAATTTTTACTGCAGTACCTGTATTTTAAAGGAATAATATCTATTGCTTAGAATTCTACAATGCAAATAGAAAATTTTTGAGATTTTTTTCTCCCTTTTGGAATAAATACATATTAGAAGAAAGAAGATTATATGACCATTATATTCAAATTTTAAACACTTTTCTTTTTTAAATTCTTGGTTTTGAGAGAAATGCAGATTCACAGCAATACATTTTGTTATAGCATTTATAGTTAAAAAAAAATACCAAACATGAAGTAAAACCTTTCTGGTGTCAAACACTTTTTTGTACTAAAAGACTGAAAGATGTCATTTCTGAAGTCAAGGAAAAATTGTGCTACGGAAATTGTCCACTTTCTGTAAAACTTGCAAGAAGCAATGATGTTATACAGAAAACAGAAAATTGATTTAACTAAATTCACAAAGAGCAAAGCAGAATCCCCATGAAATCTATGCTTGAATCATAGCTGGCCACTTTTGAAAAGAGGTAGTTTTTTCGATAGTACTTTATGAATCAACAAGAGCTCTTTACAGAAATAAGAAAAGTTGACTTTTGTTGTATTTAAGTAATAAAATTGCATTTTATCATTCTGACCAGATATTAATAACTATTATTTTATTAATTTTTATTTTAAATATTCATTATATTCAATAGGGGATATTTAAAGGAGATAAATGAACTTTAAGATGGGCAGGCAAAGTTGCAAAGTAACATTTTCTATTGTCTCCATTGGTAATAGAATAATGTGACTATTCTAACAGTAAAAATAGTGACAGAAAAATCTATTTAAAATATTAAAATAACTTTTAATTTCATTCTAGAACAACATTCTGATACCATAGACATCCAGACCCTGCAAAGTTGGATTCTATATGCTTTGTAAGAATAAGAAAAATTCCCCAGTGTGTGTTTGTGAAGATAGAATCAGTACTATTAGAAGAGTGACTGTTTTATTGCATTTGTTAAACTTGAATATATCAAATTCAGTTGTGAAAGTGTAGTTGTTGAAGTGCTGCATCTCTTTACTTAGAGATCTCACTTCTACGCACTAAAATATGAGCCATTTAAATTTTCGTTTTAGTTATGGCAAATGTCATGGAAAAAAAACCCCTTTATTTTTCCAGTTCCGTTTTGGTTACTTTTTGTCTGATGTCCAAGTACCTCAAATTCACAACCGTACAGTAAGACCAAGTTTGGTGTCACAATTTTAGAACAAGAGATGTCACAATAAATTAAGGAATGCAAAGATAAGTTATAATAGCATGTGGATATAAGAGAAAATAATCTAAATATAGATTCTGTTGTTTCAAAGATCCTGAGGAGAAAGGAGATCTTTAAGTCTAAACATCCCAAGCTTAAACAACCCAGATCATAACACAATTGTTATATCAAAGCTGTGGTATTTCATCCAGGTATTGAGACTCATTTTCCCTAACGGTCAGTTTCTTATAATTTGAAGTAGGGGTAATATTCTTTTAATCTTTAACCATTTGATAATTATTTTCTCTTTCCTTTCCTTCCACTAGCTTGAAGCTACTTTCAGTCATGTATTTCAAAATATATTTCATTGTGTTTTACCCTTCAGATGATGATGACTCCACATTGTCCACTGAAAACTGTTTGGCTGTGAAATTCATTGAATCATAGAATTGTTTGGGTTGGAAATGACTTTAAAGATCCTCTAGTTCCTACCCTGCTGCCATGGGCAGAGACACCTTCCACTAGACCAGGTTGCTCAGAGTGCCATCCAACCTGGCCTTCAATACCTCCAGGGATGAGGCATCCACAACTTCTCTGGGCAACCTGTTCCACAGTCTCACCACCTTCATAGTAAGCAATTTCCTCCTCGTAGCTAATCTAAGCCTATCCTCTTTCAGTTCAAAGCCGTTACTCCGTGTCCTACCACCACATGCCCTTCATGAGGCCAAATTTAGGTACTGGAAGGTGGCTTATGATAAAAGTAATATTCATTAAAATGCAGTTAAGGAAAAAGCTAAAAAGGATATGAATGATTAAGACTGATAACTTCAACAACATAACTTGTGTAGTAAGCTAATTTATTGAGAGTACTTAGGTATACAACAGTGAGGAAGAAGGAGAGATAGGGAGAAAGACATTATTAAGAATGCTTATATTAAGTTCCTGCTTTGTTCAGCTGATTAAAATGGGCTTGTTTGGAAACTTTTCTCCTAACTCAGGCGTATAACTTAGACATCTGGAATTAAGTGGTATAAATATTCATGAATATATTCATCATGTAAATATGTCATCCTGCATATTTGTATTTTTAGAAAAAATTATTTATAAACATTAAAGAAAAAAAATGGGTAATGCATTACATTAATAGAAGTCTCAAAAAACACTCTGAGTTTCGTAATTTAGAGATACTACATACCCAGTCCTGAAAATGGTAACAGATCAGTGGCTTGATATAACATCATGGGGTAAAAATGCAGCAAAAAAAACCACCCAACCATCTCTTCAAGAAAGAATGTAAACTAGAGTAAAGAAATATATTAAAGAAACATACTAAATACTAAATATATATAAAGAAATATACTAAAGAAATATACTAAAGAAATATACTAAAATGTAGAATGGTGGTAGAAAATGAATGCTCTTGTTTCTTCCTTGTTTTCGGACTTAAAAAAAATACTGTTCCTTTTAGTGCTTGGTGGCACAGGAAAGAGCTTTATTTTGGCATGTATTTTAGCGAAGGGGGAATATCACTCTGTGTTCAATTGGTCTATTTCACTAAAATTGTGTAGTTCAACCAGTTTTGACTCGCATTGTCAATTTCTATGCTTGTATGAAAATTTTCCTGTGATAAAATTTGAGAGAACTTTCTTTTTTCTTGCACTTGTCCTTCCTGTATTCCTCACACATATTTTCAATGAAACTTTTGTTACTACCTGTGGCGGTGGCCCAACCCACTTTCCAGGTGAATGACAAGTGGGTTGATTTCCCCGCCCGAGACTCCACCTCTGAGGGCGGATCGGAGGAGGAGATAAGGCTGTGATGCCACCGCCTACTAGGTGTTCCCTTGAACATGTCTCCTCCCTGGTTTCTAGAACCCTCTCTCTCCCCCGGTTCCTTATTAGTTAGTAGAAGTTATGTTTAATAAGTAGTTCATTGATTATTCTATTAGGCTCTGGAAAGTTCTGTTTTGTTACATCCCTGGTTGGCTAGTTTAAACTAGTCCCTCCCAATATGTTTCCCGGTTGGTTGTATGTCACCCCCTTGTCATTTCCTAAGTGGTTGTTCCTTTACTCCTCCCTTTTCCCCACTCTTCTATTTAGTTTCATGCTAATGAAACGGCCAGAGGCCAGACCAACGGCCAGAGGCCAGACCAATGGCCAGGTTCGGGTGGCTAGTTCCCTCTGAGACTTTATTCCAAATAAATTGCTTGGAATACACTAGCGCCTGAATCCTCCTTCGGTCTTTACCTTTGCCTGCTGCGGTTTTTCCATCTGGGCTGCACAGCCTAATCGGCTGTTGGCAGATAGCCTCAGGGCGAGCTGTGGCTCCCGGGGCAAACATCTGCGGTTTGAGCTGCATAGAACCCTGCTCCGTGCCGTCGCACCGGGACCTCCCGGAGTGTCCAGAGCAAGAGGACAGCAGTCGCCGCCTGCTACGCCACCGGGCGGCTAGTGGTCAGCGCGGCAACTACCGCTTTCTTATTTCATAAATTGTTTTTAATATATGCAGAAACTTTCTACAGTGAAAGAAGCACTTGGTGTTTCAGATTAAAACATCAAAGAAGATATGCTGATAAACAGATTTCTTTCCTCCAGGAAATTAGCTTTTATACTTGACCTAGCAACAGGACACCAAATTAATTGTTTTCCATAAGGGCTATTAATCACAATTGTGACAATTTCCCATAATACGCTAACACAGTAATTGAATATTGCCATTCACTTTGAATACAATTTTAGTCACAGAGCAAAGTTAAATGCTGCAGACAGAAAAGTGTGTATGTTTTTGAAGATGATCCATACACTAATTGCTAGGCTATGATGGCATTTTCATTTATTATAGGCTGCTCAACCATTAATTGTGTGTGGTGATGCAGATCACTGATTTTTCTCATTGAACAAGTTACAAAGGTTAACTGAACCTGAGTTTAGAAAAAAATCATCAAGTTACAAATAAATAAATTACACAATAATATGATTTTAACTCATTGACAAACTACTTATAACAAAAACCCCTGAAGGTTACTAAGAAGTCTCTATAATTGGCTCTTCTTTTTTTTAAAAAAAAAATAAAGATTTAGTATATCAGGCCACAAACCAGGAAAAATTAACTCTTATCCTTTGTATCTGATACACTTAAAACTTTTGGTGATATAAAGGATTTCTTTTACAAGCTAATGCTCAGAACTAAGCCACAGCTAGTCTTGAGATTTTAGTGAGCTACTAGACTGAAATGTACTACCTTGCTACATGCAATGTATTTTCCTGGTTAATATTCGTAATTAAACCATATCCAGCTCCTGAATTTTAGATACTTGAGAAACCCAAATTCATTGGTATACTTTGAAGTATTGAGCATCCTGGAATAGGCTCAGCATTCTAGTTTTAAGAATGATTAGAGATAGCTGCTTTTCAAATAATTTAATGTGTTTAATATGGGACAAGTTTTCATGCCAACATATGCTAATGTTTGAAATTCATGATCTAGTCTATTTGTAAGAGTGAAACAAAATTTTGAAAGCATAACCACTGATTTTATTTATGAATAGTTGAGGAAATACAACTTTGAGGAAATCAAATTACATAAGTGACCAGAAGTACTGGAATATTACCATTTTACTGAATGCAGTTATATAGTTATATATGGATTTGAATATGTCATATGTGCCTATGTCCTATATATTTTGTAGATTTTCCTTGTTAGCCACAATGGTCTGCTATATTGAACTTCTCTTGAATCCACTGAACTAAGCCATCATGTCTCTGCTGCGTTGTCATTGCAGCTGCTCCTCTGCTCACCTTCATTTCAGTCCTAAGGGTTGTTATCTAAAAGCTCCATGTAAAGCCTTCAGTGTACAGCTGTACACCAGCTCATTCCACCAATCAAAGCAAAAATCACAGAATGCCAGAAGCCATGGCTATGAAAACATGGTCTCAGGAAAATCACAAAAGTCAGGAATCTGGTGACAGCTGTTGTGACAAGTTCATCCTGCTTGATGAGGAAGTTCTTTTTTACCCTTTTTTTTTTAATGCTATTTACACGTAGATAGCTTTGAGTCTGTTATATATAGTATCTGTCATGAACTTTTGTGTGATGAGAATAAAATTAATTCTTGTCACCCTATATGTAGTACTGTGGTTGATATTCAAACCTAATGTGTTCTTCACTTGTTTATTATGGGTTGTTTAATAGTCTAGTAGTCACTTGTAGAAAATGCCTTGTTGATACTTTAGCCCTGCCTATCCTAACAACCTTAAATCCTGGATTACCTGCTTGCTGAGCAAAATATTTTGAAGATGTCACCCATTACAGCAAGATTTTCAAAAGGAGGATGTAACTGCATAAAATTTATCATCACAGAAATGTCAGGTACTAAGTATGTGAAGAAATGGGTATACATCTGGCAAATCTGTATTCAAAAAAGGAATAACATCCATTTCCTAATTCAATTTTGTATTATGTATTATAATCTGTTACTGTAAACACCTATGATTTTCAGGAGGTCAGATTACTAAATCATAACAAATCTTCAGGTTTTATCAAATAAGCTATAAAACATATATATTTAGACACACCATTGTGAGGAATCTATTTTCATTGGGGAAAAATCAAATAACAAATGAAGCCAAGAAAAAATTGACTGTAACCTGTAGGCACATAACATTTATTATCAGTTTGTTCCTAACCCCACAGAAGTAATTTTACTTCATAAACTTGAAAGTATGCTTTGTGGGTTGTCATACAGTGAAGCCAATTTATTGTTACAAAAAAGCAAGATACTGTAGAGACCTTTGCTACTCCTATTGAGTTATGTGACTAATCCTAATAAAATTTGCCTTTTCTATGTGCAATTTTTTTTTCATTTTTGTTACATTGTTCCACAGGGTCTACTTGTGTCAGATCAAGTATTTCTATAGAAATGGATGGGAAGGGGAGGGGTGAGAGTTGTGTTTTGCTTTTACAGAAATGCTTCATATTGGAATAAAATAAAACCATTCCAGCATTTACCCCCAATGAAATCAAAGGAAGACATCCAGTTAAGTTCAGCATGAATGATATTTCATTAGAGAATCCTTAGCAATAATGGAATTATAGAATAATTCAGTTGAAAGGGAACTGAGTTTGGAAGAGAATGCAGGACATCTTTTTTCCAGCCTCTAGCATAAAGTAGGATCAGCTCTGAGATAACACAAGATTGCTCAGTACTTGATCCAGTTGGCTCTCAAACATCCCCCAAGAATGGAGATTGCAAAACCTCTTTGAGCAGCATGGTCAATTCCTTGTTCGTTCTCTTGAGGACAATGTTTTACCTTCTATCCAGTTGGATCATTTCCTTGTTTCAGGTTGTGCAAATTTATCACATCCTTTTGTCACCACTGTGAAGGAGCCTGGTTCTGTCTTTTTGATGACCCTTCAATAGGTGCTGTCAGCTTTCTGTAGGGACCCCTCAAAGCTTTCTCTTTTCCAGGCTAAACAATCCCATCTTTCTTTGCCTCTCCTGATAACCTTCTACTCCATTCAACCAGTCTATTAATATCATTATTGACTGGGGTGCCCCAAAACTGGGCACAGGACTTTAGATTGCAGCATAAGGTTCTATGAGGAAACTGGGTAACCACTCCTCTTGACCTCCTGGCTGGGTTCCTAGTGACAGCCCAGGACTCTTCTGGCCTTTGATGCCAGAGCACACCAGGTCCTTCTCAACAGAGTTGCTGCCCAGCCATTCAGGCCCCAGCCTGTGACGTTGCAAGGGAATTTCTGCCATCCCAGCAGTAGGATTTAGTATCAGTGTGTGTGAATTTAATGATCTTACTTACTGGCAGCTCATTCTCTCAGCCTCTCTAGGTTCCCCTACATGGCAGCCCTGCCGCAGAAAGTATGAACTGGTGTCCCGGTTTGGGCCAAATTCAGAGAAATGTCCGAAAGGAACGTCTTCCCAAAGGAAGGCAGGGTACAGCCGCCCCTCCCCCACCAGGTTCGGGAAAGAAATATTCCTCGGAGGAATGTGAAAGAGAAAAAAAAATAAGAACTATTTATTTAACAAACACACAGGGAAAGAGCAATAATGCTAAATAATGAAATCTCTCTCACTGTGGAGAGAAAACCTGAAAGATTTTAGAGTCCTTCTGTGGGTGTGGTCTCTCTCCTCTTCCTTGGAGCTGGGTTGACGTGGATGCCCCCCTCCAGGCCGGGGGAAGGTCCCCTGGTGGGGTTCAGATGCTCTGGTGGTTTGAACAAGTCCAAAAGAGAAGGAACCAAACCCAAAGTCCCAGAAAAAAAAAGTTTAACTCTCTGTCTCTCTCCAAAGAAAAAGAGCCAGAAAAGCTGGCTGGAAAAAGCAGGCAGGGTGCTTCCTCCCCTCTTCTCCCACAGCAGCCGAACACAGAGGAGTAGTGACCTTGAGGCACAGACTGCTTTGAAAAGTTCGTCTGGCCTTTTTCTCTCTCCTCTCCTGGGCTCGGCTTAAAGGCACAGAAAGGCACATGAATCATGTCTGGGCATAGAGCGATGATAGGGGATACACATCATAAAGTCACCCCAAGACAACTGGTTCCCCTCCTTCTCCTCACCCCTTGTCTGCCAATTTGGTGTCATCTGGAAATGATGAGTACACACAGTTGCTTTTTCCACGCAGTTGACAAAGACAGACCCCTCCAGTTTTCGGTGACTACTAGGTAGAAAAAGACTTATTAACCATTATCCTCCAAGACAGGTCCTCAAAGCTATATTTTATCCATTTAGCAGTCTGCTCATACAGACCACAATTTTCTAACCCAGATACGAAATTATCTGCGATATAAGAATAATAACTTCTTTAAGCCAAATACTTATCAACCGAAGCTAGCTAAAACTGCAGAAAAAAAATAGCACAACATAATCATGACAGGGAAAAAATGCTAGGAAAAAAAAATTCCTATCTGAAAATCTGGTATTATATTCTTATAATATGTTATATTCTTATTAGTTGTTATGATGTATCTGGTATATCATAACAACTGCCTAAAATCAGACCTAATGGCTCTGAAATATTTCAGGTTATTAGTACAATTATATACACTGTATTATTTTTTATGGATATGTATTTTATAGAGACATTTCTTGTTAGTAAAATGTGGATTGTAATATATTTATCAAAACTTAACATTTATCACACCAAGGAAAGTGTCCATTGATGAGGTATAGATGGTCACTTTCCTGTGTTTCCTGTATCCCAGTGTCTATCTAAACCATACTGGGCTTTAGAGTTCAGCAGAAAATTACTAAGGAACCTGAACCGCTTTTTTCCATGTTATTGGAGAGAACACAATATAACTGTCACTGCTCTAAGATCAGTGGCATTCTAGCACCTCCTCTTTCTCCTGTTATTATGTATACAACTGACACTGTATTCATTAGGTGCTAATTTTTCTTTAAAGATATTTGGTTACAAAAATTTCATTGCTGAACGTTTATCACTTATTTTCTGGATCTGTGTTATTCTTACAGGGTTCTTTTTTGAAGGACATGTGTTTGGGGTCTTTAAAGTGCCACTGCAAACATACAGAAATGCAGACGTTTGGAAACATAGATCAGGTTTCAGTATGATATGTAATTTGGGTTTATATAAATAGGGATTTATTGAATTTCATTGTCACTTAGCATATAGTTACTTCCAGTTTTGAAATAAAATGAGATGATGTGTGGTTGCAGAAGAACATCATGCAAGATGCAGAGTTTTGCCATGCTACCAAATGAAACTCAATGATTTTGATTGATTTTCATTTTGCATTTTTTACTTTTCTCTGAACCAGAAACTCAAAGTGAACCCTGAAGAAATAGTGGGATAGGAGGTGCCAACCCACATGGATCAGACCTAAAGAAAATATTCGCACCAACATCTGTGAAAGAAAACTGTGAAGTTTCACATACAGCTGTCTGCAGAATACATTTTTTCAGGGCACTGAAGCTTCAATTTTTTCTTTCTTTTTTTTTTTTTTTTCATGGACCACATTTACCGTCTCTGTATAATCTTTGTACACTTCCTGTTATCCACTGCAGAAAGTTAGGCAGACTCAGAGGATCCTTGATGTAGTTTTGAGGACATTCTTTTACGGAAAGCAAAAGAATTACATCTGATCAAGTTCACTCTGTATCTTTTAACAAAAACATGGGTAAAAGCTAATAACTGTGATATGTTTTTGAAATTCAGATGCCATTATTGTATTTTTCATTCACTTAATCCTTTCTCTAACGGAAATATTGAAAAATCTTAAGTAATTAATATATACCATTATCGTATTTTCAGATAAGCATAGATCTCTGAAGACTGTTGGAAGGTTGCAATTGCATGTATCACATATATCACACATTTCTTAAACAAGGACATTGTCAAATCCAAGCAAGTAAGAGTATTTACAGATACTGCAGATAAAGCCAATCATAGTGGTGGGGTGTGAGGAAAGGCAGAAAAAACCTTTCACAGACTGAATTCAGATGTAAGAAAGAAAGGATGTGAGCTAGAAATCACAGAGCTTTGGTAACCAAGGACCAACAGGAATTTTACATGCAAAAAATCTTGTCATCTTAAAAAAAAAATTTTTTTCAAAAAATAAAGAAAGAAAAATCAAAGAAAACTAGTTTTGTCACACAATAATTGAGATAATAGAAAATCAGTTAATTGCCTACTGCTGATAATTATGAGCTTTAATTGATTGCTGAACAAAGGCTCTAGTGGGTAGTTTCTTACTTTTTGTCTCCTGGTATTTGATTTGATCAATTCAATAAAATTTGATTTAGAGAATTTGTGATTAAAAAAATGCAAGATTCTTGAGTTGAGAATCATTCCATATTCTGTAAGTGAATACAGCATAAAACGTTTCTTGTTAGCAGTAAATTGAGATTGTTTTTATTCCTTTTCCTTAGTAATGCTATAATCTATGCATTTTCTTTTTCATTATAGTGTTGCCATTTTATTTATCAAAGTAGCAGAACTTAGATCCACTTTGAAATGATAAATAAGTAAAAAATAAAGCTTTAATTGTTCCAATGTTACTGTAGTTTATACATGACAAGAATTTGGTGAGTTTCACCACAGGTGTTGCACCTTGTTGCAGACATATCCAACAAATATTTTTACAGTCTATTTTAGCAACTTATTACATGCATATATACATACATATATAAATATTTTCTTAACAAATGCTGCATTTAGGAACCAAGTAAGCTCACAATATGCTCTTGGTAACAGTCTGCAAGTTTAGAACACCTCTTTATGGGACTCAGACTTCTTATTAAAGTTCAATTAGTTGGATTTTTTTTCTAATTGTTCAAATCCAATCAAAAAGGGCATTTATGTGTCATAATCCTGAGCCCTGAAATATTTATCTTCTAGAATAGTACACAGATTTCAGTAAAGCCTTTAACAAGGCCTGATTAAAGCCTAGTGCCAAAGTTTGGACTTGAGAAACAAATAAGATAAAACCCAACAAACACTAAGACAAGAGCCATACATACTCTCTTCATGTAAAGAGTAATCATGTAAATAATTAGTTGTCTAAGTCTTCACTAGAAAGGCAATGTGAAATACTGTGGTTTAGATATTTCTTCTACCCTTGTTTTAACTTGTCTGTTTGGAAAAGTCATTACCATTTACTCATTATCATCAGAAGTTAAAGAGGGAGTCTTTCAAAAGACTAGAGACGTGTTGCTTTCTTTTGGAAAGGATTATATCCTCCACTTGTCATCTGCAAATTATTGTCTTAAAAAGAATTCTAGGTAATTTGTTGAGATAAGTAAGCCTGAGACCAAGGATCATCTTCAGGTTTAGTAACTGGATCTTTGGTAAGCAGCATGAGGACAGCAGTATTCTAATCCATAGACTACTCTGCATTTTACTTTAAAACAGCATTAAATTAATTGAACACAGGTATTCAGAACTGGAATTGTCATCATTATCTTCTCTTTCAGAGTAATTTTAAAAGAATTTGACAGCTACTATTGCATTTTTCATGGGTCCACCTCATTAGGCTACCCTGAACACTCATCACATCAAATGTTTTAGAAAATACAGATAGAGAACTACTTGTTTCAAGAATTCAAGGAATATTTTACATGAACAAAGCCCTATGTTTGCTGAAGTGTCTCAATCTGTTCACAAGCAGAATCTTTCATGACTAGTGTCTTTCTACATGGAAACATCCCTTTGTAAATACAGAACCTCCCAAGGTAAAGGTAGCTGGTCTCCAAAATTGGGTATTTGGGAGATCATAGTCTTTAAATTAGGTGTCTGTGTCTCCTTACAAAATATGTCCTGCCCTGCTCCTATAAAATCAAATCTGTTTAAAATGAGACATATCTATTTTAAAACATTTCTACATTTATCACCTCCCAAATGTAGTACTTTTTTTTTCAAAAGCAGAGACTCAGTGTAATTGTAGTTAGCCTAATCATAAGCTAACTTGAATTTTTCAACACCACCATTCTTTTAAACATTTTATTCTATGCTTCTAGTTACACTGTAAGAAAAGCAAAAAAGAGCCCCTAGGCTCTATGTCTATTTCTGTGAATAAGGCAATCACCATTTAAAAGTGGTAGTTCTTGCCTTGAGTCTACCAAGGACTGCAATGAAAAAAAATCATTCAAGTTTGAAATCTACAAAGGTCACTAAATAAATTAAATCTAGGTTTTTCTCTTTGAGTAAACTAAGAGAGGAGCATTCAGATCACAGCTCCCTCCTAAAGCTAATGCTAATTTAGGTGAATTATCCCTGAGAGATTCGAAGGAAAGTGATTTCACAAACTTTAGAACTAATGGGATGCATTCTTAATGCTGATATAAATGCACCATCTTCCTGGTTCAGCTTTGTCCTTTTGCAATAGAAAGGTTCTTTTACCACCTTTTGGTCTCATAATCCCAAATCATGCTGAACACTTAAACTATTCCATTAATTCTTGCTGTCCTTTAAAAAACCTAAAATTGCTGATTCCTAGTGTCCTTCAAACTCTTTACTAAAAAATTAAAAGGGAAGTAGGATGATTTGCCATTTTAAATGTTGAGTGTTTTGTGTGTGTGTGTGTGTCTTTTGGTTTGGTTTTGTTGCTGTTGTTGATTATTGGTTGCCTATCTTGTTTACTTTATTTGTCTGGCTGAAAAAGTGGTAGATCTCCATTCTGTTAATTAAAAAAATAAATTCTCAAAAAATATTGTTGACTATTCAACCAATAAAAAGTTGGTTAATTTTTTAACATAAATATGTTAAAAAATTTACTGCAAAATAAGAATTAATAAAAAATAGGAGATCTTGAAGTTATACCAGTTCCTTGGTGAAAAAAATTTACTCTTCTAAAAAAAAAGTATTTCCCTAGGAAAGCAGACTCAGATTCTGTATCAAACCTAGTTAAATTAAAACTCATTAAACATATGTTTGATATAAACTGCTCTTATCCAAACTTCATGATTTCTCATAAAATCAGTGTTTTCAAAATGAAATATTTCATTTTTAATACCTAAAAAAAGAGGTAGAATTTTTTTGAAATTTCAGAATTAGTTATTTTTAACTATTGAAGTTTTAACAAATTCAGTGAATACGTGCTCATACTCAGGCTGAAACACTGTGGTAAATTTCAGCAAGATTGAAATTTTATGGAAGTATTAAAAGTCTTCTCATGATAGAGTTTTGTAATGGAAGTACTGTCAGATGCTGAATTATTACGGTGCTATTTGGCTCATAATTAATATATTCTGGAAACTAAGTAATGACAAATATACTAGGTAATGGAAGTTTCTATGGAGACTATGGTATACATATAACGTATGAATAGCTGTCAGTACAATGGCACTTAGATACAAAATATACTAAATCACCCTTTCTTACACTGAAATCTCATTCACTTGCGACCTCCTAAAACAAAGCTAATAACAAATTAATGATAAAAAGTATAAAAATCCCAATTACATGTGGAACTAATGCAGTTTTTTGAGTTTTCCATACTATTAGCCATTAATTGAGCAGTATACTGTAACCCAGTTTTAGTGCTACTAGTTTCTGGGAGGGGAGGGAGGTGTAGGGAATATTAAAAAAAAGGGGTTTTTTTCCTATATCTCTGAGGCTGTTCAGCTATGTCAAGAAAGAGAGAAGTTTACAATAAAGACCACAGACCATAGAAGTTTACCACAAAGAGAATAAAGGTTTAAAACAGTTAAACTGAGGTAATTCACTTGCCATCTTTCTGGTATGTCTAAACAGTGTAGTGACAGACTAGGTCAGATGTGCTTCAAAGAGTTCAGGGGTGAATGTTTGAAAGTGTCTCTGTATTGGTATTAACTTTTTTCTCATAGGTGTTGTGAAAATGAAGACACTTGTAAGGTAATCAGATGAAAACTGTTCTTTTCCATGCATCTAATTAATTAACAGCAAGCATGAACTTCTTTACACCAGACTGATGTATTCCTGAAACTCAGTCACAACTTTTCATTATTATTATTATTTATTCATTTATTTTACTAAGGGAAGTATGTTAGTACTTGCTTACCAATACATTTATCCTAAATTTCTTTAAAGAGGGATAGGAGGAACAGATGCTTAAAATGGAATGGGTTTTTCATGAACCTGTGTAAAACTGGGAGAACATTCAAAAGAATATATATGGCCTGACATCCCACTTACATAATCTAAGTAATTTTATTCAGAAATACAGTGCTTGTATTGTAGGGTTTGTGATAACACAGCTCGTCTAAAATACTTAAGTTCCCACATGAGAAAAAATGGAGTAGAGTTTTTAAAAAAATCTTAGCAACCAACCATAGAACTGAACACATAAAATATATGACATATACTTCTTCAGAGATAACATCTGAGAGTACTGTAGCCAGTGACCTAGGGATTTTCTGAGCTTAAGGTTTCACAGCTGTCAAATGAGATATTGTCATTGATATTTATATAATTATCTATAACAAGCAGTTCCCACTTCAGAATGTTTCTTTATTTTAAAATTTATTTCTAACCTAATTTCTGATAGATTCACTGAACAGAAATGTTTTTTAACTAGTTCTGGACAGGTATTTTTTATTCACCTCCTTTGCATAGTTTTATGCTCTCGTGGCATATCTGGTTTTATTTATCCTTTTCACAATGTGAAGAGTTCAAATTTACTTAGTTTCTCTTAATCTGGAAGCCATTCCTGTGAGAATAATTTATAAAAACATGTATTCTTAGCTGCATTGTTATTTGTTATTATTATTTCCGAGCTTGCTGGTTAAATCACATATAAAAAAATAAAAACTATCATGGATTTATAATTTCTCTCCCACTTTTCTTAAGAATGTTGTTTTTCAGATAATTATTTAAAAGCATTCTTTTTTTTGATCCACTGTTTCCTCTTTTCCCTTTGGCTCATTTTTTGCATATCTCTTGCAGTGTCAGCAAGGATACAATAGGTCCCACTTCCACACCCCATTCCCTAACACATTTCAGAATGGGAATTGAAAAGGCAAAGGAAGTATTTAATTCAATGAGTAAATTAGAACTGAAATTTCATTTACAATGAATCTCTTCCTGAAATGACCAAAAATATGGAAATGGTAATTTTGTTGTATTAAAAATATCAGTGCATTAAATGAATGAAAACAATGCTGGAAAGATCATGCAAGCTGTTCAAACACAAGCAAAACAAAAGAAAGAAACAAACAAATACAGAAAAAAAGAGCTAAATGTATCATGCTTCTTTCTTCATTCTCTTTTTCCATGGGCATTTTACAAAGATGCAGTCATAATACAAAGAGGATATAAGTTTAAATATGCTGTCTGGAAACAAGTTTTTTAAAAATAGTAAACTTAAATTCAAACAGAACAGATGCCAGAATGTTGCAATTAAATTAATAACTTTAAATTATGTTCATTAATCCACAGCCTTGATTTAGACTGGGATAATCCCAGGTTTTGTACTTAAATCCAAAGAGGCTTTGGAGATTCATATTAACCTTCTGAAGGGCATTTCACAAGGTCAGAGCTCTGTCACAAAATGAATATTAATGCAAGCGGAAGCTGTGGAATGAAGCATTGCTCCCCACTGATTTCTTGAGAATACCACTTAAAGGAGAATTTATGGGAAAAGATAGGGCAAATAGTTGTCAGTGCACAGCAGGAGCTACAGGCTCCCTGGGAGCTATGGGAGACACTCATGAGGATGGCAGGGCAGAGCCTCATGAGCCAGGGCAGGTCCCACAGCCTCAGCCAGGAGCATGCCTGGCCTCTTTGGGCAGGGGTTTAGTCCCACAGCCTAACACTCTGGACACCTGGGAGCCTCTCCCCTCAGCAATCAGCAGAACAGGTCTCTCCATGGCTGTGCTGGTACTGAGCTGGCTCCAGCATAAGAGCTCTCAAGACCCTTACAGTAACAAATATAACTTTTTACATTAACTGCCTTATCCTACATCATAGCTGATGCATAGGATAATTTGTCACAGAGACTAAAAAAGAGCTTATTGTCCTCTCTACAGCTTCATGGATGTTAGTGGTTCTTTCACAGAACAACATCCTGCACATCAGAAGTAGGAAAAGAAGAAAAACTGAGATCTCTGGCAAAAGTAAAAGACAAACTTGTAATCATTATTCTGGAGCTAGTCTAGTATATGCAACATCCCCTTAGATAAATGTTGCTATTATACTATCACTGGAAGTTTCCTGTCATCAAGAATTTGTCAAAAATTTTTGAGTTATGTAGGTATTTAAATGAGTACTAAAACATTCAGAAAAACAGTTTATAAACTTGGGTTGTGAGTATTCAAGACCTCCTATTTAAAGATCTACAGAAAACCTTTGCACAGTCTTTGTGACATCAGGTCCCTTAGTTATCTGGCACTCATTTGACAAAATACTTGTAAATATCTAGAAACTTGCAGAAAACAATTGTGGAAATTCACGAAGTTTGACAGCAGTCTTAAAACTTCAAAGCAGTGTTAACACAACCAAAAGTGAAATCCTGAGGATGTACGTATTTTAAGACATGTTGTGGGGCTAGATTTCTTACAGAAAAAAAGTACACTGAAGCAAAAGTAAAACAACAATAAAGTACATTTTTCTATTAGCAGCTTGTTAAACCTTGATAATTTTAAATGGGCTGGGAAGCTCAGTACTTTTTAAGATTTTTGATCTTAGCTTCTTTTCCAGTGTCCCGTCGCGCTTTAAAAGGGGAGTCGGGGAGGATTGTTTTTGATAGATTTCTCGGACGAAAATAAAGCGCAAACGCGGCAATATTGTATCTGAGAACTGTTTATTGATAAAGAAAGATAAGTATTCCTGCCGAAGAGTGGATAGAAAGGGAACATAGAGGAGAAAAGAGAGAGAGAGACAGAACACCGGGACAGGTCGCTACGGCTGTACCCCGGGCTCCCTGTCAGCACCAGCTCGGCAGACGGAGCGGGTGTGCCGCAAGCTGCGATGAGTCTGCGTGGCTCCTGNTGATTTTTCACCGCATGTATAACATATATTGAGTCATAAAGAAAAATCAAATTGGTCCTTCTAATCCAGATTGTGCTATGAAATTTGGTTCTGCTAAAAACAGATGGGAGTACCAGGAAACATGAACAGGCTCTATCAGTTCTTTGCTTTTATTCTTCACTACAGTAGAAAATCAGTTACAAATACTGCTGTACTATCAGTTGCATTTCCTTTCACCTCCAAGTGGGTGAATCACTGGATATTTTGCCGTATCCTTCCTACTAATTTGTGTCCCAAAGGAAAACTGCTCATTTTTCAGGTCGTTAAAACCAAATCAAAATCCAAGGATTTTATATATTTATTAAAAATTGATAATTAACCAATAATCAATGAATCACATGAGAAGGAGAAGTATCAGCAAAGATATGCCACAATACTAACAAGCTACCAAATGTTAATAAACACCTACAGATGTCTATACATCCTTCTATAAACAATCCCAGTGAATTCTGATCCTAAACAAATATTCATTCACAGCTACATAGCCATATACACATTCTCACAGGACATGCAGGCTAAAGGCTGGTATCCCTCTCCTGACACTCTGGCGTACCCTAGTAGCACAAACCTGTGTTGGAGACACAAATGCTCCAGCTTTGTGTGTACCTGTGCTCCTCCCTAAAACATGATGATACCAATGATAGTGACAAGCCCCCTACAAGGCCACATACGCCCCTCCAAGAGTCTGAGCCCCCATGTGACCCAGCTGGTGTTGTCACTTCAGGAACAGGTTCAGGCTGCTTATAGTATCTGATGGAGAGACTGCTCTGTCCAGTTTAAGCAGAAGTTTTGGCAGGATTAAATCAGCTTCCCACTACTGCTCTTTCCTCTATATGGTCTTTACTCCCTTGTTACTGATTTTCATGTTTCTTCTATACTGTCTTTCAGGTATACTTGTCATTTGCTTCATTAGTCTCCTCAGCCTTCTCATGGGCTTTTGTTTAATCTTGATTGTCATTTCCCTTTTTATCAATTGTTTTTATTCTGATCCACATCTGCACTACATACACTCACATTCCTACTTTTGCAGGCATTTTCTGAAAGATATTTTAAATTGGGAAGGTCAGATTCTCAGCAATTTTTAAACTATTTCATTTGGGATTAAAGGCAATTTAGGGGAAGACAGTTCTTTAAGATTTTCTGTTATTAATTTCTCCTTCTTAGTAATAATTTCCCATTAAATTTATCCCCCTCATCCTTATTCATGGTCAAGTGGTGGCATAAAGCCTTATTTAGAGAAATATCCACCAATATAAGTAACAGGTGAAATGTCTTACTTCATAAGTGAGTATTATTAGGTTGGTAAGTTTAGTCTTCCAGGAATGGATGTGCTGTTGCTCTCTAATTCACAATTGCTGTCGATATTAATACTGGTGACTCCAGCTTTAGCAACCCATCCTTCATGCGCAAGCCTACAGCAGTGTTTCATGGAAATATTGAATATAGATCCATTAAAAATCTCATTAACCTGTCAAATAAATATATTATAGGAAGATTGTATTTCACATTATTAATTGCAAGAAATATTTTGTGATTCCATTTTGAGACAACCTGCATGTTTTCAAGTGTTCATAGGTTCTGTCCCTTAAAAAGAATCAGTGGCTTTTTCCTTTAAACAGCAATTTCATACAGCATCATCAAAAATATTTTGATGCATCATTAGCTTGGATGACATGTTGAGATTGATGACAGTGGTGCACTGGCAAGCACTCCTAGCTACAAAATAAGCATAGCTGCCATATCAGATAAAGGTTTGACTTCTTTAAGTGGTAATTGGTATCATGCGTTAACAAAAAGAAAAGCATTGGCATCTCTGTAATTTCTTTAATATTCTCACAAATGCTGAGGGAAAATACATATTAAGATAATAATTCATAATAGATGAACTTTTTTATATTGTATTAAATATTTTTTGAAAATGAAAACCTAGATTTATAATGAGTATGTCCAAGATTACTTGTGAAATAGTAGGAAAAAACTTCGGTTTGAGCAATTTTTTGCAATCTTGCCAATAAATTTTTGCATTAATTTTTACTCTGTGTTCTGTATCAGATAAAAACTCCAAAATGGCAGGGGAGATTCTAGTTATCATTATATTTCTAGAGCTTGAACTCTTAAAGATGCCCAAATACAGTAACTTTATATATTTAATAATAAGATATTTTTAGTGCTTGCTACCTATGGCATTATTATTATTTCAGTCCCCAGAAAAAAAACCAAAAACACTTGTGTTTCAATGAGGGAGAAATGATCAGCTTAAAAATTAGGCATATAGCTTGATTTCTTTAAATTCATGTATAATGTCTCTTTTTGTTATTTACTTTTCTTTTATTCTTTCTTATTCTTTTATTCTATGTTTTGATATTTTTATTTTTTTGCACTTCAGGACATAAAGGCATTATTGTTTGGTTTTGATCTTCACAAGTAAATGACCTTGTTTTATGGGTTTAATTTCTTCCCTCCATTGATTCCTTAGCCAAGTCTGTAGGGCTAGATAAGAAAAAGACACTCCAGAGTTTTCACTGTGGTTGGAATATAAGTCACATTTAAAAACTGGTAACAGTGCTGCAGAACTGCCTGCACACCTGAGAGTCTATAAACATAGAGTTTTGAGTGTAAAGTTACTTTGGCATTGGAAGTGCTGTCATTTTTTGAAGTAATTTTGTCAGAGTAAGGTATCTTTAGATCTATATTTCATCTAAAGCCAACTAAGATTCATTGGTTTAAATAAAAATGAGGTCATGTCATGCCAAATTCCTGCTGCAAAATACATACCTCTTTGCTTCCAAGACATGAATAGAAAAGATAGAAACTATCTGACTATGCTAAATCAATAACTATTTACTCAACAGCTTGAACTTTGAGATTCTTTTTGGTCTGAAATGATATCAGTGCACATCTCCTAGAAAAGCACTTAATCACAAATAGGCGAGGCTGAAGAAAAACGTGTTCTTAATCATTCTTGTTGAAGTTGTTTCACTGTGCATGTAAAAAATGGCAAGATTTCTGTGACAGCTGGAAACCTAAGTGTCAATAACTGGCTTTGAGAATTTGCCGAGCCAGGCAGAGAATTAATCATTATAAGACTGATCATCTTCATGCCTAAGAGTCTTTGTGAACCTCGTCTCATAGGCTTTCACAAAATCACTCACCTATCTTTATGTATTCAAGCCTGTCTTTCTGAAGAAAAAAAAAATTGTACACTGCATAAATATAACTTTGGAAGAAAAAGCACAAAACTACTTAGGAGAATGCGCTGTACTGAGTCCGCTTCAAATATTGTAGTTAAAACATCAGACAATTACTTGATTTAACCCATGCTAGAATGGGATGTTCTTTGTTTTGAGGACGTTGATTTTTTAAAATTTTAATTTCTAGCCTGTGTGGGCATCCGTTAAAATCATGTTTTGTTGGGCTTTGGATTTCAGCCTTGTTGACTCCTCCCTTGAATAATGTTGTGCTTGAACTTTTGTCTTCCTGTAGAGACTACAGACGTCTTAAGAAAACTGATTCCAAAAGTTCTTGGTAAGTGTACACTATGTATAGCTTATTCAGCTCTGTGCTGTGATAGTCACAATATTTTATAGGAGGAAGCTCACCAGTCATTTCAGATATGTCCATAGAGACTTTTGTAGAACAGTCCTCTGAAACTATCCTTGGGGAGAAAAAAAGTGTATTTCCAGTGTCATTATCTGTACAGTTTGATTATAATGACTACAGCTATAGTTCTATTACTACTGACACTACTATTACAACTGTAATATACCACAGCAGAGTGTGACGTTTCCTAGGCTATTGTAAAGCCTCTAGAAGCCATCAAGGATTTGCTTAGTGTACTACAGAACATGTCTGAGCAATTAATTTTATGAGACAAGGCACCACTGTGAATAAAACCATCTCCAGTTCTCAAAGTGACTGCTTTGTACCCAGTGTGATAAAGCAAGAATTTAGCTTAAGCCAAAAGAATATCTGGAGCACTTTCTTTTCCCATATTTTATTGCAATAGATGAGCAAACCAAATAAACTGATAATAAAAATTACTGGTGTGTATTATGGCTATGCCAAGATTTTGTGTCTGGAGAGGAGATTTGAGGTGGGAAAAGAAACTCTGTTATGACATCCAGTTTTGTACATGCATCTGCTGAAAGCACATTGGACTTTTATTAGTACTTGGTTCACTTGGTTTCTTTTAGAAGAATATTAAAATAGATATTCTTTTAGAAGAATTTCTAAAAAACTATGTATTAAATGGACTGAGAAAATACTAGTTTAAAAATTATCAGAAAATAGAGAAGCAGAAAGGACAAAAAAAAAGTTCATAACAGAAAAATTGAGGCAAGGACAGAGAAATAGTGACATAATCCACCTAAATCAAACCTGGGCACACTTGCAGTTCTCTATCATTTCTGGGTACTGTCTTTATATTTGCATGTTTAAATTAAGATTGCAATCACATAAAAAAATTTTAGCCTTATGTCTTCTTTTTTCTTTTTTTCTCTTTTTGTTTGTGTTTTTTTTGGTGTTTTTTTTTTTTTTTTTTTTTTTTTTTTTTTTTTTTTTTTTTTTTTTTTTTTTTTTTTTTTTTTTTTTTTTTTTGTTGTTGTTTTTTTTTTTTTCCCCACTGAGTTTATGGATTTTATAACATAAAAAGTATGTTGTGACATTTTGGTCTGATTTACTGTATTACGTGGGGTAAGGAATTTCATCTAAAAACGTACTTCACTCTGGTTTAAGAAATATCACTTTATTTCAGAAAGGATTAAGATTTAGAAATAGGGAAAGCAATTCTTAAAAAAATTAATTGCAATACATCCTTTTTTTTCCACATTAAATTTTGCAATAAATGTGATGTTGGAAGCCTGTTTCCATCCTATGCAAGATAAACTGGAACATAGTTACTTACATAATTAGAATTATGTTCTAATTTTTTTTTTGAGAAAAAGTAACCTTTATCCCTTAATGAAAAGTAGATAAATTCTTTTAGGTTCAGAAATTCTGGAAAGTGAAAATAAGGTCTTTTATCATCCTTGGAAAGGAGATTCACAATTGAAGAGTACTTTTTTCTGCTATGAAAAGGTTACAAATCCTCTGAATGGATCATAGTTTATTAAAAGATCCCAAAATCTTGGAATTGCTAAGAACAAATATGATTAGTTTTCCATGGAACATGCTCACACCAAAATGTCATGCAAATCTATAGTTTTGCAGCAAGGTTACTGCAGTTAGACATTGTTAGCTTTGGTTTTTTTTAGGGGGGTTGTTTGTTTCTGTTGTTTTAGCTTGTTTATTTATTTGTTTTCTGTCCTGCATGGTTCCACATCTGTGCAAAGGAAGAATCAGTCTGGAATACTCACAAGCTATGCTTTTTCTCAGGGCTCTTCAAATGAAAGCACAGGGCTGTAGCTCAGTAGCCTAAGAGAAAATTTTTGTGCAACAATGAAAGGTCTAAATATGGTCAATCACTTAAACTGCTGTTCCTGTAAAGGGTTAAGAGTCAAACATAAAATGTATCCAACAGTAGATATATAAAATTTGGGGTATGTATAGAGAACATTTCCCTTTACTGTAGTAGGAGGTATCTTTCAATAATATGTATGGTAAAGATGCATCTTTAAAGACCAGCGTTTAACATCTGAATGTGGAACTGTACTCTTAAGTACAAATTCCTTTCAAATTTCTTGACATAATTTTTGTGTGAAAAATCCTTGCATATTATTTGTTTTCCAAAAGTAATTATTTTTCTTTTCAATGTTATCAATTAATAAATACATGGTAAACAAAATATCTCTGAAGTGGTTCAGGTGAATTTAGTATTTACTATTCTTAGCTGCTATTGGGAATAAAGTTGGTTTTCCACATTTTTTACTTCTAACACACCTCATATTCTGCATTAATTGATCCCAGAAACAGTTTATCCAGGAACGTGTATAAAGTCCAGCAAAGGGCACAGATACATGACTGGGAATTCAGATCAAGAATAGCCTCT
Source organism: Aleadryas rufinucha (assembly GCA_013397815.1). Classification (NCBI taxonomy): domain Eukaryota; kingdom Metazoa; phylum Chordata; class Aves; order Passeriformes; genus Aleadryas; species Aleadryas rufinucha. Next base: position 428,608 of record VZTH01012887.1, read on the forward strand.
AACTAGGGCACCAAGACCTCTTTGTTATGAAATACTGCCTAAGGAACAGATGACTTTCTTGTCTGCACCAGGTGGCAGTTGAATTTCCATTCTTTTTAGAAGTTAGAAAAGAGATCTTTCCTTCCATTTATGTTTCTTATTCACCAAAAAAAGCATACAATATCTCATAATATGTAGGTTCTTCTTCAAAATATATGGATGGTAATCAAACCCATCTTTTGGAACCTACTATCTTCCTTGTTTAATTAAGCCTATTTATTTTTCTTGGTATTACTGTGGATGACACTCTCTAATAGTTCCTGAAAACAATGTCTGCGTTAAGCAACACAAGTGTTTCTTCCTGATCTTTGCTGCCTGCTCTTAAATAAGTGGTTTCATAACCCCTGTGAGGTGAAGCCAAAAGCTCTAGAGAACAGAATTTGGAAGTCCAGTGTAACACTGCATTTGTGCACTGGTTTTCAGCCAAAACAAACATGTAACTGCAGTGGTGGTTCTAATCAAAGAAATGCAATATTTTAGTTCTTAGTAGTACATTTAGAAAAATGAATGTAATTATAGCACATTCCAAAAAATATGAGAGAAGGGGCTAAATAAATATGTGTATTTCCTTTATTAGTGAATAATAATTATTTGAAGCAACTGTTTGAAATACATTAACATTTGATTTTTGTAGCAGTCATGCCCATATAAGATAAATGAACGATATTCTGCACAAATACACAACAATCATTAACAGCAGCAAATGCATTAATCTAATCCTCATTAACATTAATTTTTATTTTTGTGATTTATATCTAAGCTATGAAAATCTGGGACTGTTTTTGCCCATATCCTCCTAACAGACTAATTGTTTAAAATCTTTTCTGGAATAACTGCAAAAACTTTGATCTCATTGTGCAAAATGTCAGAACCATGGTATCACTATTCCAGAAGTACTTGGTAGCTGTCCTACATTATTGTAACTATCGGCATTTCCTGTTAAGTTATTCAACCAGCATTCGTGCATAGATAAAATATTTTAATTGTTTAATTCATAAATAATCATTTACAATCCTTGTAGAGACTGATAGTTAAAACCTATAGTCTATAATATGCATCAGTTTGGAATATATCAGTACATGAATCTGTTCTTCTCTGTTAAATCTCAGATTAATTACTCTGAAAAAATCTTTGACATAAGGATTGAAAATGCCAGAGGGAACAGATTGTTGGGCACAATGCTGATCTGAGAAATAAAAAGATACTTTGGTTTAACTGTCAAAGTTAAGATCAGCATTACTGTTGTATCTTAAAGAAAGGAAAACCAATCAGATTTGAGTATGATGTCAAAAAATAAAAGTGAAGTCAAAAGATACATGAATAAACCTAAAATTTTGTGGTTGAAAATATATCTGGAAAACATAGTATGCACTAAATGGTAAGAAAAAATAACAGAAGACACCAATAGAACCCTAAGGTTTAAGAATCAATTTGATTTTCAGGGTAAGTACTTGTGGAAAAACAAACTAGTAATGTAAATATACATTTGATTATACAGTAATGAACATGGAAGTAAGTGGAGAAGTAATGACATGGGACTGCAAAAAGTAAAATAAATATTTGTGTATAAGAGAAAGACTACAAATTGAACTATATGGAGTTTTTTTTTTTGGAGAGTTTTTCGTAACTGTAAATTCATAGTACTTTCAGGCTAATGGTCTACATGTTAAAATTGCATAACAAGCAACATGACTGAGCAACTCATCCCACAAATTAATAATATTATCAGTTCTTATTTGGTGGCTACAAAAAGATTAAAAAAACCCTTTATGATTCTCAAGCTTAATCAAGTTTATGAGCTTCTCAAGGAGCTAAATCTCCAGCTGCAAGGTCAGAAGCTACCTTAATTTTGTTTCTTGCACATTATTGGCTAGTTGACAAAATTAGTGTATAAAGAGTCAGTACTGGCACCTGTTAGTCATCAACAATTTCAGTAAAACAAAGACTTCTTACAAAATTCTTTGATGTTCATGAAGACAAACACTGAAACACCAAATTGAAACGCTTATTAAACTTATGCTTTGCCTTCTAATATGTTGCTGAATACCAGAACTGCTAAAACAGCTTCTGAAAAAAAACCCACCACCTGTTAGGATTTTGGACTAAAAAACCCAGTGAACTGTGCTTACCACTTCTATTCCTACAAGTTGTCTTTTAAGAAAGAAAAACTGCTGAAATAATTTTACTTTGCATTTTTGGAGGGTTTGTTTGTTTAAGAAAATCAAAAAGCAAAAGATTGAGAGTCTCATCCTGACAAAATTATATTCCTCAACATCCTGTGACTATGATTTTATTTGTAGATGGGTACTAGTTCAAGATGAGTATGGCTGAGAAAATAATTTCTTACCATAATTTTGTCATGTGATTTTACTGTAATTAGACTTTGAGAATTCTTTCATGCTTTGTTTTTGTGGTGTGTTTAAAAATATTATCTTTCACTGACCTTTCATACTTCATTTTTTTTACCTTCTATTGGACATATTTTTTAACTGAAACAGTCAAATAATCAAAAAATTGTGATAAATTATGTAACAGATCTAAGTACCATTTTGTCTTTTTCAGATTTTTCCTCCTTCTCACTGCAAGGGAATTATGGTTTCATCAGACTACTAATAGCAAAGTTAAGAAATAAAAGACTAAAAAATATTTCATCTCCTTTTTTTTAAAAAAACACTAATCCAGAATGTTATTTTGTAATATCTAATTTATAAAGAAAAAGGACTTATTTTAATGCAAAAACTCCCAAACAATGTAGAATATGAAAGTAAAATAAAATAAGAAGCCCTTCCTGAATTTCCAGAAAATGTTTCTACATAATTATTTTGGAGGGTGAATTCCCATATTTTATTTTTAGAATGAATTGTTTCTAGAATGAAATCTATAGTATATATAACTGTTCTTTTCGTGCACTTCCAATTCTGAATTTCTAATTTTATGTTTAGATAGCTTAACACATAATGAGCATTACAATGATATCATGTCTCAGATCAGAAAAATCATACTGCTCTTTTACGTGTATTTTCTTCAACACACAGTGTAACGTAATTAAATTATAGTGTTCCAGAACCTGCTAATAATCTTCCTGCTAGTTACAGTTTAAAATATTTCAGTCGTTTATAGCTCTGTCACGGTTGACTCTCCTACCACTAATGGACACAACAGTTGTGAAAGAAAATGAAAGAAGTCAAGCAGCTGTAATCAGGAGAAATGTTGGCTTCTGTGTCCCCTGTGAGGTCATTTGTCATTTGTCAAAGGTTGTGATTACACTGCAGATTAATAACTTTATGATGAGCACTGATTTTTATACTAAGATTTCATGATAAATTGAACCAATGAGGAAATTGCACCTAACTGGAAGAGCAATCCTTTTATGTAATTTCCAGAAACAAAGCATGCATTATACCGGCAATTAGTTTGGGAAAAGCATGACAGACAGATTTAGGTTTGTTTTATTTTTCTCTGAAATTATTCCACATTTTCACCATGAATAGGTAACATTAATATCTTGTAAAAGACTCTAAACTTTTTCCTATCCAGCTTTGCTATAAGTAGGAAAAACAAAAACAAACTAAAAAACCCTAACCTTTCCAGTGCTCAGGCATATAGTAAATGAGGCATTGCAGTTGCATTGAAATGTTAAATGCATTACAGTAAAAAATGAAATGGTTTCATCAGAGAGCAATCTTTTGTAGCATTCAATTACACTGATTCAGATGGAAGTGTAACTTAGTGCATCTGAATGGTTTCAATTAAGTAAGAGATTCAGATAATTCACTGAGGGACACAGACAGAAAGAAGGTTCGCTTTCAAAGGCATGAATTCATCCATTTGTGTAAGCTGAAGAAGAAACATCCTCTTTGCGGTTTTTGATGGGGGGCAGGGGGACTTCTTTTCTGTATTTAAGAATATGACTGAAATTTTTAGATAACAAGACTTAAAAAAAACCCTGCGAAAAATGTATGATAAACTAGAAGTCAATATAACTGATCTGAAGGAATGCAGTGTATAAAAATTACATATTGTATTACAGAGCATTAATAATATAGTACATTTCCCTTATGTTACAACATGAGGGAAATTGTAATAACATTTTAATTTTAAAAGAACCAGAGAAACTGACTATCAATGGGTTTATTAAAAGTAGGAGGTTGGGGTGTGGGGGGGGCCTTTTTCCCAAAAAATATATAATGCAGATGCCCAGGAAAAAAAATCAAATATTCCTTACTATTGCAGCAGAAAAATTTTAATCCCTTACTTAAGCAATATAAAATGTATGCAGAACTATTAAAAAGAATGCCCTGCTACAGGGAAATACTTTATGGCACAACTCTTAGAGAGAAAATTCAGCACAGTCTCTGAAGTTAGATGGAGAGGAGGACATGAGAGGATATTATTGAAGTGTAGCAAAGCATTCTAATTAGATATTTAGCTAGGAAAGAAGCTGAATAAAATCTCAGGGCTGTCCCATCAGTATTTATTTAAAGGAAGATGTAGAGAGACATTTTAGTAGGGCCTGTGGTGACAGGTCAATGGTAACTGTTTTAAACTGAAAGAGAGTAGATTTAGATTGGATAGAGGGTGAAAATTTTTACAGTGAGGGTGATATGACACTGCAACAGGTTGCTCAGAGAAGTTTTGTGTGCCCCACCCTTGGAAGTGTTTGAGGACAGGCTGGATGGGTCTTTAAGGAGCCCTGTCTAATGAAAGGTGTCCCTGCCCAGGGCAGGGGGGGTGAACTAAATTATCTTTAAGATCCCTTCCAAATCATTCTAGGATTCTATGAGTTACTTATAAAAAGATCAGTCATGTTTACCAAGCAAGAGAGAGGGAAAAAGCATGAGTGTGTATGTATATACCTAAAAATACAAATGTATGTACATATTTGTATCTATATATATACATTTGTGCTTTATCAGTCTGTGTTTTCACAGAAAACTATTTCAGATTTAAAATTCTTCAAACAAATGCATGTCAAAAAAAATGCACCATTACTGCAGTTTCTAATAGTCAACTTGTTTTCTCAGAATGTTTGAAATAGACTGTCTCAAGTGGCTATGCAAAGTTGATAAAACCTCATGGAAAGCAATTTACTGGTACAGATGGTATTTCTTTCAAGTCTGAAACATGCAAAATGTTTTCTTTATTAATAATTTCAGCAATTTATTCTGAGATCTCCTGCTTGCAAAATCAACAAAACTCCATTGACCTGTTTCAGAGGAGAGAAGAGCTCAATATTTTTAGTGCTGTGCTCAAATTTTTCAGATGTGAGATGTCCTCAAGCATCCATATATAGTTAGACTAGCTCTGGAGGTTTGTACATGGTAAAATTAAACCTCAGAAAACTGCTGGAAGAATGAAGGAGTCAGATATCTCAAAAGTTCACTGGAAATGTTGGCTTTGAAGGGAAATGTTTTCCTACCAACTGCAGACATCAAGTCTGAAAAAGGGAATTTGTTTTTTCACTCACTGTAAAAGTTTTGTCTTCGTATGTTTTCCATTAAGAAGACTATAAATGCGGATACGTTTCCTGACATTTTACCATCTGTGATGCACACTTTCTGAACTATCAGAAATAAGAAAAAGGATCAGGTTTGGGAGCAGTCAAAATCAGAAAGAAGCAGCAAAAACTGATGGGACATAAAAACAATAACCATGTTGTTACTGTAAATCGTAACAAGAAATCTCTCAAAGACATATTGCAACAACAGCAAAACATACTAAAAACCCCAAAGGCATTGAGAACTGTCTACTTTGAACACAGTTATACTGAATTTTCAGTCAAGAGAAAAAGAGCAACTACTTTTTATATAGTCTCTTTTAAATTATATTACTTCTTTATCCTAAATTGACAATACAATATAACCATTACTGAAAATTAAGAGAATATTGTTTAAAGTTTGGTTATCTTCCCTTTTGTTATGGTGCATATGTTGTTATTGAACTGAATATCATATGCTTTGTTTGGAAATTCACATGTAATTTATGAATTATTATAAAAGGAATCAGAATTAATAATAGCTTTTGACACACATTTAACTACCTACTCTATCACTCATTTTTTTAGTCATCTAATACTTTGCTGAAATAGGAAATGTATCAAAAATAATGAATGACAGGAATGAAAACATATGGTTCATTGAAAGATTGTTATGGCTTAGAGATGAATGAATGCTTTCTAGAATTATCTTTCACTTTCATTATGCAATGAATATGCTCTAAAAAAAATTTGCTAACGCACTCAATGAACAGTACTAAAGTACAAAACAGTGCAAAAGAACAATAGAAATTCCCTTTATATAAGACAGAATAAAATACTGTTAATTAGAAGTGGTGAATATTGTAGAAATGAGAGAAATAAGTGCACAAAGACTGGAAATGTGTCAAATAACACATTGACAGTGAACATATACTGACACTAGGGAGAAAATTTATCAATTGTATATCCTTTCTATAGGCCATGTGGCTAAACATGCACTGTTAGAGTCATTTCATTAGAGGCTGGAAAAGGATGCCTAGAGCCTCTCCAGCAAAGATACACTTAGATTGAAGTTTCATTATTCTTAAATGTGTTATGTTTCCCATTAGACAGTGATCAAAGAAAAAAATACTAAAGGAGATCTGTAGGATGCAAGATTGATTACAGACTGATTCAGCAGTGCAATCACTGTTTGGTGCAATCTCAGCATGAATGGAGTCCCCAGAGAGCATGTTGCTATCTGATAGCACTACAGTAAGGGAAAAATCAAACTACTCTTAGAAAGTAAATTGGTTGGGGTTGCATTGCACAGGAAAGCATTATAGCTCAGATAGTCATTCTTCCTGGAATACAAAAGCAGGTGTTCTAAAAACATTTCAGTTTTCAGCTGCACATAAAACCCAAACCCAGAACTGTTCAGTTACTCTAGTGGAGCTAGCAGAAACAAAGTACTTCTTTTGAGTTATTGCAATGGATGTAGTTAATAGTTCTTTTAATATGCAATTTACAGCCTCTATATTGTATTTTTTTAATCTATCTCAAATTTCTTTTTTATGCTGTTGTTTCTTTTTTTCTTCTTAATCTAATTCTTAATTCTTCTTAATTCTTCTTAATTCTTCTTAATCTTTTTTCTAATTCTCCATTACCCAATAGAGTTTCACATCTGGAAAACTTAGCACAGAAGTGACTGATGTTCGAAGGAACTAATATCAATTATCTGGTGTTATGAGTTAGCCAATATCCACTGAATAAAATTTTACAACATCTGTTGTCTGTCTCAAACACTGCTAAAGCCATAGAAGGATTTTGCCATGAGATAAGCACAGATAGGAGAGACAGAATGGTGGTGACTCCAGGCCTCCTGAGGTCAAGATCTGGTTAGCATATCCTGGGTAACACATCCAGACAAAAATCCCCATTGTGTCAAACTGTGTGAAGAAGCAACTGGTCCTGAACCTTTCACTGATCAAACAAAGACCACCCCAAGTTATGAGGCAGATGACATCTGTTACCACAAACGACCACCAAAGGAAGAACTCCATTTCTGTGCAGATGACTGAGCACTGGAACAGATTGCCCAGAGAGGTTGTGGGGTCTCCCTCACTGGAGATAATCAAGAGTCATCTGTATATAGTCAAGAATCATCTGGACACAATCCAGTGCAATGTGATCTAGGATGTCCCTGCTTGAGCAGAAAGATTGGATGACGTGTCCTACTGTCATTCCACTTCTAACCTTATTCATTCTGTGATTTTGTGATTCTGTAATAACATGTACTATAGATATTAGAAAGAAAAACTTATAATGCACATCTACTTTATAGGAAATTCTACATACCAATTTTTTTTTTCATTACTCAGGAAAGAAACATGACAGGGTTACAGAACTTCTGGTGAAATGTAACAATCTCTTCCAATGCCTACCAGACCACCTTTCCTCACCTAGATAGCTGGAGAGTTAGACAAATGACAGGCCAGATACTCAACCAGACATAAGTACAACTTTCCATCTTGTCAGAAAATAGACACTTAAGGGACAGATGAGAAACATAGCCCTTTCCCTTACTTAGCAAGATAACTGGGTGACTAACAACGAGGCCAGGCTGTTCAGGATCCTGAATAGCAGCACATCTTAAGGAACCCTTTGGACTGCTCAGAAAAGCTATCCGGGCAGGAGGTAGCTTGAGACGTTAGCCAGATTTCACATCAGCCAAGGGGGACAGCTGGGTATGAGGCAAGATGAGAAGCCAAGCATTCTTCCTCATTTCTAGCCAGCCCACCATCCTGGGGTCCAATTGGCAAGATAGTGGCTGAGCACAGTGGCAGAAAATCAGATTAACTAGCAGCTGGCTGCTTGGTCAGGCCATCAGCATTTATGATTTTTGTTGGTGTTTCTGACAAAATCTGCATGTTCCCAAACAACCATTCAGTTCCATTCAGAAAGATATTTTTCTTGATTAAAACCTGAAAAATAATCTCATCAGCTCTAGCTGAATATAGCTATATAGTATATAGAACAAATATATGGTGAACAATATTTTTATACCTCAATTCAATCACATTTAAGTATTTTATCAGAAACCTCAGGAATTCTTTCTTTATGAGATTTCTAGATACCAAGTATAGATGAATTACTTATCTGACAGAAAAGGTCTGGTTTAGGCCTATTCTTCTTCAGTAGCTTATCTTGTCAAAGATAGTTGTTATATTCTGTCTGCTTTTGGTCATCCTGGCTTCCTTAATGCCCACAGTTTTTCTCTAATATAGATTAAAAATCCTCCTTTACTTCTTTTTCGTCAGTGAAAATATTACTGAGAGATGGATTTACAATATACCCCTCCAGTATCTTAGTATAAGCTTCTACCAAGTTGGGTTTTTTTTCATATATTGTTATTTTTTTAGTCAAGTTACCAAGATGCTTCACTTAGTCATTTAACAATTCATATCTATGCCAATGAGACCTAAATTTTTAAAAAACACTTTCGGATAAAATAAACATAATATCATGTTTTGATATTCTTATTAAGTTGCCAATTTTAGACACTGACTACAGTCAATCTTATGTTTTGTAGTCAAACATAAAGAAAATTTTTGCTGTTGTGCAAATTATTGAAAAAGCAGGCACTAGCTAGCTTTAAAGTTGATTGTGAAATCTTTAAACCTTTAAAAGGTATTTTCTTTTTCTGGATTTTCCCAGTTTCTCATATGTTGGCATGTCATTCTTTGATTAGTGGTGGATCATATTCCCATTATAGGTAACTTAATAGTCACTTAGAATACATAACACAGAAAGTAAACTGTATATACCTATATATCCCTTATATTTGGATTCAGGATTGTGGCCAAATATTATCACCATTGTAATTCACTGATATAAAATTAATCCTGTGCATTCAGGGAATAAAAAAGGTTACCATGCCAATCAGATTCAGTTGTCACTTTCTCTGCTGTAATTGAAAAAATTTTGGTCACACCTGCAGCCAAAAATTTAAGATGCTCGGAGGTCTGGAGCACCTCTCCTATGAAGACAGACTGAGACATCTGGAGTTGTTCAGCCAGGAGAAGAGAAGGCTCCAGGGAGACCTAATAGTGGTCATCCATAGCTTATAAGCACCTAACAGTGCTTATAAGAAAGGGTGCTTATAAAAAAGCGGGAGAGATTTTTTTATGTGGACAGATATTGGTAGACAAGGGGTAGTGGTTTTAAATTAATAGAGGAGAGATTTAGATTAGATCTAGAAAGATGTGCTTTACTGTGAGGGTGGTGGGGCACTGGAACAGGTTGCTCAGAGAAGTTGTGCATACCCTATCCCTGGAAGTGTTTGAGGACAGGCTGGATGGGGCGCTGACCAACCTGATCTAGCGGGTGGCATCCCTGTCCATGGCAAGGGAAACTAGATGATCTTTAAGTTCCCTTCCAACCCAGGCCTTCCAATGATTATCTGAAACCTCCATGCGGTTAAAACTAATAAAAATTTTCTACCAAGATAAAATGAACACATTTAAATATGTATATGTGAATATGTCTGTCTTCATTATCTGAATCACTTTGTTTAAAGCTTTACAAACTTTAAAACAAATTGAATGGATGAAATTATCCATTTGCTTGGAACGCTGTTTTTTGGTCTTTATTGTAGACTTTTCTTTTCTTTTCCCACCAGAAACATATAAACATCTCTTAATAGAACATAAAAAGTGGATTTTAAAAGCTTAGAAAATGCATGTAAAGCAGAATGAGCTAAACTGTAAGCCTATAGAGAATAAGACAAGGTGAAACAGGCAATTATTCATGTAGCCTCCTGGAATTCAGTACCTTTATCTTTGTCTGTATTTTGCTATACTGTATACTCAGAAGAATATCTGTTACCTATGCAACTGATAGTACAATTTTATTATTGTTAATCTTAACATAAGTAACACAGCTAAATGCTCAGTAGGTGTAGGAAATGACACGATTTTTTTTCTAAAACTAGGACAAATTCTGGAACCCTAATAAAGCACTATTTGGGATCCATGTCCTCATAACAGGAAAAGCTTTTTTTTTTCATTTTAAAGAGAACAACATTTTTTAAGGCCATTAAAAACATAAAGAAGTGGTGAGAGAAGATAAATTGGTGTCCATCATGTATGTAATGTAAGTAAGGTGAAAAAATGTTTTGTTAATCAGTCTTGAAATGACAGAAACCCAGCATTTTAGAACCAATTTTAGAACCAGAGCAAGTTTTTTTTCAGTTCCACTCACATTTAAAAATAACTAAAACAAAATAACAATCCCACATTCAATGTTTAAGTCTTGAACTTGAAAAAAATTATAAAATTTTTGGTTGAAATGAATACATTATTTCCTTTTTGTTGTTCCACTCAGGCAGTAAGTAGTCTTTGATATCATCAGGGCACATGAATAGAATGGAATAGAATGGAATAGAAAACAGAACAGAATATTTCAGTCAGAAGGGACATACACCAATCATCCAGTCCAAATGCCTGACCACTTCAGATCCACATCAGAAGTGTTTACTTTAACTGTCTCTAATTGTAAAACTCTGATTTTAAAAAAATCTCATTATTGTGCCTGACCAGGCATGTTGCTACTGTCCAGGTCTTCACAAGAGAAAAACCTTGAACTTTTAAATTTTGTTTTCATTTCAGATATTTTTATGCCAAGGCAAAACCTTACACATAAACAGACTAACTTTACCTGCAATGAACACCAAACATAACTGTTCAAGTAGCTCTGGGGAAAAACTTAGTGTAGCTTTTTTAACTCTTGGAACTACTTCTGATTCTAGTTTGTGACAACATTAAAAAATAACCAAAGGCTATATCACCCCCTATGGCTCTACAAAGAGCAAACCTGCTAGAAATGTTGAAATGGGAGGAAAAAGAGGGAAACAGTAAATCACACATACCTATATTCCTTGGGACCCATTGAGAGCTTCTCTAACAGAATTCCACCAGGTCATTCCTCTATTGGATTAAGAGGCAGATGGAGGAAAAAAGGTAAATGTAAGAAACAGATGCTCTGTACAGCTTGATCCCCTGCTGATCTCACAGATAGAACAGCAGGTGCTTGTGCTACTGCAAGCAGCTATAAAGAACACACAGATCATCTCAGGCTACCTCTGTACCATCCTAGTGAAACGTTAAAACTGACTTTTTGTCTCCTACAAAACGTATTAAAATATTGCACAACACATTAAAATGTAATAAATTCTGTGTTTTGTGGACAATTACTTAAATATGGGAAATCTCCAGATCTCTGCTTTGCCATGACTTAAGGGAATTTTTGATCCATTGTACTATTCACCCTTCTTCTACAAGGCTGTATCACAGGATATTCACTCCTTTACCTGAGGTGATTTTCCTGGTGAAAATCTTAGCAAAATTCATTCCCATGAAAAACTAAATTTTTGACTAAATCATATTTTTTGACCAAAAAGCATAACTCTTTGAAAGTTCTTGGTCATCTCTGGTAGTAAGACTAAAGAATTTTCACAGCCCATTGAATATAAAGTTATTGAATACAATGAACATTTGACTATGCTAGAGATGTGGTTTTTGATAAATCACTTATTTTTGTATGATTGTATTCCATGATGCTAAACAGATGCAACAATTTATTCTTCTTTTATTCAACCCCATGATGACAAACATACTTTTATTCCTGAAGCTGCAGAGGTTGTCATACCCCCAACTGTTAATAATTTACTGTTTTTCACTGAACAGAAATTACTATTCCTTCAGAATTGCTAACTTATTTTTCTGTTGAGTGAAACTTTCTGAGATTCAGTAAAGAAATAGTTACATGAACTGAAATAGTTTAAATAGTGTTTTCTGTCTTGTGGAAGTGTTTGACTGAAATAAGCTGAATAATCCATGTAGCTGACCTAGCAATTTAGAAAGGCAATATAGGTGTGCAGTTCAGCTCAGACTGAGAATGTGTTATGGCCTTCTTCTCTGACACATTCACTGCACAGTAGTTTTACAGCAGTGATTAAAGCTGTATATTTGTCAATGTGGGTCCAAAATACAACCTTATGAAGAAAAGGTAGGATATTTGATAAGGTAGAATATTTCCTTGGAATTGTGAGATTTGAGATGATCTTTGAATGGTTTCTATTATCTATCCAAATAGATAAACATACACTGTTATTTCTAGAGAGTTACGGACTAAGCAAAAAAACTGCTAAGTGTTCTCTTGCTCAAAGTCTTCCCTGAGATCTTGGCCCCACTGCAAACTGTGGAGCCATAATCTCTATTTCTGATACTGTTCTCTTGTACTCCCTGAGTTTCTCTCATGAGAAGTAAGATTAGTACAAAATAATGACAAAAAATACTATGTGGACACAGCGTTTAGCCTGAAAAGTTGCAATAGGAAGGTATTTCCAGGAACATTTAATTCAGATGGATTTAAATATGGCATTTTAGCATGTGTCTGTAAAGCAAAGCAATGGTATGTATCTTCTCATTGTTAACAGATTAGGAATTTGCCACACAGAAATCTGGCAGTTCAGCAGTTTTAATAGCAGAATGACAATAATTAGCCCTAGGAAGCCTAAAATTTAGTTATTAAGTGGGATGTGTACAACATGAGGATATCGAGTTTTAGTTTAAGGTATCTATCCAACAACATAGAGGTACTGCACAGAACACATACAAATGAGGACATCTGCTCTAGTTGTGACCAGCACCAGCAGTTCAGGAGAACAAGACACTAACACTGAGACGTCAGAGTATCCACATCCATACGTCTCAGTTCCAGTTTAGAAGGATAACAAACACCAACCAAGTGGACAAGTGGATTTCTCCTTATTTAAGCTGATGAGTGGTCATTATCTGAGGCAGTATTACCTGCTGGATCCTTCTTCAAATAAGTAAAAGTAAAATAGTTAATAGCTGGTTTACACTTCTTTGCTTCTTTTCCAGATGCACCCAAACTATTAGAGAGGGCAGATGTAGTCTGGAGCTTTCAGATAAGCCTCTCATACAATCATTATCTTTTCTCTGCTTGCTCTGCCAACCCATAACTGAATCATCTAATGAATCACAGCTGTGCAGGTGTTCTAAAAGTCTCATTTTATCTCAAATACTCGAGTAGGCTTTACCCGCAAAGTGTTTGAGGTCTTATTTGGTCAAAATAAGAGTTCAGTCTTCCTGTTGGCCCCTTACTTCACCAATATTTTGAACAGATATAGAAGATGAGATGAAGCCCATGAGTGTCAAATCACAGAATATCTCAGACTGTAAAAAAAGTGGATGAAACGTTATAAGTCTTTTTAAAAATGTTTTCAGCATGTTGTCATCTTATAACGAAAGGATCAGTGCTGCGGTGCGTCAGC
>VZTH01012892.1:0-18665 GCA_013397815.1 Aleadryas rufinucha
CCGGCACGGGCACTGAAACCGGTCCCGACACTGACAGTGGCACCGGAACCGACACTGACAATGACACGGGCACCGATATTCACACCAACACTGACATGGATACCGACACTGACACGGGCACCGACACTGACGCCAGCATCGGCACTGGCGCCAGCACTGACCCTGATACCGGTATTGACACACGCCGGTACCAGCACTGACACTGACACACCAGTACTGACACCGACACTGGCACTAACAGCGGCACCGGCACTGACGCTGATACCAGCAGCCGCACTGGCGGCTGGAGACCCGGGGCTCCACCGCTCTGTCACGGGCCACGCTGCCACCCGAGCTGGGCAAGTGAAGTGGCATTGCTGGCAGGCTTGCCGTGGCCCCCACATGTCACAGACACCCGTGGGCACCCTGGTGCCCCGCCACCTGTGCACACACACCCCTCCTGCTCACACGTGCCGTGCTGTGTCCCTGGCTCCACAGTTTGGACAGGTGGCGCTGCCTCACCCAGTCCCGCCAGGCACTCCAGGGGGCACTTTCACCCCCTGTGCAGCAGCACCCCGGGCACCCAGCAGGTGACCTGCAGTGACGCCCTGTCCTGGACACGCGGTCGCACAGGGCTGGGAACTATCAATGCAGAGTGTGAGGTTGTGCACAGCCACGGCCTTCCCCTCACTCACCACCAAGGCTCTGACCGTGTCTGTGCATCCCTGGGTGCGCGTGTTGTGGCACGGGCCTGAGGGTGACATCGGGGAGCCATCCTCTAGGTACCGGGGATGGGGTGTCAGTGTGCGTGTGTGCATCCACCTGTGCGGGTGCTGGTGCACTGGGGTGTGTGCCCGGGTACCGGAGCAGGGGGTGCTGCTGTGGCTGTGCACCATTACTACCCGCTGCCGGTGCCAATGACCGGTACCGTGCGGCGCTGGTGTGCCCCCCTGAGTGCTGAAGACAGCAGCCGGTCCCTGTGTCCATGTGCCGGTGCCCGTTGCGGGCAGCCGCGTGTGAGCCCGAGTTCTGCTGCCCGTGCCGGTGTGGGCGCCGGTCTGAGTGTCAGTGTCGGTGAGGGCGGCTGCGGGTGCCTTTGTGGCTCTCCGGGGGTGCGAGTGGCGGTGCCGGTGCAGATACCAGTGCGGGTGCCGGTGCGGAGCTCCTCCCGTGCACACGGCGGTCACCTTGGTGGCGGGGCCAGGCCGAGTGGAGCGGAGCGGTGCGACCGGGCTCGGCACCGGGGTCCCCGCTCCAGCCCCTCCCGGGCCGCCGGCCCCCGTCGCCTCCGCTCGGTGCCTGCGGTCTGCGCGCCGCCGGTCTCAGCCCCTGCCCATCCCTCCGGCGCGGCCCCATCTCTACCCGGCCCNGGGGCGGCAAGAGCCTATGGGATGCAGGGGCTGTGTGGTGCCGGGGCTAAGGGAACTGAGTGGATAGAGGGTCCCTGTCCCCCATGGTGGGGGAAGAAGGACCCCCCCGCAAATCCCTGCCTGGGGTTGGACAGAGGGAACTGGGGTGGTTCAGACGCGGCCCCGCTCCACTGAGGCATGAAGCATACCTGGGGTACAGTAATGCTGCTCATAGGGTGACTCCCAAGACAGCACCTCTGGGGGGGCAGGGGGCCCTGTCCCCACGGGTCTCAGCCCTACAGAGAGGGTAGGAGGAGCCCCAGAAAAAGGCTCCTGCCTTGAGGATGCCACGGAAGATGCTGGAGAGGGGGTGCTGGCTATTGCCCAGGATGAAGACCACCCAGGAGGGGAAAGGAGATGTTGAGGGGAGCTGGGGTGGTGGGGGGGCCTGGCTGGCCAAGCTCCTACAGGATGCTGAGCAATTCCTCCTAATGCCAGCATCCTCCAGGAGCCCAGCTCGGTGGGGGCCCCCTGCCAACTGTCAGTCCGACCCTCCTGCTGCAGCCCTTGGCGATGCCCCCTCCCCATCCCAGCAGTGTGGCAGTGGGCAGAGCTGGGCATGAGGCACTCTCTCTGCTTTCCCCCCTGCCCATCATCTGTCCCACCCCAGCTCCTTCTCGGCCCACGACACCAGCCCTGCAGGCAGCCCTGGGCATTCACTTTAGTCTGCAGCGCAGACGGGAGGGTGAGCTGCAACCCACCCAGGCGTTAACTCTGAAGCCTAAGGATAGCTCACAACCAGCAGCATTGCTGATTCTCTTCCACCAGAACCTCCAGCATTTTCTTCTAGCTTATCCCCCCCTCCAATGCTGCTGGCTCAACTCCACCACCTCTGTCTTGGCTGAGTCCTCAGCAGCCCTCCCGGCTGGATCTGTGCAAGCTGCCTTACCAGGCCAGGAGTAAGGGGGACCCTGCCCTGATGGCTGGTACACACTGTCGTGCCCCTTCTCCCCTCGCACACTCTGTCCTGCACCCTGGTCACCCCCAGAGCCAGGATGCGGCTGGAAGCACTTCCAGATGTTTCAGACCGGTGCACATCTGCATGGAAAGTTCCAGTCAGGGGAGGAGGGGTGAGACAGCAGTACTAGGAAACGGTTGCTTGGTGACGAGGACCATATCTCCGTGGCAATGTGTCACCTGTCAGCAGGGCTGATCCCACAGCTGCCATGGCTACGCAGAGGGATGCTCCTGTGACAGTCCCCAAGACCCTCATTAGCAGCTTTCCCTGTGATCCCCAGGGCCACACATGGCTGGGGACAACATCTGGGGGAGGCCCAGGCACACCGAGAGGGGTCAGGGGCTGCCTCAGCCCCACTGTGTACTCACTGAGCAGGTACTGCCCCTGCCATAAGAGCCAGAGGGTGTGGCAGGGCGGGGAACAGCTACCCCCACGCCCCTGTCCCAGCCCGCTCCCTCCCTTAGCAGATGCCCAACTACAAGCGTGCCACGCTGCAGGATGAGGAGGGGCCGGAGCCAGCGGGAGATGGCAGCGCCTCTCCAGACAGCGTGGAGGTGAGGTCTGCCCCGGCTCCTCCATCCTTCCCCTCTCCATCCTCCCTAGCTCCCCTCCTCATCCTCTGGGGCCTGCCTGCAACCAGGTGGGCAGTGGGAGCAGGGTTGGGAGCCAAGCCAGACATGGCTGTCCCCAGGGATGTGCTGGGAGTCAGCCAAAATGCGGCACAGAATGTGCCTGGACGATCGCCCTTCCTTGTGGCTTGGGCGGGGCTGCCAGCACCCACCACCGGCTTGCCAGGGCTGGTGGGGAGGGATGCCCTGGTCCCCACCTCCTCATGTAGCCATGCCAGGCACTGGGCAGCAGCAGGGAGGGAAGGGGGGGGCAGTGATGTTCGGCCCCCCATGGTGCTATGGCAGGTCCTGCTCCTGCCCAGGTGGGGTTTCGGAAGGGGCCGGGGACGCTGCTGAGCCGCCTGGCCTCGCGCAGCCAGCTGGAGCTGGTGCTCTGCGCCGTCGCCGTCTCCCTGGCCCTGCTGCTCAGCGTCGCCGTCGTCACTCTGGCCATTCAGTACCGCAGAGGTAGGGAGACTTGGCAGTGGCGTCCCCACACCCGGGAGGACACGGGAGGATGAGGAGTGCTGGGTCAGCCCAGGGTGCCTGCTCCAGGTGCTCTGCCCGTCCTGGGGTACAGACAGGGCTTGGCCCCGTTCCGTGCCTCGGTTTCCCCCAGTACACTCGCCCAGCCCCAGGCATGCCTTCCCTGCCAGATCCCTCTCACAGCACGTGCCTGACGGATGCCTGTGTCCGGGTGGCCAGCAAGATCCTGGAGGCCCTGGATACAGAGACGGACCCATGCCAGGACTTCTACCAGTACTCGTGTGGGGGCTGGATTAAGAGGAACCCGCTGCCCAACGGGCGCTCCAAGTGGAGCACCTTCAACAGCATCTGGGACCAGAATCAGGCCATCATGAAGCATCTCCTAGGTGGGCATCAAGGGGTCACAGACTCCGAGGGGGTGACCCCATGTCACTGGGGCTGACCCACAGCCTCCCGCAGAAAATGCCACCTTCAACTCCAGCAGCGAGGCAGAGCGGAAGACCCAGCGGTACTACCTGTCCTGCCTCAAGGAGCAGAGGATTGAGGAGCTGGGCTCCCAGCCCCTTATGGAGCTCATCGACAAGGTGGGCAGACACCCACACGTGAGCCGAGCTGTCAGGGCTCAGCCCAGCACACCTCCTGCTCAGCTCTTCATGTAACCGGGGAGGGAGCAGCCCTCGGGGATGCACCCCATCCCTCCTTGAGGTGCCAGGTCTGTCTGCTGGCAGATTGGGGGATGGAACATCACTGGCTCCTGGAACCAAACCAGCTTCATGGAGGTACTCAAGAGCGTGTCAGGCACATACCGGGCAACCCCCTTCTTCACGGTGTATGTGGGTGCAGACTCCAAGAGCTCCAACAGCAACATCATCCAGGTTGGCACCTTGGCACCCAGGGGTGGCAGAGACCGGGGGACACCGGAATGTTTACGCTGCCCCTCTCTCCCCTCAGGTGGACCAGTCGGGGCTTTTCCTCCCATCCCGGGATTACTATCTGAACAAGACTGCCAATGAGAGGGTGAGGCTGGGTGCTGGGCATGCTGCCAAGAGCAACTAGGGGAAATCCATGGCAATGGGGTGCGAGCAGCACTGGGACACACCTGGCATCTCCATCCTGCCTATTGGGTGCCCCCCCCAGGGAGGTGGGAAGACCTGTGGTCAGCACTGAGGCAGGGCTTTGGGTCCCACAGGTTCTGGCAGCTTACCTAGACTACATGGTGGAGCTGGGCACACTGCTGGGGGGCACCCCGGAGCCCACCCGCCTCCAGATGCAGCAGGTGCTGGACTTTGAAACCCAGCTGGCCAACATCACCGTGCCCCAGGCTGAGCGGCGGGATGATGAGAAGATCTACCACAAGATGAGCATCGCTGAGCTGCAGGTGGGCACGGCCCAGAGCAGCCTGGGGAGACCCTTCTGGGACATACGGGGAGTTGTCCAGAGGGCACTGAGGGGTCTGTGCCTATTGCTATCCCCACTCTGGGACACCCTGGACAGCCCCATCCGCTGTGGGACATGCACTGGGTGTTGAAGAGTAGTGCCCATACCCCCAGTTGTTACCATTTGGGGGAAGCTGCCACCCCGTATTGCGGGGTCCAGGGGTCCCCTCCTTGTCCTGCAGCATTAAGAGCAGCAGGAGGGGTGCTTGGGTGCAGACAAAGATCTGGAATGGTGAGGGACTTTGGGTCCTTCCCAGAAAACACAGTTCCTGCCCCAGGAGATCCCCTCCATGCTGAGCAGGATGCAGCAGAGCCATGCCAAGCCCCTGGTGCCACATCCCTATGTCCCCTCCAGCTGCTGGCCCCTGCCATTGACTGGCTGGATTACCTGTCCTATGCCCTGGCCCCACTGGAGCTGGCAGACACGGAGCCTGTGGTGGTGTATGGGGACACCTACCTCCAGCAGGTCTCTGACCTCATCAATGACACTGACAGGAGGTGAGACTCCTTCATATCCCTGGTTGTGGCTCCCACGGCAGGGGCACATTTTGGGCTCATCAGTGTCTTGGAGTCATAGACTGTGGTGAGCTGCAGCATCTCTCTGCCCCTGCAGCATCCTGAACAACTACCTGATCTGGAACCTGGTGCAGAAGACAGCCTCCAGCCTGGACCAGCGCTTCGAGACAGCCCAGGAGAGGCTGCTGGAGACACTCTATGGCACCAGGAAGGTAACGGAGGGCCCTGGGATCAGACCCCTCTGCCCTCAGCCTGGAAGAAGCCAGGACCTCCTGTGTCCTTCAGATGCCCTTGGGATGCTAAGACATGGAGGCTTCAGCGAGAACCCAGGGATTATCTTTTGGGATGGGAGTTTTGCTGCTGCGCACCTGCCCTCTGATGAGGAGGCAGAGCCAGGCTGGGTGAAGGCAGGGGAGCAGGAGAGTGGGCTGGGGGGTCTCACGGACCCTCATCTCACTCCCACAGTCCTGCACGCCCCGCTGGCAGACCTGCATCTCCAACACGGATGACACACTGGGCTTTGCGCTGGGCTCTCTCTTCGTCAAAGCCACCTTCGACCGGGACAGCAAGGCCATCGTGAGAATACTTCTGTCCCCATCCCCTCCCCATCACCATCTGCAGGAATCCCGATTCCACCCAAGCCACAGGGCTGGAAGGCGGGGAGCTGGGAAATGGGACCCCCAGCCCTGGGGGGTTGTATCCTGTCCACCCTGTCCCCACCAAGGCATTGTGGGGGGCAGGGAGTCCTCATTCCCTCCCCTCCCCAGGCTGAGGAGATGATCAGCGAGATTCGTGCAGCCTTCGAGGTGTCCCTGGACCAGCTGGACTGGATGGATGAGAAGACCAGGCAGGCTGCAAAGGAGAAGGTGACCCCAGGGAGGGAAGTGGATGGGAAACCTCACCCTATCCAGATAAGCACCCCCATCTCACTGCTGGGGCCTCTCCCCATGCAGGCGGATGCCATCTACGACATGATTGGCTTCCCTGACTTCATTCTGGACAACAAGGAGCTGGACGATGTCTATGATGGGGTAGGGGGCACCTGGCTTGTGGGGAGAGGCTTGGTCATGCCAGGCTCTGGGGGGCCCCATGGTAGAGTGATGTCCCTATTTGGGATGTTATGCAAAGCCACCCCTGTACTGAGTTCATCTTGGCCAGGGTGTGGGGAACCACCCCAGTGGACCTGTCCTCATCCCTCCTCTTCCTCACCAGTACGAGGTCTCTGAGGACTCCTTCTTCCAAAACATGCTCAACTTCTATAACTTCTCTGCCAAAGTGATGGCCGACCAGCTCCGGAAACCCCCCAACCGTGACCAGTAAGGGGTGGGCTCGGGGTGAGGGGGAAGGATGTGATCCTGGGTGCCTGGATGGCACTGGTTCAGTGGGGAGGAGGTCACCCTCATGGGGTAGCACAGCACTGTAAGTCATCTGTGGTAGCACAGGTCACCTGTGGTAGCTGTAGCTTGTCCCCAGGACAGTGTCCCTTGGAAACAGGATGGGGGCAAAAGTGTCAGCCCTGGCCAGGGCCCTGTGGTGGGCAACGGCACAGGAAGGGTGCTGGGGTTGGGGTGAGAGGGGACACACCCTTGCCTGTCCCCTGTCCCACCTCCCTGCCCCAGGTGGAGCATGACCCCACAGACTGTCAATGCCTATTACCTGCCCACCAAGAACGGGATCGTCTTTCCTGCTGGGATCCTCCAGGCTCCCTTCTACGCCCGCAACCACCCCAAGTGAGTCTTGCATGGGGGGCACCTCCTGGAGGCATGGATTGGATCAGGGCCAGCATGCCACAGAGCCTCCCATAGTCACAAAGAAAAGCCCTGGAGAGCTTGAGTGTCCCTCAAGGCTTTACATCCTGCAGTCAACACCACCTGCAAAGTCCCCTTAGGGCCACCAATGCCCCCAGCAGGACTGATTCCCAGCTGGGTCCCAGCTGGAGCAGAGTTTCATTGGGTGCCCAGACACAGATGGGGTGGGCTGCAACCGCATCATTAACACATCCCGCACTCACCTGGTTCTTTCCCATGGCCCCACAGAGCCCTTAATTTTGGTGGCATCGGCGTGGTGATGGGGCACGAGCTGACCCACGCATTTGATGACCAAGGTGAGAGCCTACAGGCAGTACCAGCCCCAACCCCTGTCACCTTCCTGTCCCCCCCCCAGCCCCTGCCCTTGGCGTGGGGAAGGGGTGCCCTGGGTGCACAGGGGTCCCGCTTTGCCATCCATTGCATCACGTGTGCTCGTGCCCCCCTGGCCACCCCCCTTCTATCGTCCTGTCTCCCCAGGTGGCACCTGCCGATACCTCCCCCCGGCTTCTCTGTGCAGCTTTTGCTCCATCCGCTTGGTGAGGACACAGTGTCTGCAGCCCCAGCTCCCTTCTCATCCTCCTCCCTCCACGGCACGGGATGGGTCCCTCTCACATCCACTCTGCTTTGCGCCTTCACCACAGCCCCGGAGCTGACATGGGGTCAATGAGGGAATTTGGGATCACAGATCTGGGTTGGGATAGTGGGAATGCACTGGGGGATGGCCGGGGACCCAAGCGCATGGCTGAGCCACAAGCAGAGCCTGCCCACAGCAGGGGCTGGGGGACATCTTCCCCCCTGGGTGTGGACCCAAGGTGCCCGGCCCCCCAGCATCCCCCAGTGCCCGGTGCCCACTCCCCCACCACACCCCACTCTGCTTCGGGAACCCCTGCAGCAGAGGGGCTGCAGGGGGCCGGCTTCCCCTGGTCCCACCCCAACCCACGGCTCGGTCCTGCAGGACGGGAGTACGACAAAGAGGGAAACCTGCGGCCATGGTGGCAGAACTCCTCCCTGGAGGCCTTCAAGAACCGGACGGCGTGCATGACGGAGCAGTACGGCCGCTACACCGTCCACAGCGAGAAGGTCAATGGGCGGCAGACGCTGGGCGAGAACATCGCCGACAACGGCGGGCTCAAGGCAGCCTACAACGTGAGTGCCGCCATCCGGAGGGGACACGGACCCCCGTGCTTGTCTGTCCCTTCCCGGGGCTTCAGGCCAGCTCTCCCGCAGGCTTACAAGTCCTGGCTGCAGAAGAAAGGGGAGGAGAAGCGCCTGCCAGCCCTGGGGCTCACCAACCACCAGCTCTTCTTCGTGGGCTTTGCGCAGGTAGGGCGGAGTGAGAATATGGGCTTCCCGTCCCTCCCTGGCCCCTCGGAGCCACCCCACAGCTCCCCATCCTGCACCGGGGGGTGCTCTGTCCCCCTCTCTGAGGCTGCTCCCGCTCCGTCAGGTGTGGTGCTCCGTCCGGACGCCCGAGAGTTCCCACGAAGGGCTGGTGACAGACCCCCACAGCCCCGACAAGTACCGTGTCATCGGCACCCTCAGCAACTCCCGGGACTTTGTCGAACACTTCGGCTGCCCCCTGGGCTCCCCCATGAACCCCGGCAAGCACTGTGAGGTGTGGTAGGGATGGGGAGGGTGCTAGGGGCTGAGGGGATGATGCTCTGCTGTGCCCCCCCTCCCCAGACGACAGTGGCTGCCGGAGCTGGCCATGGGCAGAGAGAAGTCCTTCTCCTGTGCTCACTCTGCACACCCCACCTCTGCACTCTCCCCGGCACACACGGCCCCACACCAGGCACCCACCGCAGCCCCATCCACAGCTTGGGGCTGGACACGGCCGGCAGAGAGGCTGTAGCATCCCCAAAACGCAGCTCTGTCCCCCAACCCCGATGCGCTGGAGTCGGGCACAGCTCAGTGTCCCCTGCGCTGCGCCCTCCCCTCAGGCGGGCAGGTCAAAGGGGTCCCAGGGAAAGCACCAGAGCCAAGATCCCCCTGCTGCTGCCCTCCAACCTGCCGGAGATGGAGGCTGGGGGCCACCCGGCTCCGCGCTTCCCTTGTCCCCTCCCAATGCAGCTTGGCTTCCCCATCCACCTCTGCTGGGACCAGCGGGCGGCAGCGGGGACTCTGGTGCCTTCAGCTGTGGGTGGCTGTCGCCGAGTTTATTTAACGATTAAAAGCAGTTTCCACTTACTCCAGCAGCTCCGGTCCTTCGCGGCGTGGGGGCGGGGGGAGAGGTGGGATCTGGAGCGGTGTGGGGGTGACTCCAAGGCTGGGGACGCGTGGGAGGTAAGACATCCCGAGGGAGGGGAGCGGGAGATGAGACGTCTGGATGGACATTCCCTGAATGAGGGAAGCAGAGGTGTGGGGAAGAACAGCAAGGCTGGTGGGGACGAGTCAGAGCCACGGGAGTCACCGGTAAAGCCCAGCCCGGAGGTCCCGCTGCCTCCACTGCTGCGCGGTGATCCCAACCTGCCCCAGGCCTCCACTCCGAGCCCCGGCCGGTCCCGCCCCGCACAGCGCGGCCTCGGGTTCTCCCGAACTCCCCGGTACCGGGACCCCGCGGGACTCCGCGGCCACGGACAGAGGCGCTCGCAAAGGCTGCTGGGAGTCGTGGTCCTAGCCGCGGACGGCGCAGGACGCGACGGGAGCTGTAGTTCGGCGTGAGGGATGCTGGGAGAGGCAGTTCGGTAACGGCAGGCCCGCCGCCGCGCCGCGAGGGCTGGACTACATTTCCCAGCAGGAAGCGCAGCAGGGCCAGGGTCCGGGCCTGGGCGCCTCGGGGGTACGGGGGCATCGGGGCCGGGCGCGGCGACGGGGCCGGGACCGAGCGGGGGGCTGGGCTGGGACAGATCGGGGAGGCCGGACCTGGGTGGGAGCCTGGGCCAGGCCCCGGGCTGGGTCACGGGTGCTGGGCCTCGGCCTGATCCCGGGTGCGGGACTGGGCCCCAGCTGGGCCGGGGGTGCGGGGTCGAGCCGGGCACCGCGCACCTGGGGTGCTGGAGGTGAACTACCCCCGCCAGGGCCGTGGACAGGCTTGACCCTGGGGTGGCAGAGCCTGGGGACAGGGTTGGAGGAACATCCCTGCCGTGGGGTCCAGGGCAATGAGACAGCCCCGCACTGGGGACAGGGATGCAGAGACACCCCTGCCTTCAGAACAGGGGCAGTGGGATGTCCCCGTCGTGGGTGACACGGCCCCATTCCCCAGACAACATACTCACCTTGCAGGCATTGCTGCCCTAGCCTGGCACCATGGACAAACCCATCACTCCAGGGGAACTGCTGTGTCTGGGCTCCAGCCTCGCCTTCTCTGGCCTCTTCTACTACCTGTACAGGAGGAAAGCCAGAGTCGTGGCACGCATACAGGTAGCCCTTTCTCTCTGATGTTTTTTCCTGCCCACTGTCCCTTCCCCACTGCCCTCCACACTTTGATTTGGGTGCACACACTGATGCCTGCAGCCTGCTCCATCCTCTGGTGACTTCATGACATGCAGGACTGAACAGGCCACATCCTGCCAGGGATCTCCACAGAGCCATTATTGGCCCATTTGCTACCTGTCCCTGCCTATGCTCACACTCACTCCATACTCTTCCAGGAGGCCCCAAAGCTCCAGGTTGATGATGATTTGCCAGCCCTGGTGTCTGCAGCTGAGGGGAGGTGCCTGCCTTATGTTGCCCTGGAAGGTAAGGACACCCTGTGGCCCCGCACAAGGGACAAGGGCCGGGATCTCCTCTTTTGGCCGTGACACACCCCTTGTCCTTAGGCATAGTGCTGCCCGCCCAGGCTGCACTGACCAGCCACTACCATGAGGGGCTGCAGGGCGTGATCCAAAAACTGCTGCTGAAGGAGCATCGGCTGATCTGGAACAGCTTGGCCCGAAGCTGGTGAGTGATGGGAAGGGACCACAGGAATGGGCTTGCAGCAGTGAGTCCAGACCCCATCCTCTGGGGCCACGTGAGAGGCAGAAAATAACTTGGTTAAAGACTTTAGTCCCTATGCTTAGCTCAGCGCCGAGAGCTCAGAGCTTCTCTGCATTGTGGCCAGCAGCAACAGGGCAGTGATCATCCCCTTGTACTTGGCACTGGTGAGGCCCCACGTCGAGTCTTGTGTCCAGTTCTGGGTCCCTCAATTCAGGAAGGACATTGAGCTGCTGGAGCAAGTCCAGAGAAGGGCAGCAGAGCTGGTGAAGAGCTGGAGCACATGTCTGATGAGGAGCAGCTGAGGGATGGGGATGTTTAGCCTGCGGGAGACTCTAAGGGTGGCCTTACTGCTCTCTACAGCCCCCTGAAAGGAGGGTGTAGCCAGCTGGGGATCAGCCTCTTCTCCCAGGCAGCCAGTGACAGGACAAGAGGAAATGGCCTCAAGCGGTGCCAGGGGAGGTTTAGGTTAGAGATTAGGAAGAACTTCTTCACAGAAAGGACGATTAGACATTGGAATGAGCTGTCCAGGGCTCCCTTCTGAGGAGCTGAGGCTCCACCACCAGGGAGGTGGTGGAGATGACGTCCTTGGAGGTGTTTAAGGAAAGACTGGACATGGCATTTAGTGCCATGGTCTAGTTGACAAGTTGGTATTCAGCCATAGGTTGGACGTGATGATCTCAGAGGTCAACCTCACTCATTCTGTGATTCTCCACACCCCAATCATCTCCACTTGCAGGAGCGAGAGCGAGCGAGTGCTCTCAGAGCAGATCTACACTGTCCCCTTCCTGCTGGCCTCACCAGGCCCTGAGGCAGTGACACAGGTGAGTGTGGACAGCCCACTCCAAGCTGTCTGCCTGCCCCTGGAGATGGTGTACGAGCGGTTCCAGCAGCCAACCCACGGCTTCCGCGACCTGCTGGGCCAGTACCTGCTTGGGGAGAAGCCCAAGGGCATCCTGGAGACGGAGGAGATGCTGCGGGTCGGGGCTGGGCTGACGGGCATTGGGGAGCTGTCCCTGCACCCCGACGGCTCCCTGCACCTCCAGCCACCGGCCGGGGGAGGCGAGTTTTTCCTGTGCCTGGGGGACTGGCAGACGGTGCTGTCGGAGCTGGAGTCGGCCAGCGGGCTCTGGAAGGGGGCAGCGTTGTTGTGCGCGGCCGCGGGGCTGGCCGTCCTCCTGCACGCCCTGTGCCGCGCCTACCGCCGCTCCCGCCCCAAGCGGCAGCAGGACAAGGAGCTGGATGGGGAGGAGGCCGGGGACCGGGCACCCGAGGACTCCTGCGTGGTCTGCCTGTCACGGCCCCGCGAGTGCGTCCTCCTGGGCTGCGGCCACATCTGCTGCTGCTTCCGCTGCTTCCAGGCCTTGCCCACCCGCCTCTGCCCCATCTGTCGGGGGCCCATTGACCGCGTGGTGCCCCTCTACCAGGCCTGAGAGCACCTGGGGGTGCCCAGGGAGGGGCAGCGTGAACCCAGCCGAGCCTGGAGCCTGCAGAAATCTCAGCTGTCTCCTCATGTGCAGCTGTGCAATTCCTATGGGGAGGGAGGGGTCTTGGTGTGCCCTTCAATCTGTTTTAGGCGGGGGGGGGGGTTACAGCCTCCTCATCCTCCCTTTGCCAGAAGGACCTCCCTAAACACAAAGGTTTGGGGAAAATCTACACAACGCCTGAGCTGAGGAGCTGAGACCCCAACCCCGCACTGGGGCACTACTTTGGCTGCCAGCTGTTGGACTTGTGTCCCTCTTTGAGCCATGACCTCCCAAAAGCCACGCAGGACTTCTCCCTTGTGGTTTTTTTCCAGTGTGTGGATTTATGGGGAGGATTATGAGGGCAAGAGCAGGGCTGGTGGGACACAGCAGGCACAGTGGAATGGCAGAGACCCAAACCCCCTGACCCACTGCAGTGGCATACTTTGGTGCCACCGCTGTCCTGCCACCCCAATCCATGTGCCTACAGCCACTGCCCAGACCACACTGGGGACACCCAGGGGCTGGCAGTGATGAGTCCCTTTGCCAGCTGCTCTATCGCCAAGAGCGATCTACGTCCCTCTGTCACTCTCTGCAAGGAGAACAGCTTTAGGGTGCCGCAGAGCCTGCCCTTGTGTCCAGCCCCACTGCACCTGGCTTTCCTGCTCACCTCCCAGACAGGACCAGGTGTGGGAATGACTTGCAGTGGTGTGTGGAGTGATAAAGCCAAGGAGCCAAGCTCAGCCTCACCTCTTCCTTTGCGCCATTAAGCTGGGGGCTGGGTGGGTGCTGGGAGGCAAGGCTCTCCCCTTGGAGGGGTGGGCACCACTGCCTCCCCTTCTTCCCCATCCAAGGAGCTGGCCCAGGTTCACAATGGAGCCCAGGTGCATCTCCTCCAGAGGCAGCCCTGGATGGCGGGTGGCAGGACACACAGGACCGTTGCCAAGGTGATTGTGCTCCTCGGGTCTCCATGGCAACTGCTCCCCTGGACTGCTCCCCATCACTGCCTGGCTGCAGTTGCCCAGGCAACCCACAGGCTCTCCCAGCTCCTGCAGCTTTGGGGCACCCAGGGTTTGGGGGTGGGGGACAGTGCTGGCAGGCCACTGTCAGCCAGGCAGCAGTGTTGGGATTGGAGGGGAATGATGTGCCCCCTCCCCAGGGCAGTGGCTACCATTGCTGTCGGGCTGGGGGCTGGCTTGGGGCAAAGGTACCTTTGCAGGGTTGCCCCCAGGACTCACAGCCAGACATGAGGCCCCAGAGGACCCAATAAGGCCTCCTGTGACCCACATGCATTTTTGGGGTGGAGATGTGTGGGGGAGTTCTCTGCCTCCACCCCCCTTTTACTCAGCCCGGCCTCATCCCTGGGCTGCAGAGTGAGCAGTGGGGCCCAGATCCCCCCCCACCCCCCTCGGCACCGGGCATCCCCCCCGCAGCAGGAGGGATTTCGGGAAGGAGATAAATACCAGATGGGAGAGGGCCGGGCTGCCAGGAACACACTCCCTGCATGCCAAGAGCTGCTGGCACAAGTGGGCGCGTGGGCCGGGGAGGGCGGGGGGTGCCCCTGCTCCCGGAGACTGCTCACCTCGTTCCCCAGTGCCCAGCAGCCAGCCAAGGATGGGACAATTAGAGAGGGGCCTGCATTCCCCCGCGCCGTTTTGCCCCCAAAGGTGCCCGGAGCAGGGAACACATCCCTTCAGCTGACGGCACGGAGGGAGGCTGCCACCCCTCCGCATAGCCTTGCTCTAGCCCCACCCGCGTCTCTGCCGCTCCCAGGAGGCCACCAGCCCGGCAGTGGCCTGGCTGCAGACCCCGCTGCCAGTCCCGCCTGGCATGGCTCCGGGCAGCAGCATGACTCACCCGCTCAGCTCAACACCAGTCAGAGCTTGCCATGCCAAACCCGCGGCACGGGCTGGCACAGGGGCTGGCACAGGGGCTGGCACAGGGGCTGGCACAGGGGCTGCCTGGCCACGCTGCAGTGCCTGCATCCCCAGACAAACCCGCTGTGTGCCTCCCGTGGGTATTTGGTCGGGAGCAGGACGGTGGGGAGCTCAGAGTGCCTGGGCTGAGCACTGCCCAGCCTCCCTCCCCATCACACAGGCCACGCATCCTGACAGCTGCCCCCTCTCACCCACAGGGTGCCCCTGTGTGCCAGCCCATGCCCATGGCCTCCGCCCGCTCCCCCCAGGGCTGCCAGCCCGCTCTGCCTGCCTCCCTGTCTGTTGTCATGGTGACCAGATATGTGGTGACAGGCGAGGATGGAGCCTCACACCCCAGCAGGGCTGTTTGCCCAGCAGGGTTGGCTACCCCCGCCCTCCTGCTCTTCTCCCGTCAGCCCCAGGTTTCAGCAGGGGACCCTCAGTGAAGCTCCTGCCCCAGGCAGCATGCTGGGGGTGCTCCATCTGCTCAGATGCCAGGATCACAGCTGTGTCTCATGCAGCTCATGTGAGGAATGGGGACAGTGCCATCCTCCTTCCACCTGCCCTGCCAGGGCACCCCCTTCTCAAAGCCAGGCTGTGCACAGAGGCAGACAAACTCATCTCAGTAATGACAACCTGTGCTTCTTCCCTGGGAAAGGTGCCATCCCTCCAGGGACAGCCTCATCTTCCCACAGCAGCAGCTGCAGGAACAGCAGAAGATGAGGAGCGTGCCACTCTTGCACACTTGCCCTGGGCTCACCCACAGGACAGCTGCCAAGCAGGATGCCTGTCCCCCAACATCTCTGCACTATGGTGACAGTGTTCACCACAACCATCGTCTCACAAGGCCATCCCCATTGCCTGTACCCAGCCCAGTGCATGTCTCTGCTCCCCCAAAACACCTGGACCGTGTCACAGGCAGCACACAAAGCGGCATCCTCACCTGGGCTTTGGCTACTGAGAGCCAGCAGCAACAGCCAGGGATGAGCACATCCCCAACCTTACCAGTGACATAGTCCCCAGTGCTGGGATGGGGACTCAGGAAGTGCATCAGTGCCAACAGCAGTCACTGAATGGGGCTCCCCCAGGCTGTGGCTGACACTGCTGTGAAACAGAAGTGCCATTTCATGTTTCTTGGCAGGGCTGGAAGCAACACAGATGGAGGCACCCGCACTGGCCTCGTGGCATGCCTTGGCAGCCCCCAGCCCTGTGGCACCAGCCCCAGGTGATAGCACTGCCTCCCAGACCTGCAGCAGAGAAAGCCCTGGGTCCTGTGGTTGATGCCTCCTGCCTCCTTTCAGCTCCCTGACATTGTCACTGCCTGCCAGGCTACTGACCCCACTCCTGCCAGACATTGGAGTGGATGGGAGCACCCAGTGGTCCCCAACTCCAGCTGCCCGGGGTCCCTGCAGAGCATGGGTAGGACATGCCCCACCACAAGCCACTTGCACACGCACAGGGTGATTTTCCATCATAAAACCACTTAAACCATCAATGACTGCAGGAAAACCCCTCACCTCCATCACAGCACCTGGACTAGGCATCCGAATTCCCACCACGGGTACAAGGCTCAGGAGCAGTATCCACATGTGGAGCTAGGGCACGGCAGGCACTAATAAGCTCCCAGATCATCAGCGGAGTGTGGGCGATGCAGCACAACCTCTACTGCCAGCCCCACTGCAGCTGGGAGTCTGGCACTGTGCCTCCTACCCAGCCCCATATCCACTGGGGGGGCACGGCTGGCCCCCAGCCCTTGCATCATCCCCAAGGTGTCCCAGCTCAGGGGCTGCTGCTCAGGTTTAAGGAGCCAGGGCAGGAAGAACCACCTGCTTCCCACTCCCACAGCCCCTTCTTTCCGGTGGAGTTGGCTTTGTGTTGGACAAAAGGCTGCAAAGGAAGCAAGAAAGGAGATTACGTGGCTGCTAAAAGACGGATAAGGGAGGTGGGATGAGAGCCAGGGGAAGGAGGGTGCTCGTCTAGCTCACCAGGGGGGCTGCTACATGCAATGGCAGGGGATAAAGGATGTCTCTTATGCACCCCACTGCCAGCTCACTCACATTCAGGTCCTTGCACCTTCCCCTGCTACTCAGGGATGTGTGACAAGCAGCACCCTTGGGGAACCAGAGACTAGAGCTGTCCCAAGGAGATGCAGAGCCCAGAGCCACAGCATTGTCCTATCCCGCCCACAGCCCAGCTGTGCTGGCACAAATCCAGCCCTCCTCCTGCCTGGGATGGGCAGACAGTCCTTCCCACACCTCAAATCCCAGGCAGCCCTGCAGAGCTCCCCCCACCCCCTATCCAAGTCAAATAGCTCCCCTGGGTGTGAGGCACTGTACAGATACAGGTGAGGGATAAGCGGGGCCATTCCCAGGGTGACCCCTTTCCAGCCTCTCTCCAGCAGCCTGCCAGGCTGGGAACCCTCCTGGAGTGCTGCACTGGTGCCACTCACATCCCACACAGCCCATCTGCTCCTCTTCTCGCTCATCCCCGGCCTCGCGCGTGCCACGGCCTGCCTGTCCCTGCCCACGGGCAGTGGCACGTGGGCTCAGCAACGGGAAAAGCAGGCCACATCTCAGCGTGGGCTTCTTGCCTATTTTCCCAGGCACTTTTCACAGGAGCAGAAGCTTTCACATGAAAAAGTTCAAGCTGGTTCCCCAGCAAAGGCATGAATAAAGGCATTGCCTTGCCAGGAGAGTAGGCACCACTGCCCTGACCTGGCTCTGGTAGGGGACAGCAGGGACCAATATTCTGCAGATCCAGACACAAAGGTAAAAGCATGGCTGAGCCTTCCCAAAATAGAAGAACCTGCCTGCCCTCATGGACCAGTCTAGCTGATGCTCTTCTGCAACACCTTTCAACAGGATCTCAGGCTATGGAGATGCTGGAATAGCAAGATGGACCACAGGGCTGTCTGTAAAACCCCACTCTCACCCCCTCAAGATATTCTCACAGGGCTGTGGGCTGGCATGAAGTGCCACTTCCATTCAGGGGTCTGGCTTAGCTGCAACCCAGGACCCCCACATGAGCAGTGGGACCCAGCAGGAACGGGACTGCTCCAAGACAGGATGGTCTTCTCCAACCAGCCACAGGCACTGCTGCTGTCACCATCATTCCCAGACCCAGGAGTCATGGCTGTACCCACAGCGCATTCAAGAAGCACCAACTTTAGCCTGAGCTTAAATAACCCCCCAGCTGCCCCAGGTGACCTGAATGGGGGAGGTCCTGGGTGAGGCTGCTGAGAACCACCAATGCCAATTAATGCAATCACTGCCCTGGCAGTGAACAGTGTAGGAGGAAAGATCCACAGTGGGTCTGGGATAGAGGTGTGTAGATACAAATGGGGCTCTGGGGGGACAATGGGGTCACCCCGTGCTGCCCCATAGTAGGTTCCCACAGGGGATAGCCCTTTCCCTTTGCCACAGAGAGTCCCCAGGGAAGGGTCAGTGGAACAAGGGGCATCCCAGGGCACAGTCCCCACATGGCCACAGTTACAGACACCTGCAGAATCACACCTGTGTGCCCCTGCATTCCTGCAAAGATATGGAATGGGAGGATGTGTAAAAACACATGCACACGTGGGGCAAGAGGACTGGCAGGGGTTGAGGCAGGACTAGCGTGGCTCCAAGGGGGAATCCCAACACTGAGCGGGGCTGCAAGAGTGGATGCCTGGATGGGTGTTGGGCAAGAGACATAAGCTAGGGGCTGAGGAAGACCCAGGGTGGGAGCTGGCCTGGAATTCTGAGGGGTTGAGCTTTCTGGGCTGTGACATGCTTGGGGACTGGAGCAGGGTGTTGGGGTTCTGTTTGGCATCACCTCTGCATGCCAGGGGAGGACCCAGCTGTGTCTGGTGGTCCTCAGCTGTCTGACCTGGGGGCACCCGGCTGTGACAAGGGTTCCCCGCTCCATAGGGGCACCCCGTGGTTGGGGGCACCCCCGAGTCGAGGCGACCGCCTCGGCAAGGCTGTGCTCTGGGGACCACCCTGCTCTGGGGCCGGGGCAGGGGCTGGAGCGGCGGTGTGGTAAGGTCCCCATCCCAAGCGGGCGGTCACCGGGCACCGGCCGTGGGGGTCCCCCGTCTCTGTCCTGTCCGGACCGGGCCGGGCCGCGGCGCTCCGGAGCCGCCCCCCGCCGGGGGGGTCCCCGCTCCCCCCGGATGCATGACTTCATCCTTCCG
>VZTH01012901.1:0-99612 GCA_013397815.1 Aleadryas rufinucha
TTGCAACCCAAACCATTCTCTGAACGTACAGAACCTGTTCCACCATCCTTGTCTGAACCTCTCCTTGCTCTGCATCTCCTTTGGGGGACGAGTGAGGGCCACAAGCACACTGCAGGCAGCATCCTGGACAGTGCAGCAGCAGCACGATTCCCTGTTCGCTTCCTTCCCTCCCCAGCCCTCCCTTTTATCCCATCTTGCTCTCCCTGACCCGTTCCCAGCTGCAGGAGCCGCGGTGGCTGCAGGGCTGGCAGCAGCACATTGCAGCCGTCTGGCTGCGGACGATGTGGAGCAGTGAGAAGGTTCCCAGCCCTGCCTGCAATGCTTTTCCCCCCTCTCCGCCCTGCCTGGCTGCGACTGCTCTGCCTCCTCTGGCACAGATGGCTGGAGGTTTTCCTGAAGCTCAAATCCCAGTGTGAGGACTCCCAGGCCCCCCATGCTCCTGCGTGAGGCTCAGGGAGCTCTTGGCCACCGCGGCCATCGGTCAGCGGTGGCTCCTCGTCCCCCTCTCTTCCCGTTGACCGAGAGTGGGTTTTGTTACAAACAGGCTGGTGGATTTAATTAGGAGCAGCAAAACATTTTGATTTATGCTTCCTACCCGCCTTACCTCCTCCCCTGCCTCTCTGCCTCTCCAGCTTCACGCTTGTCAGAGCAGATATTTTTAATATATATATATTTATCACAAGCCGCTCCTTCAGCGCTACAGGCAAAGCTTTTAGCAGGGGAGAAGATGCCCGGCTTACAAGTAGCTCTCCAATTACTATTGCTTGCTTTAGTGATTTTGTAGGAGAGGCAAAGGGCTGGATCCTGGCTGCTTCCCTTTCCTCCACAGCAAGACATTCACCGCTTCCCGTGGTGTCATCCCCCAGCTCTCCTGGGTGGCACAGCCACATCTCCGTGGTGGAGAACGTTTCCTCTCTGCCCTGATTTGCACTTGGTCCAGGGAGGAGATTTCTGGCTGATTTCCCCCCTCCCCAAACACCAAGGCATCAATAAAATACCCTCCCCCCCCAGGCCTGTCAGTCTTGAGATTATCAAAATCTGAACTAAATCCCGGGGCAGGGGTGGCAGGAGGGGAGCATCTCTGCAACCACAGTTGGTCAGATCCGCGTCTGAGCTCGGATTCATGGATTGATACGAAAAAGATCCCTTTCTCCCAGCCTGGGTTCCATGTGTGGGTCTGTCCATAATCCAATGAGTCACTTCAGTGCTCTTTTTAGGTCAAATTTAAAGCTACACCTCCTCCCAGAGCAAAGGCTGGGGCATGGGAGTGGCGGAGAAGGGGATGCAGGGATGGGATGCAGGGATGGGATGTGGGGTTGGGGCGGCTGAGAGCTGATCCCACCGCACATCCACGGCAGGAGAGGCTCTTCCATCCCTCCCTCCCGAGCATCCAGGAGCAGAGATACGATCTCTGCTGCCGTGGCTCCGGGGAGACTCTGCCCAGACCCGCCGTCTGCAGCTCGGGAGGGAAACCAGAGAAAGGCAGGGGGGGGAATGGGAGCACTGAGGGAAATGCTGGAATCTGAGCAAAGCTCAGCTCATGTAACGTCTCCAGGAATGTCGGGACAGGGAAAGGACAGGGAGAGCTTGGCCATGGTCTCTTGATGCCTCCATGTGGAGCAGCAACCTGATAGAGCAACTTTCCTCCTTGTCTTCAGCTGCTTCCTTGCATCATCCATGAGCAAACCCTTTGCCTTTCCAATGACAGCAATTCCATCTGTATGAAGCTACAGCTGCCTTTAATATTTTATTTTATTTTACTTTATTTTATTTTAATTTATTTTATTTTACTTTATTTTATTTTGTGTTCTTTTGTGGTTTATTGTGCCGTGCTAATGTCACACAGCAATGGGTCACTACGGATGGCAGGCGCTGAATGTGAAGTTTAAAAAATGAAACACAATCAGGAAGAACGATTTTGCAGAGAAGTGACATTCCCTACATTTCTAAAAAGAGCTTTCCCAAATCATTCCAAGTCTTTTACACAAAACCATCAAAATATTCATTTATTTACCCCAATTTAACCTCAAAACTAAATTCCCATCTTTACATCAGACAGCAATTCCTGGTTTCACCTCTCTGCCAGCAGGAGATTGTTTGTATAGATGTGGAAATGAATAAATAAACCACGTATATGGTCATATATATGATATATATAAACATATATGGTTTACTTATATAAATATATAGCTCATAAATCAGATTTTATTATTTATATATGCCATATACCTCTCTCTATACAGGTATATGCACCTCAAATGAATAAATAAGCCATAGATTCATATAGGTTTGCAGATAAAAATGAACCTATATCTATGTTTAAGGCATGTATTTATATACACGGTGTGTTTGTTCACTGTGTATTTTGGCTTGGAATTCTTTGTCTTGTGTGGTGCTTATAAATGTAAAAAAAAAAATCAAAACTGTTTAAAAATTAATTCCAGAATCATTACATAAAAAGATTTGTGGGCAAAATCCTGGGAAAGATGGAAGTGGTGCAAGGGTCTGGTGTGGGAAAGAGGATTTGGGTGAATATGGAGGCAATTTCTGAATAGGAGAATGGCCAGACCAGAAGTGTGGGGTTCACCCCACTTGGTACTTTGGCAATGGAGAGATTTCCAAATGAGGTATTTAATATAAATTAATTCCTAATTTATCTCAGCCTGAGGCAGGGGTCCAGGAGCTGGACATGGCCCATCCCAAACCCCCCCTGCCCTGGGCTGATCCCCCAGCGTGGGCAGAAGGAGAGGGGCAATTCTGGCCCTTTGCCCCGCTCAGGTGAGACCCCACCTGCAGAGCTGCCTCCAGATCTGGGGCCCCAGCACAGGAAGGATGTGGAGGTGTTAATTAGTGGGGATGGAGCAGCTCTGCTGTGAGGAAAGGCTGGGAGAACTGGGATTGTTCAGTCTGGAGAAGGCTTTAGGATGACCTGATTGTGGCCTTCCAGTACCTGAAGGAGCCTACAAGAAAGATGGGGAGAGATCATTTACAAGGGCCTGGAGGGACAGGACACAGGGAATGGCTTCCCACTGCCAGAGGGCAGGGATGGATGGGATATTGGGAAGGAATTCTTAGCTGTGAGGGGGGGGAGGCCCTGGCACAGGGTACCCAGAGAAGCTGTGGCTGCCCCTGGATCCCTGGAAGTGTCCAAGGCCAGGCTGGACAGGGCTTGGAGCAACCTGGGCTAGTGGAAAGTGTCCTGGTTCATCCTCCGTCTCCCCATCCCAGAGAGCAATTCCTCCAGAGGATGACATTGTGGGAGGCTGGCTGTGTGACACGAGTCACCCTCTGCACTTGTCCCTTGCTCTCCCTGGGCTGCAGAGGATTCCCAGCTGACATCAGACATCTGGTGCTGGAGTCAGGAATAACCTGGAGCCCTGAGCATCCACTCCCCACAAACCTCGAGGTGCTGCCAATATCTCAGGGAGACCTGCAGTCCCCACACCATGACAAAAACATGGACCAGGAGAAAAAGCCAAGGGGATCTCCCCATCCCACCAGGTGTGGCTGCATCACAGCATTGCCACCATCCACCCATCAAAAGTGTTCCACACAGACCTCCTCATCCCTGGCTCCTCACCCAGCCTCTCCTCCTGCCTCTCTGACCCAACCCTCACCTTCAGGGGTGGTGGCACCATCCTGGAGCTGTGTCAGGCTCTGGGAACCAGGGGTGAAGCCACACCGGCTGCAGGTGGCACTCCCAGCGTGTCTGCAAAGGGGCTCCTTCCCACGAAGTCGGTCAGGAAATCTTCCCCTCGCCGAATGATGAGCCTAAAAGCCTTTGACAGCGTCCCTCGAAGGCACTGTCAGCCGTGATTGGCTTGGACGTGGCACCCCGGGCACAGGCAGCCTCTTGCTGATTTGGGATGCGAGAGGACGGGGCAAGGAAGGTTTAATTTGTTACTTCTTTTCCTTCTCCACCTGCCTGTCCACCCAACTCCGTAGCGGCGTGGAATGGCACGAGCGATCCCGCAGGACTTGCTGTGCACCGGGAAGTCTAGGAGACACCCTGCCAGCTCCCAGGAGGCTCTGCAGAGCTCTCAGCGCATCGCTGCCTTCTCACCCACGGGGTGGGGGTCCCTGCGCGTCTGCAGAACGCTCATTAACACGAGGGAGGCATTTCCCAGTGACTCTGTTTGCTGTCCCCCGAAGGGAGATGCCCGTTTGTCAAAAGGAAATGCTTTTAAGTGGGAAAACACCAGTGTCGGGAAGGGCAATCAGGAGTTGTCAGCATGGATCCGCTGAAGGGAAATCATGTTTGACCAACCCAATTGCCTTCTGCAGTGACACAACCACCCGGATGGATGAGGGGAGAGCAGTGGGTTTTGTGTACCTGGAGTTCAGCAACTCTTTTGACTCTGTCTCCCATCATATCTGTTGGATAAATTCAGGAAATGTGGACTGGAAGAGTGGATGAGCTGGACTGAGAACTGTATCATAAATGTGGTGCTTAGGGACCTGGCTGAGGGCTGGACCTGGCTGTCTTAACTTGATGGTTGGACTTAGATCTTGAAGGTCTTTTCCAACCTTAATAATTCTGTGATTCCATGAACTGGCTGAACAGCAGAGCCCAGAGGGTTGTGATCAGTGGCACAGGGTCTGGTTGGAGGCCTGTCACTTGTGGTGTCCCACAGGGTTCGATACTGGGCCCAGAATTGCTTAACTTGCTCATTAATGACTTGGATGAAGGGGCAAGTG
Organism: Aleadryas rufinucha; assembly: GCA_013397815.1. Lineage (NCBI taxonomy): Eukaryota > Metazoa > Chordata > Aves > Passeriformes > Aleadryas > Aleadryas rufinucha. Next base: position 4,699 of record VZTH01012901.1, read on the forward strand.
CCTCCTCAAGAAGTTCAGTGATGACACAAAGCTGGGAGGAGTGGCTGATCACCCCAAGGGCTGCGCAGCCCTTCAGAGGGGCCTTGATGGGTTGGAGAGATGGGCAGAGAACTGTCTGAAATCCAGCAAAGGGAAATGCAGGTCCTGCACCTGGGGAGGAACAACCCCCAGCACCAGCACAGCCTGGGGGTGACCTGCTGGAGCAGCTCTGCAGAGAAGGATCTGGGTGTCCTGATGGACAACTGGCTGTCCATGGGCCGGCAGTGCCCGGGGGGGCCAAGAAAGCCAAAGGGATCTGGGGGTGCACCAGGAAGAGCATTTCCAGCAGGTCAGGGAGTGATCCTGGCCCTCTGCTCAGCCCTGTGAGGCACATCTGGAGTGCTGTGTCCAGCTCTGGGATCCTCAGGACAGCAGGGACATGGAGCTTCTGGAGCAGATCCAGCAACAAAGTTGATGAAGGACCTGCAACATGTCGCTGCCAAGGAAAGGCTGAGGGAGCTGGGGCTGTTCAGCCTCGAGAGAAGCCCCAGCTGAGAGGGGCCCTCATCCCTGTGTGTCCCTGTCNAGAGGGGCCCTCATCCCTGTGTGTCCCTGTCTGCAGGGAGGGCTCAGAGCAGGGATCAGGCTCTGCCCTGGAGGCCCAGCAGTGGGATAAGAGGAACAGGCAGGGACTGATCCCAGGAAGTTCCACCTGGACATGACGAGGAACTTTCCTGTGCAGTGACCGAGCACTGAACAGATTGTCCAGAGAGGGTCTGGAGTCTCCCTCACTGGGGATATTCCAGACCTGTCTGGACACAACCCTGTGCCCTGTGCTCTGGGATGGCCCTGCTGGAGCAGGGAGGTGGCACCAGATGACCTCCAGTGGTCCCTTCCAACTGGACCCATTCTGGAATTCATGGGAAGTGGGCTTTTTTGGGTCCAAAGTGGTCTCCTTTCTCCGTACTTCATCTTCTGAAGTGGCTAACCATGTCCATATGAGGTGTGTCTCCCATACCTTGGCATGTACAGGGAAGAGGCAGACCAAGAGCTGGAAGCCAGATTTGCAGGTGTAGGCGTAGTCTTTCTGTCCCATTTTTGCCTTCTTGCCCTTGTTTTACAAGGAGTCCCAAGGTGAGAAAGGCAAACCAGACCCTTCAACCCATCCAGGATCTCCAGACCTTTGAGGAGGTTCTTGTTAAGCCCATGCTCAACATCCACCCTGGCTTGTCCATTCATTGTTCATGCCCTGCACCCGTGTGATGCCTTAGGTTTTAGCTTTTAATATTTTTCAAATTCTGTATTCTCTGTATTCCTAGTGTGTAACTCTGATCTGTCTTGCAGCCTGTTAGCTGCTGCTCTCTCATGCTAAGATAGACATAACAAAGCCTCTCCAGGCTTGCTCTTCAAGGACACTCAGACCATCCTGGGCCAAAATGTGTAAACCAGCATCTTGAGGAAGGGGGGCAAGTTGGGGGGGGCGGTTACATTATTAGCTAAAGTTTAATTGGAGAATTTATGCTGATATGCAAATGGACCAAACTTACAACGGTGTGAAGAACTCGTGACTGGTCATCCATCTTGGTAGCCTTTGGCCTGCCAGGGTGTACCTCTGAAGGCCTTTTGAATAAATATCTCCTTTATTCCTCTACCCCTGTCTAGTCTCTGTTTCAGGTTGTCCTTTTTAGGCATCACGTGGTGTTAATCCCAAAGTCATTTGACACTTAAAATTCACATATCCACCCCAAAATGCCTCAGAGAAAATGAGGGGAGATACATGGAGAGATCAGAGGGGCTTTCTGCAGCTGGGCTCTGCAGGAGCCATCCATCATCCATCCCCATTCCACGCTCCATCTCCATCCTCTGGATCTGCCTGCGCACGCCGGTTCTGACGAGGATTTTTTGGGAGCCTGGGAGGGGAGCGTTTTTCCTGCGGAATCCACAGAACGGCAGGTTCCAGCTCCCGAGCCGGCTCTCAGACACGGAGCCAAACCATCCCCAGCCCTCCCTGCGCTCATTAACGGGCAGCTGGGAGAGAGGCAGGAACTTCCTAATGACTCGCGGCTCCAGAGCGGTGCCGGCGCTTTTGTTGTTCCTCGTGTCGGAGCCGGTTCCACCTTTGATTCCGCTGGTGCTGGGAGGGGACTGCTGACAGCAAGGGCTGAAAGCAGGAATCATCAGGAGAGGAGATGAAGGCCCAGCCTAACACCTTTTTTTGTGTGTGTGTCCTGTGCATTTGAAGAGCTGGGCTGGATAATCTGGAGGTTTGGCTGGCAGGAAACACCTGGTTTTTGAATGGATGTAGCAATTTAAATGGGGGAACTCAGAGACAGCTGGGTTTTGGGGTTTTTTTTCATCATCTCTTTTGCGTGGTTTTTATTGAAGTGGTGGTCATGGGAAGAGCTGGAGCTAACTGGTATGTTCTGTAATTCCTGCTCACCGCTGGGAAAACAGGCAGAAATCCATCAGAAATTCAGCCCTATAACTCCAGGAGCAGTGGAGCAGTTTATTTGCCATGGGAGATACAGCTCTGGCTTTCACAACAGCATCACCAGGGGGTTTGAGCATCATTTCCCAAAAACAGGAGGGTGAACAGGGTCCTCTGCTGTACCTTGTAATGAGTTGGTGAAGCCAACTGAGATAGAAGAAGACCTGGGTTTAGATCTTCTCCAAAATGATTTGCAGGGCCTCAGGCTGGAGTGAGCTTTATTTAACACCTTCATATCCCCCACCAGCACTGGTTGTGGGGCTGGTGACCGTCCTGCACACACAGGGGTGATGCTTTCACCGTGCTGGCTCCTCCAAAGGGTGCATCCAAAGGGTACAGCCAATCCTGCAGCTGTCCAAGGCCAAGTTGGACAGAGCCCTGAGCAAACTGGGTTGAAGATGTCACTGGCCACAGCAGGGGTGTAGCATTGGATGGCCTTTAAGGGCCCCTTACGACCCAAACTCTTCTCTGATTCTACCAAAATACCTATTTCAATTATCACACCATTACATTATTATACCAGTTGGGATTTTTTTTCACTGCAAACCAACCAAACCTCACAGGCACTACCATTTATTGCACTCTGTTGTTTTTGCAGGCGATAGGTGATTTACTAAAGTGTTAATTTCCTATAGCAAAAGTTATAATGGGAAACCAAAGTAAAATTGATTTTAAATTACCATGGCAAGCTTGCAGAAACACTTCCATTATTCAGAGGAGTGGGTGAAGGCACTGCAGTTTTCACTGCTGGGAAGGAGAATACCTTATTTAAGATCAGGGGCTCTTGGGTGGCGTTGCCAGGCTTTGGTGACACCATCGTGGTGGAATCCTGTTATTAGGGAACATTTTCTTGGCTGAGAACAACATGACCCATGAAGAAGAAGAAAATCCGTGTTAGTGTTGGTTATTTATTGTTTTTTCTTGAAATTATTCTGGCGGGGATGGTGCTGTGGCAGTCACCAAGAAGCTCCCTGACTTGGATCGGGGTAACAGCAGGAATTGCAGGCATGACTTTGCCTCCTGGAGACTTGTCCTTGATATTCCTAAAAGCAAGGATCACCCCTCCCTGCATGGACAGCTGCCCTCAGTTGGTGCTTCCCAAAAAACACCATTTTTCACTCGAAGGCTGCTGTCCTAAATTAACTTTCACTGGGGGAGGCCAGGGGAGAGGGAGGGGGGCAGATTGCAAAGCCCTAACACAAAAATCTGCTTGAGCCAAGGCGATGTTTTGTGGTGCTGGGATGGATCAGAAGCAAAATGCAGAACAATCACTCCAATTGTGATGAAAACCAGACCCAAGGACCCTCCTAAAGCCCTAGTCATGAGCTGTGGGGTCACATCCTGAAGGCTTTACCCTTCTCCAGGGGCTGTCTGGGGGTGAGCAGGCTCTCAGTGTTTGGGGACAGGATCCTGTGCAGGAATAAGGCTTTGTAGAGGCAGCAGCTCTCTCAGACTGCCTTGAGCTCGTGGCACCGGAGATGGTTTCCCGTGGAACGCTGAGGATATGAAATGTTTACAATAAATCGACATAAGGCGTTATTACATCCTGTCCTTCCTGCCTGATGAGAGCACAGCCACGGAGGAGCTGCCCTGCTCTCTGCACCCCGTTCCCTGCAGGCTCTGGATGTGCCCACCCGCTCCCGAAGGCTCGGAGCGTTCCGGCGCGTGGATGTGGCCAGGTTCCTCCTGCTGGCCTCAGGGCCAGACACTGACCCTGAAATTATCAGTTAATTACTTTATATGAGGTCCTGGAGACTGGAACAGAGCTCGATGCTACAAACAATTCCTTTTCTTGGCCCAGTAAATGACACGAGCCCTGAAACTGCTCGTTCCTCACCTGATGCTTCTGCTCCGTAAATATCGCGTAAGGAAAGTGCCCGTTTGCACTCGGGAGCACACGGGGACTCCAGGGCTGGACACGAATAATTCATGGGAATGTTTGCTCCCCCAAGCAGAAGGATGAGATCAGACAGATCATTTGAATTCCCCGTTGCCGTGGCTGCGTCCGAGGGTTCACACGCAGATGTTGAGAGCACCCACAGCAGTAACGTATTTATTGACATCAAAAACATTCCTAATCCAGCCTGGATTCTAGGGAAAGGGAGAAAGGGAGGCATTTACACGAAAAGATGGATCTGTGACCAAATGGAGGCAGGGTGATCTCAGAAATATGGGTTTTGCCGTGCAAGACACCATGGGCAATTTACTCTGATTTCCTAAATCATGGCTATGCTTGTCTGAGGAGTGGAGTCCTGGTGGATGCGGCTTCAGAGCAGAAACCAGTATCATGGCATGTCCAGGGAAGGGAACGGAGCTGGGGAAGGGGCTGGGGCACCAGGAGTGACTGAGGGAGCTGGGAAAGGGGCTCAGCCTGGAGAAAAGGAGGCTCAGGGGGGACTTTGTGGCTCTGCACAACTCCCTGACAGGAGGGGACAGCCAGGTGGGGGTCAGGCTCTGCTCCCAGGGAACAGGGACAGAGTGAGAGGAAAAAGCCTCAAGCTGCACCAAGGGAGGTTTAGATTGGCTATTAGGAAAAAATTCTTCATGGAAAGGGTTGTCAGGCATTGGTAGAAGCTGCCCATGGAAGTTTTGGTGTCACCATCCCTGGATGGATTTAAAAGCTGTGTAGATGTGGCACTTGGGGACATGGGTCAGTGGTGAGCACGTGGTGCTGGGTTGATGGTTGGAATCGATGATCTTAGAGGTGTTTTCCAACCTCAATGATTCTATGACTCCATGACAACCAAATGTCTGGAATGGACCAGGGATGGACAACAAGCACCTAAATGAGACATAGGGCTGGATGTGATAAGTCAAGAACCTAAATTTACTGATTGTTTTCAACTGAAATCAAACCCTGCAATACCTAATCCCAAACTCTTCAGATTTGGGGGTTACACTGAGTGGTAAAAGTCTCCTTTGCATCACTGCTATGGCTCAAATCCGTCCCTGAGAGTTGAGGAGCTTTGCTAGGCTAGGTAATGGTACAGGAAATTATGTCAGAAGCAAAATCTCAAAAATCATGGAACCACAGGATCACTGAGGTTGGAAAAGACCTCCAAGATCATCGAGTCCAACCTGTGACTGATCCCCACCTCATCACCCAGACCAGAGCACTGAGGGCCACATCCAGTCATTCCTTGGATACCTCCAGGGATGGTGACTCCAAACCTCCCTGGGCAGCCCCTTCCAATGCCTGGCCACCCTTTCCACGAGAAAATTCCTCCTGATGTCCAACCTGAATCTCCCCTGGCACCGCCTGAGCCCATGACAAACGTAGCAGCAGCCTCTGTGAAAGTGGATAAAGGGAATTTATTTTTCCTCATGTCTCAGGTGTGTGGACATGGAGCGTTGCAGGGCGGGTGTGCACAGACAGGTGGGACAATCTCACTGTGCTCTGAGATGTCCTGAAAAGGCCCAGAAATTACCAACAAGTCTCAGCACAGTTTTATGGCCTAAAGAGCAAACTTGCTGAGGGTCACTCTTTCACACAGGTGTCCCCTGGAACTCACTCTTTCAGGCAAGTTTCCCATAAGGAAAAGTGATTTCAGTTTCCCCTTCCTAGATTAGATATTAAGAGAAATTTCTTTAGAGGAAGGGTCGTAAAGCATTGGAACAGGCTTCTCAGGGAAGTGGTGGAGTCACCGTCCCTGGAAGTGCTCAAAAATTGTGTGGATGTGGCACCTGAGGGCATGGTTCAGTGGTGAACGTGGTGGTGGGGCTGGGCTAACAGTTCGGGACAACCTTAAAGGTCTTTTCCAACCTCAGTGATTCCATGATTCTCTGATTCCTGCCTGTCTGTAAAAGTACCTGGAGTGGTTTTTCAGCCTCAGCCCTGGCCTCTCTAACAGGGTTTGGAGGGGACTGGTCTGGGTGAACAAGAACCAGTTGGGATGATGATGACACTGGGGGTGGTGGTGTCAGAAGGGGCTTCTCTCCTCCCTCCCAGCCATACATAAATAAGGCTGGGGCAGGGGCAAGAACACCTTTGTGAGGGGCTGTGGTTTTTGGCAAGGTTCCTGACCTCACCTGACCCATCAGCAAAATTCCCAACTCACCCAGATTCCCGGTGTGCTCCTTCCCTGATGGCTGAGACCAAGGGAAACCAAGGGTCAGGTTTTGGCTCCTCCACAAGCTCCCTGTGTGACTGCAGGCGATTTATTGCATCTCTCAGTGCCTCGGTCCCCTGCTGTTAATACACATCCTTTCTTTTGCTGTGGTTCTGTCCTTGTCAGTTTGGATTGTAAATCCTTTAGGGCAAGAGCTGTCTCTTACTCAGTGCGTGCTCCAGACTCGGCACAATCGAACTCTGATCTCAGCAGAAGCCTTTTAAGGTTGCTATCATATAAATATCAGTGATACCTGGGAGCCAGGGCTCCTGGGTTCCATGCCTGGGTCTCTCAACCCTGCACTGCAGCCAGGGATGAGTTTATTTCACCCATTGTCAAAAAAAAAGAATGTCTGAAATAGAGATCAGAAGGTTGAGGAGAACAGGATCTGTTTATGAATAACTTTAATGTGGGGTTGATGGGGTGAAAGAGTCGAAAAAACAGTTGGGAATGAAGAATATGGTTATTAAGGATTAGATTTGGCTTCCTGACAAAAAGTCCTAAAGGAAACAGTGGAAGGGGTTGCACTTACTCATAGAACTGCTCCAACACCAGAGCAAAGGGTTTGTGGGAAGTGTCTTGGCTCCACTCCGTGACTGTTATCCTGCTCCTCACACTTCCCAGCCTTCTCCATCGGCTCCCATAACAAGCAAAGCTGTCCAGGGAGATTTATTCTGTCCATGTTCTGCTCTTTGCTGCTACAAAACTCACCAAGGGAGCTCCCAAACTGCCTTTGGGCACTGTCCCCTTCTCTAAGCACTGAGCAGTGACATCTTTGAGCTGGTGACAGGGGGACCAGCAGCCCTGGAGGCTGCAAGGACTGAAGGGTCCCAGTAGCTGTGGCTTGCAGGGCCATGCAGACTGTGCTGTCACTCTCACAGCAAGGGATTCTTCCAGCTGGTTTGGGCAGCAGGGGCAAGATTCCCATGGGAAACAGATCGATGGAGCAATGAATAGAGTGAGGAAGAGGAGGAGATGCCTCTTCCTTGTCTGTGGCAGGGTGGAGTTGTCCTGCCTGGTTCCATGGCCTGTCACTGTAGAGATTCCCTTTTTGGACTGAGACCCAGGAGTTCCAAAACATTCAAGATGCTCTGGGCAGCTCAGTGCACCCCCAGATGTGGGTCTAGAAGGGCAGAGGTCTTCTTCATGCCCTGTATCCCACCTGCCAGCAGTCCATGGATATCTTTGATATCCTCTGAAACAGTGCCAGATGCCTGTGAGTCTTGCCCCTGGTCTCCAGCTTCTTCAGGGAGGCCTTGGAGAAGCCAGCAGGAGATGCTGGAGCATTTCCAAAGGATGGAAGCAGAGCTGGGGAAGGGTCTGGAGCACAAGTCTGATGAAGGGTGGCTGAGGGAGCCGGGAAAGGGGCTCAGCCTGGAGAAAAGGAGGCTCAGGAGAGACCTTCTGGCTCTGCACAACTCCCTGACAGGAGGGGTCAGCCGGGGCGGGGTTGGGCTCTGCTCACAGGGAACAAGGGACAGGACAAGGGGAAACGGCCTCAAGTTGATCCAGGAGAGAATTAGGTTGGATATTGGGAACAATTTATTCACTGAAAGGGCTGCCCAGCCCTGGCACAGCTGCCTGGGGCAGTGGTGGATTCACCATCCCTGGAGGGATTTAGGAGATGTGTGGATGTGGCACTTGGGGACATGGGGCAGTGGCAGACTTGACCCTGCTGGGTCAACAGTTGGTGTTGATCTTTAAGAACTTTTCCAAGCTTAGTGATTCCGTGATTCTATGATTATGGGATTGATCTCTGTGGGGATTCCATTGGAAGGCAGTACCACTCCTCCAGGTGGGGAAGGACATGGGAACTATGGGATAGGGTCTGTTCCAGATGAGAACTACTCATGGCATGTGTCACCTTCCCAAAGCTGTGCATTCGGTCCACAGGGGGAAAAAAAAGCCAAATTAAGAGATGAGGGGAAACAAAATATATCCCAGCCAGCTCTGGGAGCTCCCATTCCAGCTGTCAGATGGGAATGCATTCCATTTTAGCATGAACTTTGCTCCACACAGGAAAATTGCCTTCCTACCTGTTAGCATGGCGCTGCCACAGCCTCCGTGTCCCCCAGATCTTTTCCATGGGGGAAGTACAAGCGATTCCTCAAAATGACTTCTCAAAATGACAGCAAGGAGGTGAGAGGCATCTGATAGGGAAGTGATGCCAAGGAGATGGGAGACATCTGGTATCAGCCATCAGCTCTCAGTCGGTCGTCTGGACCCTTCTGTAGTCAAGGGAAGGAGACAGGAAATCCGTGGGAGGTGTTGCAGACACTTATCTGGAGATGGGATGAGTGGCTTTCTGGAAATCTCCCTCTTTCTCTCTGTTGATAAATGAGAGAATAGAGATGATGAGTTTGGATCAGCTTTCCCACTTTTGAACAGCTGAAGTAAGGAAGGAAATCCCATTCGAGGAGACTTGGGTCAGCTGCGGTGGCTCCAGGAAGGTTTCCCGTCACATGAGCTTGAGCTTCACAAAAAAAGCTGTGACCAGCTGGAGCATCCTGGGCCACCCCAGGGGCTTGGGGTATCAGAGGGGGGAAACATATGACACAAAATATTCCTTACATGCCAGGCAAAAAGGCTGCACGAGGAAAGCACAAGGGAAAGGGATTCGATCCCGAAGCTGCTTTAAAAGGCGCAGGCTCCGTGTCCTGCTTTTGGCTGTCACCTCAAGCGGCAGGACACGCAGGCAGGGGGGCGGGAGGTGGAGACTTTAATTCCCTCCAGAGCCTGGGAGATGACTCAAGCCTGCAGCATCCTCTTTCCAGCAGAGTGTCCTCATGAGACCACGGTGGAAACCCGGCCCGCTGGCACCCGGCCACCCCGCGCGGCCCAGGGAGCGATTCCGGCGGCAGGGAATCGAGCCCCGGCAAAATCCTCTCCGGGCCACCCTTGGAGCCAGCAGACGAGAGCCTTCCTGACACGCTGCCGTGTCCCAGGAGGCGTTCCAGGGTTGGATATCCTGCCCAGCAGCCCCAACACAGGAACCTGAGAGCTTTGTCTCCTCGGCTGGCTCGGGGAGGGATTGATGGGTTTGTCTGGGACGTTCGATGGCCAAGGTCGAGTCCTGCCTTCACGTGTAGCAAAGAAGGGGTTGGAACCCACAGGAGGAGGTGTGAACCCACAGGAAGGGGTTTGAACCGGAGGTGTGAACCCACAGCCTACAAGAAAGGGTTTGAACCTACAAGAAAGTGTTTAAACCTACAGGAAAGGTTTTGAAACTACAAGAAGGGATTTGAACCCTCAAGAAGGAATTTGAGCCTACAGGAAGGGGTTTGAACCCACAAGAAGGAATTTAAACCCACTGAAAGGAATTTGTACCAATAAAAANGCCAGCAGACGAGAGCCTTCCTGACACGCTGCCGTGTCCCAGGAGGCGTTCCAGGGTTGGATATCCTGCCCAGCAGCCCCAACACAGGAACCTGAGAGCTTTGTCTCCTTGGCCAGCTCGGGGGGGGGTTGATGGGTTTGTCTGGGACGTTCAATGGCCAAGGTCGAGTCCTGCCTTCACGTGTAGCAAAGAAGGGGTTGGAACCCACAGGAGGAGGTGTGAACCCACAGGAAGGGGTTTGAACCCACAAGAAGGAATTTAAACCCACTGAAAGGAATTTGTACCAATAAAAAGGGATTTGAACCCACAAGAAAGGGTTTTGGACCTACAAAAAAGGGTTTAAACCTACAGGAAAGGATTTGAGCCTACAGGAAGGGGTTTGAAACTACAAGAAGGGATTTGAACCCACAAAAAGGGATTTGAACCCACAAGAAAGGGTTTTAATCTACAAGAAAGGATTTGAATCTACAGGAAGCAGATTTGAAATCACAAGAAGGGATTTGAACATGGAGGGAGCAGATTTGAACCCACAAGAAAGGATTTGAACATACAGGAAGGGGTTTGAACCCACAGGAAGGGATTTGAAACAATAAAAAAGGGATTTGAACACACAAGGAGGGATCTAAACCCACAAGAGAGGGTTTTAACCTACCAGAAAGGGTTTGAATCCACAAGAAGAAGTTTGAACCCATAGGAAGAAGTTTAAACTCACAGGAAGGAGTTTGAACTTACAAAAAGGGCTCTGAACCCACCTGGAGAGTCTCCTGAGTGGCAGGAGAGGGCACACAGGGACTGTTCCTACTTGGGTGTTGAGGTCTGGGCCAACATGTGGGATGGTCTTTTGGAGGCAGGGAAGGATGGAGGATGAAATGGTGAATCTTTTGGTGGTCTATGACAGTCACTGGTGTTGGCCAAGCCTTCCTGTGTCTGCCTGCCATGATTTACCTGCTTAGGGAGCTCAAAACCTTGACATTTTAGGGCTCAAATAATGAAGTTTTAGACTAGGATTTGAAGGATTTGTGTCCTGGGCTGACACAGAGTCAGCTGCAAGTTTTTAACCAGTCAGGCCCTGGCTGTGGGGGCAAAGGGCAACCTGAGCCAGACTGGGAGTCTGTAGTGCAGGAGTTGTGTCAAATCCCAGCTCCCTGTGGATGCTCTGCAATCCCAGGTTTATGGGCAGGACCTCTCTGGGAGCTCGTTCCAGCCAGGTCTGTTGGCAGGTCTTTCCAAATCTCTGCAAACACAGGAGGTGACAAATGCCACATCCCATGGCATTTGAGGTCCTGACTCCTGTGCAGGGCCAGGCAGGACTTGCAGGGGCAGGAGGGCTGACAGGCAGTGCCAGGCTGCACCCGGGCACTGCTGCAGGGCTCCTTGGAACACGTGCCCAGGGAGCTGGCACGTCCCTCCCCTGCAGAGCTGTCCCCTGAGCTGTGACCTAGAGCCACCAGCAGCAGGGTGCAGGACAGGTCACTTGAAAGTGGGGAAGAGAAGGGTCCCAAAAGCAGGAGATGGGCTGTGGCACTGGAGATCAGCTACAGGGACCTGGCTGGGGGGAATGGGGGGTGGGAGGAGATTATCCAGGGAGGAGCTGGGGGAAGCAGGGAAAGGGCATTTTGGGATAGGGGTGAGACCCTCATTGAATCCCAGAGTGGTTTGGGGTGAAAGGGACCTTAAAGATCATCCAGTCCTACCCCCTGCCATGGGCAGGGACACCTTCTACTATCACAGGTTGCTCCAAACTCCATCCACCCTGGTCCTGAACACTTCCAGGGATGGGGAGTCCACAGCTTGTCTGGGCAACTTCTCAGCTGACCCCGGTGACACTGGAGTTTTTTTTCAACTCACAACTGCAAACCCCACAATTGCAATTCCTTCAGCTCCTCAACAACCAAAACATCTCCTCTGCTCCTGTTTAAGAGCAGATCCCTGGAGTGTGGGCATCTCCTCCAGGTCCATCCCAACAGGCATCTCCACCACCTTTCCCAGACAACTCTGCAGCCTCACTGGCCGCACACCTTTCTGGAGAGGAAAACTTCCATGTTCTCCATTGCCTGGGATCCTTGCCTCACTGCACTGGTTTAAATCATCCCTCCTGGAGGCAAGCTCAGAGGAGATCAGGAGAAAAACACTGGAAGCCAAGGTCAGGGCTTTGGAGGCAGCACACAATTCCAGCAGGGAAAGGCTGCGTGTTTGCACTTCGGAGAGGCATTTGGGCAGTAAATGACAGAGGCGCTGAATTATTCCGCGGGAGAGGGAGGAGATGTGAGCTCAGGAGGGGAAAATCCATCCACTCACTACAGAAATCAATGGCCCCCACGTGTCACTGAAGCTGGCCTGCCCCAGGAGAAGTGCCAGATGGAAGAGACCTCCACTGCTGTGCTGAGGGGAGCAGAAGCTCTGCCCAGGCTCAGCCAGGGGAAGGTGCCGAGGGAGATTATTCAGTGGTGGCTCCTGAGTCACGTCTGGATCAATGCGTTCAGCAATTCATTGGTGCTTCTGGGATAGATCTCGTCCAAGCAGCTACGACAGTCAATGTTAATGCAAACATCCTCCACGCAGGGCAGGGCAGCTGCCTGGGCTGGAGCAGGCGTGTGAGAGGCATCCAAATGGGCTGGGGAAGCATCTGGAGCAGCAGGAGGTCGAAAGGACATGGGTGAAAATGAAAGGCTTCCTTTCCTTTGGATTAAGCACGTCCAAAAGGAGCCCATCCAGCAGGGACAGGGAGGAAAGGACCTCCCCGACCAGAACTTGGACTTGATGGTCATTGCAGGTCCCTTACAACTGCAATTATTCTATTCTATTCTATTCTATTCTATTCTATTCTATTCTATTCTATTCTATTCTATTCTATTCTATTCTATTCTATTCTATTCTATTCTATTATCCCATCCCATCCCATCCCATCCCATCCCATTCCAAATTAAACCCCACCAACCACCACTCACCCGGGGGAAGTCACTTAACCTCTCTGCCTCCATTTCTGCACCTAACTGTGCATGAACATCCCTCCCTTGGGCTGAGCTGCAGGGTTCCATACCTCGCCTCCCAGATGCTGCTTGCTGGTAGAAAGCTCCTGTGACCTCATTTGTGTCACTTGGATAAACTGGCTGGTGGCACGAGAAGACTCAGCTGCACCCGGAGGGTGGCGGAGCGAGGACGTGGTCAGGTGGCTTCACTTTTATTAAGCTTCAAGCAGAAAGCTCCTTTTAAATTAGTGGGAGAGGAGGGAAAAGATAAAAATGGTGTGATACTGGGTAGTGCTGTGCCTGGGCTGGTTCTTCTTCTGAACATGACCACTAGAAGGTGGTCCTCTTGGCAATGTTGTTTAGAACCAGTCTTAACTCAGAGTTACCTCTTAAATGAAACAGCTGCAAGCGCAGCCACCCACAGGCTCCTTCATAGCTTGACTTGCTGCACTTTATTATATATATCCTTACTGGGAGCCCCCAGCAGCTGGGAGAAATCCTGCAAGCAGGCATAGCTGCTGGCAGGCCCGTGGTTAACCACAGGGCTGGGAGGAGACTTGGAAAACAGCGGCGAGTGAAGCAGGGAAGGATGCTCAGGTGAACTTTCTGAGGGATGTTTCTGCAGGGATCAGCAGGATATGCCGATGGAAGAGTTCCTGTACCTTCTAAAAAGGCTGTGTGTCCTCTCCTGCTGTCTCAAAACATCCTGGTGGCCTTTGGAAAGCCACTGTGAGGGGATGGCGTGGCTTGTCTGAGTCTCCTGCCTGTCCAAAGCTCCGTGAGGCTGCGCTGGGCCAGCAGCGAGCGCGTGTTTGAGAGGTGCTGTTGTACTCACGGCCCCCTCGAAGAACAGGGAACGTGCACGCTCCAGAACCCGCCGGTGCATTTCCTCTGGCCAGGAATAGCTGATGAGTAATACAAAGCAGCAGAGGTAATAAATATTAAAGAGCTGGAAAATGTGAAAGTGCACGGGCAGCGGAGCTGACAGGCGCTGTGGGTGTGAAGCGCCAGGATCAGGCTTTGCTCCTCACCCCTCCGAGAAAAAAGTGTAGGAATAAGTGTTGCAATTATTTTTTGTTAATTGTGCGCTGAAAGGCATCACTCGTTTGAGCAGGATGGTGAGCTCATCCCTGGCCCCATTCCCTTTATGTGTCCCAGCCGTGGTTTTCCTGGTGTGATGTGTCTGGAGCAGCGGAGACACAGCCAGTGGGAGGGAGGAGATGTGACACCAAGGATCTGAGGAGCCCGTGTGGTGATGAGGTTTTGTTTCCCAGGAGATTGCGTGGCTAAAGGATCGCAGATCTGGATTAAGTTAAGCTCATTAAGAAGCTTAACTTTCCCATCCCTGGAAGTGTCCAAGGCCAGGTTGGACAGGGCTTGGAGCAAGCTGGGATAGTGGAAGGTGTCCCAGCCTGTGGAAGGGGGTGGAACGAGATGAGGTTTAAATTCCCTTCCAACCCAAACCATTCTGTGAGTCTGTAATTCTGTGGTGGGTGCACTGAAGGCAACACGTGGCAGTTCACGGATGGCATCTGTCCCGGCCATCACCAGAGGTCACCGGGGTTGAGGAATCAACTTTCAGGTTCTGCAAACTCTGAACTGCTCCCTGCCCCTCTCAGCCCGTAGTGTGGCTGTTCCTCAGCCAGGGCTGATGATGGTGGCACCACTCAGATGTAATTTCTGTGCTGGAATTTTCTTCCAGCCCCTGCTCCTCCCACCCCACATAATGCTATAAGGTCCATGGGACAAAGACACATCCCCCCCAATTCTTCCTTTACTTTGCAAGAGCCAAAATGCCCATGAGGACCTTTCTCCCCCTTGTTGTGGTCCCCATTAGGATCCATGCTGAGGTGCAGCTGCCTGGGACTGACTGCGGTGGGACAACAAGGGTTAAACTCTTTCCTGGCAGGCTGGGAGGACACCGTGTGATTTCTCCGAGCCCGGAGAGGAAGGCAGGCCCTCGCTAATGTATGCGCAGCTTCTGTGGAACTAAAAATAGCCATGATCTGAGGCTGTTCTTCCAGGATTTCACAGGCGCTCACCCAATTTTTAGCTCCTTCTCCTCAAAGGGATGGCAAAGCGAAGGCGACAGTCTCAGCCCTCGTGCGGAGCCGCCGCGTCGGGAGCTTTGCTCCAGGGATGCCTCTGACCCCTGCGGCACAGGGGAGCCGGGGATGCGCTGCTGAACTCCCGGTCCCGGCTCTGTGACGGTCCCTGGCAAGGCTGGGGTGGGCTCAGGCATCCCTGGTAGCTGCTGAGCAGCATCCCGAGGATTTTCTGGGAGCCCTGGTGCTCTGCTCTGGATGCGAACGGCGGGCAGGGCACGCTGCAGCTGGCAGCGAGCCACAGCTCTGACCCTGGCAGCTCTGCAGCAGGCAGCAGCTTCTTCTCAGCTGCACCAGCTCTTCAAGAACCAGCTCCCCTTTTCCTAAGCAGAATCCTTTCCCCCCAAACCCTTCCTGGCTGCCGTTTTTCTGGCATGCTGTTTGAAAATCCTGGAGCGTCCACCTCCTCAGCTCCACAAAGCCGCTCTCCGTGGGGGTTAGGAGAGGCTTTGCTGCAGGGAAAAGTCTTGCCCGGTGATTTCAGGTCCTGCTGAAGCATCAGTCACCCTGATGGCCGGGGAGAGAGTAAATACTGTAAATTCAGGGAATGCTCTCCTAGAATCCATGTCTGTTCCCTGATCTCCCAGCGACAGATGTGACCCCCTTGTCTTTTCCAGCAGCCAGAGTGTGGGAATGGAAATGTCTCCCTCTGAGTGAGGGAACAAACTCCCCGTTTTGTTACTGTGATCCTGGGGTCCACGTTGGTTTTTGAGGGTTCAGACCAGAGGCAATCTGCAGTGTCTGTTCGGATCTCTGGATCCACTACCCCAACATGGTTTGTCACACCCCTCAGGGAGTGGGAAGAGAGAAAACCACAAGTTTTCCATCTCCAAGGGACTCGCTGACAGTAAAAGTCACGGCTTTCCCCTCTCCTGCTCTGCATCCTCCACCAAGGGATCTCTGTGAGGAGATGAATATGTGTCCCTGCCATTGACTGGTATCCCAGAGCAATGCCAGCTTCTCCTCTCCTGAGATATCCCATGGCTCTGGTGAGTCCATGATGCCAAATCACTTCTCAAAACCATCTGGGTTAAAACACTGTGACGTGACCCATCCTGTTCAAAGGGTGAGGTGGCTATTCCCATGTGCCCCTGAGCATGATGTGCTTGACACTCACATTTTGGGAGTCCTCACGCATTTATTTGGGATTTTCTTCAGCATTTCAGGGAATTTCCCTGAAATTTCTCTTGCTTGGTGCCAAGACAAGCCAATCAAAACCCCTCTGCTTACTTTCAAGGCTTTCAGCTGTTCCTGCAGGACTTGCCGGGCCGGGACCGGTTTTATTTCCACGAGGAGAGCCCCGACACTAAACCTCATTTTCACAAACACACTTGGAGCAAAAGCTCAGTCTGAGTCCAGCTTCCTGGTCCCTGTGTAAAGCTCTTTAACAGCTTTGATTTAAAACAGAAGGCTTTGCCGGAGGCGATAGCACCGAGTGTCGGAGTGTCCTTTAAGCAAATAAGCATGTGCAAAATAGGGAAGGGACTGGGGTTTAAGTATTCACAGCTACCTTAGGGGGGAAATCCGTGATAAAAGAGAGCATTTGGCTCAGTGATAGGACCATCCCACGTGTGATAGATGCTGTGGCATGTCTCTGCAGCACCCATCACTTGGATACCCTCTCCAGCAGCCCCCGCCACTCTGCCTCCTCCTTCATGCAGCATGGAGATGGTTCCCACATTAAAATAAGATAAAAAGGGCATTCATGCCGTGGTGCTGGAGAGGTCTTGGGGCTTCTTTTCCTGTTTTAGAGCTCTACATCTCGCAAAATAACTTAGGAGTGAAAACACAAGCATGATTTCTACGAGCCTGGGTCGAGACAATGGCAGCTCCTGCTACAAAGCTGTTCTCTGATTCTGTATTGATTTACTGAGCAGAGATCTGCAAATGGGGATTCTGCAACCTGGATATCCAGGGGAACCCCGCAGCCATGGGGATGCAGCAAGGAGAGGCTGCCTGGCTGCTTCCAAAACTGGGGTTGTGGTGAGTATGTCAACAACCCATTCATTCATGGCAATTTTTGCAAATAAAGAAACACTGGGCAGGCTCTGGCTAAGCACTGATAGCTCAGTAACAGCCAGGCTGGGGAAAGATTGACAAATCAGTGCCAAAAAGCGGGGCTGTTTAGGGCTAGCACTTCCTTGTGATTTGTTTCTCTTCTTCTGGTTGTGATCTTTCAGCCTGTGAGTCAGAGAAAATTACTCTGCAGCTGGGGAAGGAGAGCAGCCACAGAGACAAATCCCAGAAACATCCCCCCGATGGAGCCACACGAGCAGCTCCTGCACCTTTGGCCTCTGGAGCTGTATCTGCAGTGATGCCCTTGCCCCACTTTCCTGCCCTGTGCAGCTGCTGGAGATTGTGACCCCAGTGTCTGTCAGCAGGATGAAATCGCACCTGCAACCCTGCCTGTGCTCTCACAGTCCCAAATATCTGCTTAAGGGTAAAAAGGGATTTGAACCAAGAACAGGAGCGCTGCCCCCAAGGAGGGGGTGTAGGTTTATGCCCCCTTTGCCTGGCACTGCCCCCAAAGCAATAATTTCAGAGGAGCCAGGGACATTGGTCTGGATTTATCAATTACAGAGTCCAGTTTTGTGTATCAGAACCCCCAAATTATCAGCCATGAGTTAAATCAGCCTGCAAATACCAAAGCTGTGGGAACCAGATCCTAAAAATCCTACAGTGCCATGACTTTATTATCTCTCTCCAACTCTTTGATGGAATTGACTCTTTCCAAGGAGGGGCTGATTTGTAGACTTTCTTCAAGTAGTGGAAGTGATCTTGGGCTGAAAATCATTTCACCATCCCTGGGAATGTCCAAAAAACCTGTGGATCTGGCACTTGAGGACATAGTTTGGTGATGACCATGATGGTGGGTTGGTGGTTGAACTCAGTGATCCAAGAGGTCTTTTCCAAGCTGAATGATTCCATGATTCTGAAGTGATTGGGGTTAAATGCTGGAATAATATGCCCAGAGGGGCTGTGGAATCTCCATCCTTGTGGATTTTCAAAACTCAACCACACCAGACCATGACCAAGCTTGTCTAACTTTAAAGTTATCCCCACTTGGATGGGAGCCTTGGTCCACAGACCTCTAAAATCTCCTTCCAACAGAAATTCTTCTATGATTCCACAATATGATCCTTCCCAACATAAGTTTTATAAATCAGAGGCATCTTTTGAGGTTGGTGTGTAGTAAAGCCATCTGTGCTTTAAAACAGCTTCAGACTGGCTTAGAATATGAAATTGTAACAGTTTCTCCCGTGCAGCAGAAGACTGGGACAATCATTCCTTCAAACACAAATTGCAGTTGCACATTTGGCAAAAAGCGAGAGTTTCTAATACAAATTATGAATTCTTTAATAGGAGCTGATAGAAACAAGTAGATAAGACTTTGATCAGAAGCTGCAAGGCAGAAGGGCTAAACCCTTTGATGAACACACTTCTTATTGCATTTTATTCCTTTTTAGTCATAAACCACATGAGAAAATCCCCAAAAGTTGTCAGAAAGCACTGAGAACCCCCATTCTGAACATCAGGGCCCTCATGGAGGTCATCAAAATGATGATTTAGGTGTGTGTGGTCGGGATGACCTGCGAGGAGGCTGGATTAGAGTTTGTGCAGAAATAAGGATGCCTTTCTTGATTTTGAGGTGGGAAGTGATCTTTCCCAGCTCAGCGTGGTTTTGGCCCAACACCACCAGCAGTGGTGTAAATAAGTCCTGCACACCCTTCAAGGCTCAGGCCAGAGCAGGAGCGATTCCCTAGAGATAATTGGGAAGCATCTCCTTGTTCTGGAGGAGTTTGATGCCGTGGGAGCAGCCAGACAAAGCTGTGGAATACCAGCACCTGGATGGGACCCCGTAATTCCTATTTTGATACTCAAACTAGGAACAGGAATAATCCATCTGTGAATCCTTATCACTGGCATGTGACATTATAACAAAGAAAACAACTAATAAATGTTGATATTGAGCATGTCAATGGTGATGGCAACTTTAAGTTTGAGTTTGATTTTTTTAATAGACAGCATTTCACTTTCATGCTCCCCTGTCGCTCCAGCGCTGCGTCTCCTATTCCTTTTATATCAGTTAGAATGAAAATAATTCATTAAAATTAAAAAAGTGGGCCAAAGCCGCAGCTGGTGTAAATTGCCAGAGCCCTGTGGATGCCAGCTCGCTCCAGCTGAGATCTGGCCTCACGTAACCTCATTGTAAGGGGATGTTCAGGCAGCCTCTCCTCCGAGCCTTCCAGCCCAGCAGTTACACATGTCCTCATTTCCTCCCCTCCAAGGAGTGGGATTTTAGTCTGGGAACGCCCTGCAGTGCATGAGGCCCCTTGCAAGAGGACGAGGTGGCAGGAGGGTGAGCCCTCAGCTGAAGGACACTCCCCATTCCCAGCCTCTT
Organism: Aleadryas rufinucha; assembly: GCA_013397815.1. Classification (NCBI taxonomy): domain Eukaryota; kingdom Metazoa; phylum Chordata; class Aves; order Passeriformes; genus Aleadryas; species Aleadryas rufinucha. The sequence goes on from VZTH01012901.1 coordinate 24,088, forward strand.
CCTCCAGGAGGGAGCACCAGGGAGAAGGTGGGTGCCACGAGATGGTGCCCGTCCATATGATGTGTGCTGATGCCACGTCACCAAGGTCACACCCACGCTCCTGTAGTGCCAGGATGGATTTCTGGACATGAGCCAGCAGAGTGACAGGTGGCCGAGAAGTCCAAGGGCTTCCTGGATGGAATATCTGGCAATGGTGTGGCCAGCTGGACCGGGGCAGTGCCCGTCCCCTGTGCTGGCACTGTGGGGCCACCTCCAGTGCTGGGGACAGTTCTGGGACCATTCTGACAAGAGAGACCTGGAGGGGCTGGAGCGTGTCCAGGGAAGGGAACGGAGCTGGGGAAGGGGCTGGAGCACCAGGAGCAGCTGAGGGAGCTGGGAAAGGGGCTCAGCCTGGAGAAAAGGAGGCTCAGGGGGGACCTTGTGGCTCTGCACAACTCCCTGACAGGAGGGGGCAGCCTGGGTGGGGGTCGGGCTCTGCTCCCAGGGAACAGGGACAGGGTGAGAGGAAACGGCCTCAAACTGTACCACACTGTGGCATCACCATCGTTTTGGGGAATAACCATCCATGGAAGTGTTTGAGAAGTGTGGAGATGGCACTGGTGGACATGGTTTAGGGCTGAACACGGTGGCGCTGGGTTGCTGCTTGGACTTGATCTTAGAGATATTTCCCAGCCTCAACGATCCTGTGATTCTGTGGTTGGGTCTGGCTGAGATGGAGTTTGTTTTCCCCACAACAGCCCCCACACTGCTGTGCTTTGCATTTGGAGCTGGGAAGGTGTTGGTAACACCCCAGTGTTTTGGCTACCACACAGCAGTGCTCCCACGGCATNTAGGGCCACCTCCAGACCTGAGGACAGTTCTGGGACCCTTCTGACAAGAGAGACCTGGAGGGGCTGGAGCATGTCCAGGGAAGGGAACGGAGCTGGGGAAGGGGCTGGAGCACCAGGAGCGGCTCAGGGAGCTGGGAAAGGGGCTCAGCCTGGAGAAAAGGAGGCTCAGGGGGGACCTTGTGGCTCTGCACAACTCCCTGACAGGAGGGGGCAGCCTGGGTGGGGGTCGGGCTCTGCTCCCAGGGAACAGGGACAGGGTGAGAGGAAACGGCCTCAAACTGTACCACACTGTGGCATCACCATCGTTTTGGGGAATAACCATCCATGGAAGTGTTTGAGAAGTGTGGAGATGGCACTGGTGGACATGGTTTAGGGCTGAACACGGTGGCGCTGGGTTGCTGCTTGGACTTGATCTTAGAGATATTTCCCAGCCTCAACGATCCTGTGATTCTGTGGTTGGGTCTGGCTGAGATGGAGTTTGTTTTCCCCACAACAGCCCCCACACTGCTGTGCTTTGCATTTGGAGCTGGGAAGGTGTTGGTAACACCCCAGTGTTTTGGCTACCACACAGCAGTGCTCCCACGGCATCAGAGCTGTCTCTCCAACATTCCACCCCACCACAAGGCTGGGCATGAGCAAAATCCATTTTCCACATACCTGTGCTAATAAACCAGGTCGTTTCAAGGCCCTCCTCATGGGCACTGCAGCTTCACCATGCCCCGTGCAGGGCCAGGGGTTGGACTCAGTGATCCTTGTGGGTCCCTCCCAACTCAGGATATTCTGTGATTCCACACCAAATTCTGAGTGTAATCATCAGATTGGTCCAGGCATATTCGGACTCTCCCAAGTCATCATAACCTGTGCAGGCTTCAGCAATCTGTAAGGGCCAGGGATCGTTCCAAGTGCTGAATAGAGAGGAAGTTTCCTGGTTGTGGAGGCAGAGAGAGTTCATTTCTTGTGTCTTGGTCCCTTGTGCTCAGAAAAAGTGATCAGACTGTTACAGCCTGAGATTCCTGCCCTTGGTCAGCTTGTGGCTGTGTGGGACAGGCCACCAGGACCCTTCTGTCCTCAAAGCACAGCCCAGGGCCTGTCCTGAGGTGCCTTTCTGTGCTCCCACGACCCTTTTATGCATCCACAACCTCCTCCCCTCAACCAGCCCGTTGCCAGAGGCATCCTCCAACATTTCCTGGTGACTCTGGGAGCCACCTCTGTAAATCCAGCTGTGCCAAGGCCCAGGCACGACCCTGCAATAGTTCACCCTGTAAAACTGTCAACAAAATCCCTGGAAATTTTGGCCAGGGCCAACTAGATGGACGTAGCCACATGGAGTCGAGCCTTGCCAGCTGGCTGTGGACCGCTTCATTTCATGATGCAAAACCAGAGCCTCAGCCTCCAGAATCCAGTCCCTGTCACCCACACGGAGCAGCTTTTTCCACGGCACTCAGGGTGGGTCATGTCTTTTCAGCAGGAACATCTCCTCTCCTCCCTCCTGGTGGGCTCCTGCAGCTCTTTCCAAAGGTTATTTGACCACATTCGGTGGATTTGGCTCCTTAAAAAGGCGCTTTGGCGCAGGGACAGCAGTGACTTTGACCCGAGCAGTTCGTGTGCTGCTGTGACATCCGTAGTAAATAAGCGTGAGGGTAATTATACCAACAGGAATTCTGGGAACCCTGCCAGGAGGGAGGGGACAGCCAATCCTTTGTGCACTAAAAAAAAATTAAAAATATAAACCATCACCCCAATCCCCCTCCCAACCCCAAATTAGTTCTATCTCTTGAAGCCGTGATGAGACTTAGAGCTAAAAATACGCACAAATATACACACTCGTATATAAAAATAGCCAGCATTCAGAAAAAAAAAAAATAAAAAAAGCCCAAAGTTAGGCTCCTGTATCCAAAATTAAGCTCTTAAATAAATAAATTAGCCTGATTTTCAAAAGCACGGAGCAGTGAATGGTTTTCACTGACATAAGAGGAAGCATCGTGTTGCTAAAGATTGAAGATCAGGCCTGAATATGGATTTGAAAGTCTAATAATAGAAGCCTGTTTGCCACCAGCTTGACCGAGAACAACGAATTTCAGGTGAAATGACATTGATTTTTTTCTTCTTCTTCTTCTTTCTTCCGAGTTTGTCTACACTTAACCAGTGTTAGGAAAGGTTGGAAAGACCCTCAAAGAAGTAAATAAAATATCACAAGGAAACAGATAATCTGGAATAAAACTGTTTACACCAGTTTTGTGCATTCATGTGAGGAAATAGGGTTAAGAATTATCAGTGTTGGAGCTGGGTGAAATTTTATGTTGATTAATTAAGTATTTATTAATTGGTGAAAGCCCACAAGGTAGAAATACTACTTTTCCTAGTTATTCTCACAATCCACTGGCATCAAGAAGGAATGGGATTTTAGTCCTCCCTTTCCTCTCTTTGCCAGATTTGGGTCTGAAGGATGCTGAAGACAGAGCAACCACATTTTTTCATGGATCAAAGACAGTAAAGAGGGAAATTTGTTTACCTTTAGCTGCAAATGGTCCTTGGAGCTGCTTTGCTCATGCTGAGGGGTTCCTGAGGTCACAGTCCCACAGGATAGGGACAGATTTTTCCCTTGGGGTCAGATTGGGCAGGGCTGGGATTTATGGTGTGAAGGAATTGTGTCCACCCTGCATAGAGGAGCATCAGCAGGTAGGGCTGTACTCCACTCAAGTGGTGTTTAGAGGCAGGGGACAGCACTAAAAGATCTGGGGTTTGATGCTGAAAAAACTTTGAGAGTACATTTTTGGCGCCCTCTGACTCAGTTTTCCCATCCATGGAAGAGGCACAATGCAGGTGACCTTTGCCAGCAGTCAGAGAGGGTTTGGTGTTTGTGGCATTGCCACTGATGGAGACAGGATCAGGGCACTGTGTCAGTCCCACATATTTGAATGTTCTTCCATGCATTCTGCCTCCATGGATTGGTGTCATGCCCTCTCTCCGTGGCCAGTGAGAAACATTTATGCTTAAACTGTGTGGGTGGTGGTGGATCCCTAGAGATTCACCCTGACCCCAGAGATCTGGGAGAAATCATTGCAGGACACTGTGTCCCTTCTGGTAATTGCTTCTTAATCGTTTTGAGTGGCTCAATGTCATTGTTGCAGTTTGGTTCAGCCAACCTGGGGCGCTGGGAAAAGTAAAGATGGTCTTAAAAATAACCCAAAACTTGAGAAAGCTGTTGGAAACAGCAATGGGGGAGAGAAGAGGTGTAGGAAATGTGAACTGTGAGAAGGTAATTAAAGAAATGTTTTCTGGAGAAAAGGAGGCTCAGGGGGCACCTTCTGGCTCTGCACAACTCCCTGACAGGAGGGTGCAGCCAAGGGGGGGTCAGGCTCTGCTCCCAAGGAACAGGGACAGGATGAAAGGAAACAGCCTCAAGTTGCACCAGGGAAGGTCTAGGTCCGGCATCAGGAAGAATTTCTTCAGGGAAAGGGTAATCGGGCATTGGAAAGGGCTGCTCAGGGAGGTGGTGGAGTCCTCATCTCTGGAGGGACTTTAAAACCATGTGGATGTGGCACCTGGGGACATGGGTTAGTGGTGGCCTTGGCAGTGCTGTGGGAATGGTTGAACTCGATGATCTTAGAGGTATTTTCAAACCTTAATAATTCTGTGATTCTATGGAACTGTGGGTTTTTTTTTAGTCTGGAGAAAAGAAGGGTTTGCATGGCAACTGTGTGCAAACAGGTAAAAGGCTGCTGCAGGGTGAAAACCAATAAATTCTTCTTGTCCGTGGCTGAGGTGATGAGAAATGAGTGGTTTAACCTTCCGAGGAGGAGTCTGGGTTTTGTGAACCAGCAGGAAGGGGAGCTTCTGGGGAGGGGTGAGACCATCCAAGACTACAGGACAGATTTGGTGGAAAGAGTTTGGCAGAGGTGATGGTGGGCAGCACCTTCTGGGCACCACCACTTGGCTTTTGGTGGCCCTGTCTCACTGACGTTACAAAAACCATTGCATTCTCCTTTTCCCTGCTTTCTCCTTGAGCCACGGCACTTTCCCTGACTTTGCCTCTCCAGCTAAACTGCATTTATTTTAATTCCTGGCGTGGCTGAAGGGAAGGCAGGATCCCTGTGTTGTGCCGCTGCTCCTGGGGTTGGGGTGTTCCCATGGAAATGCCGAGTTCGGGTGGTGGATTTGGGAGTGTTGGGAGAGCAGCCACGGCCATTTCCATCCCACTCGGGGTCTGCTGTGGATGTCACACCAGTGTCACCAGTGTCGTATGTGACTGGGGCGTAGCATTTTCTCGAGTGTCGAGCCCCATCTGGCGGCTTTCCTGCGTCATTTTTCGTGTCCTTGCAGTCCTCTTTCGGGATTTTTCGCCTCCCGTGCCAGTCAGCTGCGAGCGGGCAGGGAGGACGAGATGCTGGAGGAAGGGCAGGGCTCGCAGAGCTGCCTCTGCTCCTCTCCCAGCTCCCCGTCCCTGGGTGTAATTCGGAGATCCGGAGGCTGGTCCAGGCTTTCGTCCTTCCCTCCTGCTCTCCCCGGCTGTGCAGTCTCGCCCGAGTGGCAGGGAATGATCTAATCGTTTTGGCCAAGCCCCAGTTTGTGCCGTGAGCCCCTCCCAGAGCCTCCAGAAGGCGTTTCATCCCACCGCCGTGCTGGCAGCGGAGCTGGGACAGATGAACAGTCCCGGGAGGGGACATTTCCAGCTCCTGACTGGCTCGGATGACCACCTTTAGGGTCGGCATTAGGTGAAATGGTTCCCATCCCAAACGGGGTTACAGCCACTGCTCAGGATGAGAAGGAAGAGGACCCAATATTAGATTGTCAATCCCTGGAAGTGTCCAAGGCCAGGCTGGATGGGGCTTGGAGCAGCCTGGGATAGTGGAAGTTGTCCCTGCCCATGGCAGGGGGTCAGAGCAAGATGATCTTTAAGGTCCCTTCCAACCCAAACCATTCTGGGATTCTGGGATATCAACAAGCATTAGAAAGGACCCTGTTAGGGGTCTTTTCTTAAATGCCACGAGTCCTGAGACAGAGGCAATGGTTGAGCTGTGCCTGTCTATGCATGAGACACCTCCTTCTACTCCAACACTGCCCAAAGTCTCAAAGCTGACCAGTGACAAACTGTGGCCTTTCACATCTGTGGGTCACACATGCTGCAGGCAAAGGTGGTGTCTCGTTGCTCCACCTATGATGAAATAGGGTCTAATCTGAGAATCACAGAATATTCCGAGCTGGAAGAGACCCACAAGGATCATCAAAGTCCAGCTCCTGGACAACTTCAAGAATCTTGCAATGTGCCTGAGAGCGTTGTCCAAACACTTCTTGAGCTCTGGGATCTGTGAAAGAAGCTCCTTACCAGAGTGCTGAAGGGGTTTAGATGGTTTGTCAAGCCACTGCCAAGTATTAGCACCAGTATTTGTTAAGTAGCTTCTCTTCTACTGATGAAAATTAGATGAGGGAGTTGTTTTCTTGTGCATTTCCTACCCCCAGGCTTCACATTTGGGTGGTTACCAGTTAAAGTTTTCCCACCCTTGCAGTACAAAACCCACTTGATTTTATGGTTTCGTTCTCAGGATGCCATCCAGTTTAAAGTTGAGCTTGATGATCTCGGAGGTCTTTTCCAACATCAATGACTGGTCAGATTCTAAAAGTGCTCCTCAGACCTTGCGGGAGAGAGTGGAACCGTGCAGCCCCCGGTGCCTCCCCAGACCCCCAGTGCCCCCAAACCAGGTTTTGCTGCACGTCAACACCTCACACCCACTTTTCCCTCCTGTTTCCTGCAGGTATATCCGAACTATGTACCTGGGGATCCAGAGCCAGAGGCGGAAGGAACACCAGCGGCGTTTCTACTGGGCTATGATGTACGAATATGCAGACGTAAACATGCTGCGCCTCCTGGAAACGTTCCTCGAGAGCGCCCCTCAACTGGTGCTACAGCTCTGCATAATGATCCAAAAGAACCGTGCAGAAACATTACCATGTAAGTGGCCCCCTCTTCCCCACCTTTCCAGCCTCTCCCCTCTGATCCCAGTGCTCAGCAGCTGATGGATGTGTCGCTCACTCCCCGCGCCCTGGCTGGGGGCTGCCACTTTGGGACAAATCTCTGCTGCGTTCGCTGGGTAAAATTTCTGCTCGTTCCTCGGAGGGGAAAAAAAAAGTCAGTGTCAAGGACAAGATGGGATTCAGCTCTTGCACGCCCAGTCCAGGCTAAAGGAGTGCTGGTGTTGTCAGGAGGAGGCGGGCAGGCTCTGCTGCTGTGGCACCACTCGCTTGTCGTCTGGCCCTGGGCAAACTTGAGCATTCCCTGGCTCAGTTTCCCTCCTTACACAAGTAGGGTGATGAAACTGGCCAGATTTGAGTTTGTGTTGTGAGGACAAATGGTTCAATGCTCTGATGGTGTCAAGCGTGAAAAGGGGGTTTTTCTAATAGCTAAATCCTGTAGGACCTTTTCTGATGAGTGCCCAGGAATTAAGGTCTTGTCATTGGTACCATGGTTCTCACCAAACCCAGGAAAAGAGAGGCATGAGGCAGTGGAGGGGACTGTGTAGGCACAGAGAGGTAGTGGAGGTTTCAAAGGCAGACAGATGAGATGAGGCTTGGAAGCCACCACAGGGGATATTTTGCCAGTTCTGATGCCCGTCACTGCTGTGATGTGCTGAGCATGGGGCATCTGTCTCAGATGAGAGGGACATGGCCCTGTCCCAGCCCTGACATGAGCAGCTCTCCCAGCCCATGGCCACGCTGGCGGCCTGAGGGTGACCAGCCTGAGGGACAATAGCCCTTTCCAAGGACCAGCAGTGGAGCTGCTGGGTTATTCAGCCCTTGCTCAATGCACGCACCAGGGGTGACACTCAGCTTCCCAAAAAGAGCCTGGTTGGGCCCTGTCATTTCTGAGGAGTCTTTGGAGCTGAGGTGGGAACTGAAATTGGAATTCACTTTGGGGTTAAATTTTGCTGGTTTTGCCAAGGTCACCACTGATCTACAGCATCAGGAAGCCCAACCACTTTCCCTTTCCTCTGTACTTCCAGCATGTCCATCACAGTTGTTTATGGAGGCCTCCCTCCTCCTGTTTATGCAGTCTTTTCCTGAAACCTCTCATCACGAGCTCTCCAGGCCTCCAAAGTGCTGACATGATGAATATGCCTTTCTACAACTCCTGCTAGAACGGCTCACATTTGCCAGCCCCCTTTTCCTGCTGCTTCCAGCGTTATTAACCCGACTGAAAACGCAGAAATCACAGCCCAGGAGGTTTGCCAGGGCATTCTGCAGATTGCTGGACCCGCCGCAGAAAGCGCCGGGTGAAGTTTGTTGGCCTCCGTTGTGCTGCGAGCCAGACAACGCGGGAGAATAATCCCTCCGGGCTTTCAAATCCGTGGCTCTTCCACTTTGCCACTTCCAGGCGCGGCTGCCTAATCCGCTGAACGAGCCGCATCATTTTTCCAACATCCCCACATCCCCCTCCCCTCCCTTCCTCGGCTTTGCAGCTCCTCTGCTCCTCCAGCGCGCCGAGCCGGCTGCGCTCTCTCTTCCAAGGCAGCGCACGTCCCCGCCTGCCTCCCCGAGCCCCGCAGGGCTCTTTGCCTGCCACGCTCCAGCAGCCGAGCTCGCCGGGTCCCCAGTGCACCCTCTCCCCGCGTCCCTCCCCGCCCGTGCCAGGGACGCGGGCGCTGATGGATGAGAGCAGCGGAGCTTGCTCAGCGCTCCTTGACTCCGGTGCAAGGTTTCCTAGAGCTCCTCCATGCCCGTTCAGTGCTTCTCTCTTCCTCCTCCTCCTCCTTCTCCTCCTCCTCGCGGCCGGTCCGTAATTATATAAAAGCAAATTAAATGCTGAGAGGAGCCGCTGTGAAAGGGAGCATCGAAGATTTTTCCCTTAAAGCAGGCGGAAAGCGAAAGGAGATGGATCCTGTTAGGAAGGCAGTGTGTTTAAAAATCAAATCAAGTCTCTCCTGGCTCATCGAGTCTGTGGGAGCGTGGCTCGTCACAGGAAGGGGCCAGTTCTGCCTTTAAACGGGGACAGCATCTGCTGCATCCCTGAGGGGTGCACACTGGAAAAACGGCCCAGGGAAGGGCTTAAAAGCCCAGGTACAGCCCCTGCTGATGTGTCCAGGCTCCAGCTGCTTCCATACACCCCCCACAGACTCTCATGGATTCATTTAGTGCCAGACAAGGTCAGTTCACCATTTCCTGTGGCACACATCCCTCCTCCGAGCCCCAGCCCTCCCTGCTCTTTAGACTGTAATGCCAAGCCCAGGCTCCACTTTTCCCCAAATAGGTCAACTTCTATTTAAGGAGCTTTAAGAAAGGGAGTTATTGGAATGGCTATCAGGAGGTTTTGCTTTTGTCTCCTAATTCCCTTGCTAAAAGACCTGTTGAGGAAAGAAGAGTGAACACACTGGAGGTCTTTACTCAGACCCAGAGCATCTCCTCCAGAGCATTTCTGTCACCCAGCATGGTGGCAGAAAGGGCTGATCTTGGAAGAATGAGTAGAAAGGGATACAACCAGGATAATGTTTAATTTCCTGGGTTTCAATCTATTGGGTGGGTGGAAGAAAGAAAAGCCTCACCATGCCTTGCAAGAACTATTTGACCCTGATAGATACCTGTGTGAGAGGGTTGGGTAGGACCTGTGCCTGTTGCTCCTTCAGCACTCAAAGAACGGAGCAGTTTCCCCCAAAACTGTGAATGTCCAGCAGCAGAAGTGCTGGAGCTGGAATTGAGCTCAAGACCCAGCCTCAGTAAAGCTTGGGACAAGACCCCTGGAATTTAATGAGGGTCAGGATTCATTCCCTTATCACATCCCCAGCACAAGGCAGAGCAGATCCCAGCTTAGCTGCCCTTGCCCAAGGAAGAACAGAAAAGAGCACAGAGAGAAAAGAGGTGAGAACTCCGTGTGCTCCATCAGGTGGGTGGTGGAAGGTGCACACTGAGAGCCCAGGCTGGAATTCTTTGGTTGGTGGAGCAAATGGATCAACATCAGCTCCTGAATATCCACGTGGAAGGAGCTGGTGTTGGGAGTGAAGGATTCATCTGCTACAACCACAGCTGGGTGGGCCCAAAACAGAGCCAACAGAAGGTGAGGGAAAAAGGATGGATCCAACACATGGATCAGCCCATGTCCAAAGCAGCTGAAGGAGGTGGGATGGGATGCTCAACCTCCAGCAGCACCTTTCTCCATGGAATCTGGACAGAAGCCAGGTGATGCATTTACACCTATTCTTAGGATTAGGCTGAAGGAGGGGATGGGATGCTGGAGAGGATGCAGCATTGTCCCTCAGTCACCCTAACTGTGCCCAAGCTTTAGGGGAGGGTAAAAGGGTGTCCATCTCTAAGGCTCTTGGACAACGATGGCCAGAGGACTTCCCCTGATTTCAATCACATATTTGCAGGGGGAAACGTAACATTTACAACAGAAAAAGCCCAGAAACCCAGATCCTCATTCCATAATCACTCCCAGCAGATAATCCACTCCATTCCTTGCAGAACAAACCATCCTTAACCCTCTTCACCCCTCGGAGGTGCCACTTCCTCCGCGCCGAGTGGGAAGGAGCAGATCAAACCAGCTTAAGGGAGACCACATGGCTCTAGGCAGGCAGGGAGGTGAGAGGGATTCCAGTTTTTCTGGCATAAATCTCCTCTTAAAGAGGTTTGCTTTCACTTAATTTTTTTTTTTCACATGGCTTCTTTAAGGCTTAATGAGATTTAGCAGAAGCTCCAATGTCCTTCCACTCATGTCACGAGTTCTTTATGCAAAGATTTCTGCCTGCATGAGGCTGCAGTTTTCAGCACAGGGTCTCTCCCTCCAAAAAAAGCCACATCTCTCCACAGATGCTGTGTCCACCTCCTCGATAACCCTGCAGTTCATCTGAAAGAGATTTGCAGCATAAACCTTCCTTTTACAGAGTCCTGCTGGAATCTCTGGAATTTCAGGAGGTGTCTGCACTCTCCACAGCCCTCAAAAATAGGCTGAAGCTGCTCGTGTATTTAAGGAAAAGCAACATTAACTTATGGGGCTTGGGGGGTCATTTTTTTTTACGCAGAGTGATAAAAATTAGGCATTAAAATGGGTTTCAGATATCTGAGCTACAGATGTGTACTGGCTGAAGAGTTAACCTGGTGGAGTTTGCAAACCATCTTGTCCCTCCCAAAGCAAAGTCCTATCTTTTTATCATCTTCTCCCTCTTCTGTACCATGTCTGGGGGCCGTTTATTATAATTTATGATCCCTAAGTGCAAGCTAAAGATGGTTTTCCCTGTCACTTAATTTAGAAGGCTCAACTGGTCAACTGAGTTAGAATGGGCCCTTCAGCCTATAGGTGCTCAAAGATGTGATTTTTCAAATGACATCAACACTGGCCTGAACATAACTGGAGAGACTAAAACCCCAATGTCTCCAATGAAAGTGGAGAGGAGACTCATGAGATTTGAAATTTCATCCTTTTCACCACATGAAGGAGCGCTAAAAGTTAGTGCAAGACCCTTCATGCTGGCCTGGGCCAAGCAGGTGTGTCCAACAATGCTCAAACAGGAATCCAAACCCCCAAATCCAATCTCTGTGACCTCACAACACAAAATCCCCATTTATGCAGAGTCCCATAACCTCATAAATAAATTAGGGTTCATTCTACACAGGCACCAGATCCCGAGGGGATCGGTGCAAAATTCGATATGGCATCTGCAGATTGTGTGGGGGAAAGTTCTATTTCTCCAAAGCAGAAATTCTCTTCCAGACTGATGCATTTCTCCTAAGATCCACCAAGAAAACTGAACTGTATGACTAAAGAAGTCTTTGCCTTGTAAAGTCCTCAGTAACAGGAGATGGGCTGGGGACAAGATCTGCCAGAGCCACACTCTGGGCTTTGGCTCAGGTTCTGAGACAGATCATGAGGAAAAAGAGATGCTAAACCTTTGCCCAAAGGCACATATTCTTTTTTCCTTTTTTCTCGTGTCATTCCTTGGGGAGTAAAAGAAGCAGGAGACATCCATCACCCAGCCCTGGTTTCCTGTGACAGAAGAGGCACAAGAAGAGAAGCAGTTCCTCACTGCCATGTAAGAAAGAGACCCCACCAGTCGTGTTCTTGCTGGGCAGAGAGGATCTGGGATAATCAGCCTTGAAAATTCGTCCTGACTCCACCACAGTTTCCCTTTAAATGTTCACCAGCAGCCCAAGGAGGCCCAGATAGCTCTGAACTCATGAGCAGCTCGCCTGGGAGGCCACTCATATGACTCCAGTGCTCTGCCAGACTGGGGCATATGGCTCTGTTCCTGCCTTCCCCTCCTTCCCACCAAAGCCGGATGACAGGGAGCAATTTGGTGCCCTGCTGGAAACGAGCCGCTGGTCCCCGGCCAATTCCCGGCAGCATCAAAAAGCCATCTCCACAGTTGGCAGTGGCACCGAGGACGCCTTGCTCTGGCATGCTGAGAGCAGGCCAAGCCCGAGGCACGCTGGCATGGGACAGCTTGTCCCATCAGCAGCCGTATTGTCCCGGCGCGGTGGGATCCAGGAGCCTTCGGAGCCAGGGACAGGGTTGGGTTGGTTTTTTTTTCCAATGGGATTTGGAGCCAGCCCAAAGAGAGACGTCATCCCTTCGCCCATGCCCACCTGCAGCTTCTCTGTCCACCACCTTGCCATGTCTCTGGCTCTTATTTTAGGAGTGCTGATAAAACCCCGTCTGTTCCGTACCACGTGTCGCCGTCACACACAGGACACGGCACAGCCAGGAAAGATGAGTCACCATTCACGGGACAGCGCTGGCAGGGGGCCAGGGCAGCCAATTTTAGGCTTTGTCAGACTGTGGTAATCACTGGGAAGGGGTTACATCATCAGAGCACTACACCAGCATTAGCTCATGCTGCTCCCAGGAGCTGCGGGCCAGCCGGGAAACTGAGGCACGGAGAGAGGTTTGGGTTCTTGTCAAGCAGATTCCAGGCAGGAAATTCAGACTTTTTTGGGTAATTCCATGCTGCAGGCATTCTGGAGATATACCTCCCATGGGAAATTTGGAATTAGAGCATAGGAAAATGTGCTGTGCGATTGGTTAGTGAAATACATGGGAATTCAATTCTTTTTAGCTTCAGGTTGCTCCTCTGTGGGGTTCTCATCAGACATCTAGGAGAGCATGGATAAACAGGGCCTCTGGGATGTGCAAAAAGCCATGGAGAAGATGCCAGACTATTCTGTGCTTCTGCCCCTGATGGAGGTGGAGCAGTTCAGTTTGATGCAACTCAAAATCGCTGAGTTTTGAAGGGAAGAATTCTCTCGCTTCAGAAACTATTAATTGTTTTGTAATGATTAGCTTGGGGTGACAGTCCCGAGTCTGGGCGTGCAGCAAAATTACTGAATCAGTAGAAATCTCCTGAAATGAGATGTCCTAAGTGGCATTTGGCCAACCCCATGCTCTCAGTGCCCTCAGAACATCCACATCTTCACACGGACAGTCACTGAGGGGGGACAGCCACCAGGAGCAGGACCCCCTGTCTGAGGTACATCAGGGTCCCAAAGACCTTGCAAAAGATAAAAAGAACACAGGAGATAAGCCAGGATGAGCATGACTTAACGCATGGATGCCAAGTTTTGGCCTGCTACCCATCACTTAGGTCTTTGCAGAGCGTACGAACCGTGGGAAGCAGAGGAAGAAAGAGTTTCCTGCTGTTATCCTTGGAAATCGGTGTCCCTGGTGCCTTCAGCTACCCCACTGCGAGACAGCACCAGCTGCACCACATCCATTTTTGTCACTTTGTCACTCCCCCTCACAGGAACGCTCTGCCAGACTCGCCTCATTGATGCCAGCCCTGTGTACTCTCCAGGAATGGTGAGACGCTCCTTCTTTTCCGGAGACCAGTCCCCTCCGCTGGGATTATGCCGAGGCAGTTCCACCAAAGGCCCCCTACACAGCATCAAAGGTTTATGAACCACAGGGTTACAAAGTGTGCACTGCTGACACATCTCTGAGACCTCTTTCTCTGGCCAGTGAGTGTGATCCAAGCTGGGTCCCTTCCTCTTTCTCATCAGGCCAAAATCATTCCCAGAACTGGGATGAAGTTTTTTCCCTTGCTGCCTGCCAGATTTCTGTGTCCAGGCCAAGCCATCTACCAGAGGAGGTTTGCAGGATCCCTGTTTGGTGCTGTCACAGACCCTTGGAAGCGTTGCCTTGATGTTGTCTCATCTCCAAGGAACTGCCCGTGGGAGCTGTGTTTTTAGCAGGACGTTCCTCCACGAAGCCCTGGCAGGAGATGTGGCTTCCCCAGCGTGGGGACAAGTCTGTTGGGTTTCATCCCTGCTGATAAACCCAAACACATCAGAACGTGAGCACAGCCACCAGATCTTGTTCATCCTCTGCTTCAATTATCAGCACAGCCCTTGGCACATTTTTAGCTGCCGGCAGCCAACACCAACCCAAACAATTCCCATGCTTGGCTCAGGTGATGGCAAGAACAATTCCCACCAAGCACTCTGGGCCACCCTGTTCTGGAGGCTGGGACAGAACATAGCAGTCAACAGAATTAGGCTTGGCTTAGCTGCTGATCTCTGGGCACAGGGTCCCAAGCTGCCTCAGATCTGTGCTAAGGACAAAGGGATTCTCACGGTCGCTCTCCGAAGCAGACAGCAGAACTCCTTGGGCTTTCCTTTCCAGCACTGAGGTGCTGCTCCCCTCTTTTTCAGGCTATTTTAGCCCCCACTTGCAGGATGACAACATCCTTTCAACTTGTGGTAGGCAGATTTACATCCTTCCCAGTGGCTGTGGTTCTCATCTGAATTAAAACAACAACAACAAAGGAAGGAATGGCAGGATAGAGGTGCTGTAACAGATGTCAAATTGCAGTGTTAAAATGTGCATATTTTGTACGTGTTTGTGGAGTCCTGTTGTTTCATGCCAATCATCCCTACTCAGAACATAGAGATGGGTGGGAAAAGATTTTATTCTAAATTGAGCAATGTGTTGTTTTTCGTAGCAAAAGGGGTTTTTTCCCCCCATTTCAGTGCATTCCTTAAGGTGTGTTTCTCTTCTAAAGGTTCCTAACAGTAGAGTTCAAATGTCATTAGGTCTGAAAAACCTCAGTGTGGGAGGCTCCTTCTGATGTTTTCAGGACTCAAACTGGAAGCAACTCTGCTGGATCTGATACACCTAAAAATCTTAGCAGAGAACTGGCCACTAGAAGTTGTAACTAAAGTGTCCTGCACAAAGAACCAACTGTTGAATGTGCAATATGATTTTTCCTCCAAGAATAACCTGCCTTGGATTTTGCCATCTTATTCTTACCAGCCGAAGTAATCACATTTGGGGTGGGGTTTTTGTGCCTGTTGTTCTAGAAAGACTGTTTTAATTAGAAAAGGGACAAAAACTAAGTTCTGAACGGGAAGTAGCAATGGAAGTTTCTAGAGATGGTTGTGATCATGTCAGGTTGAACCAGGTTTGTGTGGCTCTCCTGCCTCCTAACGTTGCCTACAGAGAGGGATTTTGCTCTGCTTGCACAGAGTTAAATCCTGTCCTTGCTGGAGGTGTTGTCAGAACATCCTGGTGGAGCATTTCCAACAAAACCTCTTGGGGTCTCTGGAGGAGCTTCACATCCTCTCATCTGTGGCTGTTCATTTTTAGGGGCTCAGGTGGGGCTCTTTTTCAGTGTCATTCTGAGACAGCACTTAAAGGCTTCAGATTAACGGGGATTTAACTCAAAAGTCTTTATAATTACAGTGATGACTGTGCAGAGGGCACCTCGGCCTGAAAAGAGTGGCAATTCATGCAGCTTTTGACAAAAATAGACACGAAGAGCAGTTCTCATGCTCTATTTCCAAACAAGCTAATCTGTGCCCGGGAAATCCTGGCTGCTGCTTTCCCAGCACATTTCTAATGCAGAATTAACCCAGGTGATTGGTGCCTGGAGGGATTTGTGCCAAGCTCAGGGCAGACCATCTCTCCTTCGTGTCTGTGGGTCATTAGAAGGCAGAGATGCACACGGCTGTTGTTTCTGAATGTCTCTATCAACTTCCATCCCTGCCCACATGAGAGTCAGGTATTCATGGGATTCCTGTCCTTTGGAGGGTGCACTGGGAAAAGGTGAACTTGGGCATGGCGGGAAAATCCTGGAGAGATTTTGGCACTTGAGTCCTCGCTGCTGGGGTGTGGGGTTACTGGTCCCTATGAACCCCAATTTAAGTGATAACAGCAGCTCTTCTAATTGGAAACACCATCCATGCAGCCCCACACCGACATCTAAAACACCATCAGTAAGATTAATAAGAACTCTCATCCCAAAAATCCCAAAGGAAAGAACTGCTCTGCATGAACACTCTCAAAGTAGCATCTGCTGAACTGGGGGGGTCTTTCAGTGAGAAAAAAAAATCTGCTTTTGCTGAAAGGAAAGCAGTGAATTCTTTCCATTCAATTTTCTTGACATTTAGGGGAAGCTTCAAAACCGAAGAGCCATTTCAAACTAAATAGTGTTGTGTTATAAATAATTTCATATCACTTATGCCACACCAACAGGAACTCCAAAAGTAAGACTGTGTGTGTTTCTCTGCTCCCTGATCGCCTCCAGCTCCTTTAGGACTGAGTCTAATCACCAAACTCACTCCAAATTCCTGAATGGAATTCTTAGGCACCTGCCATGCATTGCTCCCCCTGAAAAGTGTGTTTGTGTGTTGTCATTTCCTTGAACTCCGGCATCAGAGTGCCATCAGAGGCTCTGGTGGCTGGATGGAGCTGTTTCAGAAGAGGCTGCTCTGCAGAAGGCAGGACTTGTCTCTAGCTCCAGCGATGGACTCACACTGACATTTTCCTCAGGCATCATTTTGGGAGCATAGCTGAGACCAGTTTCCTGGAAGGGTTACCTTGTCCTGCTAAAATAACATTTTTCTGGCAGAAAGCTGTCCCCACATCTGTATTACACTTTACCTAAGCTCTACCTGCCATGCCTGGGCTCCCCAGAGCTGTCCAGACACAGCAGCCACCTGGACTAATTTCCTCTGCCCAGCCTGGAAAATCTGATAATATGAGAGGCTTCATCTCCAGGAGCTGAGAAGTTGAGCCAAAGGTCTCCCACATTATTTTTAACGTGATGAAAGGGATTATATGACCATGGTTGTGATAAACAGAGGACTGTGATCAGATTTTGTCTATACCTGTAATGCAAACAGCGTTGGAGCCCAAGTGCTGGCACTCAGGTGATTGTGCTAAGTTGGTCTCTGGTACAGTTTTGCCAGCCAGCCCTTTCCCAAAGCTTTCCCAGGCATGAGAAAACAAATTCACATCATCCAGGAGCCATTCCCATCAGGCAGATTGGGTACAGCTCCTGAGGGAGTTGAACAGGATGGGCATGGCAGGCTCTGCCAGCTGGGCTCGGGGTCAACAAACCTGCTTCTGTTTCCCATTCGTGGTTCAGGTACCACCACCAGGTTCTCTTCCCCTGTGTCCTCCAGCTCTGTGCTGGTTTTCATGAGCCATTCTGTGGTGACAAGTCGCCACACAGGATCAAAGACCTCAGACAGCCAAGTGAGGCGAGGCTTGTTTGTGGATCTGTGCCTGTACAGGGACTGAGATTTCCCCTAATGCTGCCAGAAATGTTCCAGCTCTGGAACAGGTATCTGCAGCTTCTTTCCCTACATAAATAGGTAAAACCTGAGCTAACTGCAGTCAGCATCCTGGGAAAGGGGCAAGGCTGTTATGAAAAGCAAAAGTGGATTTTTCACGCTGATGGGGGCTGCGTACCCACAGGCCTGTTGAGACCAGCCTTCTTCTCAGTGATGTAACAGAGGGATGTTGTCTTTCTCCTGCCACTTGAGGATGTTGGTAACTCTGTCTGGCTGTTCTAGGATGTCCTCTGACTGACCATGGCACCCTTCTCACATCAGGAGCGTGTCAGGGGGTTGTTTTTCCTGCTTGGCCTTCAGCGGTATAAATTCATTGTGTTGTGTCACTTGAATTTCCCCACATCACGTTGGGTCTGTCAACTTCTGCTCTGCAGCAGCCACTGTGGGTTATTCTGCTCATCCTGGAGCCAGGAACAGGTCTCACCAATCCTCCTTTCTCCTGTCTTCACCTTGCTGAGACTCAGTGCTCCCCTCTGAGCTCTTGTGGGGACTTGGTGGGTGCCAAACCAGTGGTACCTACTGTTCATCTTTCCCACTTCTTCTTTGGTAATTTCAGTTCAAATCTCGTCCCTGGAAGTGTCCAGGGCCAGGTTGGATGGGACCTGAGCAACCTGGTCTAGTGTAAGGTGTGCCTGCCCATGGCAGGGGCTTGGAACGAGATGAGCTTTAAGGTTCCCTCCCTCAAACCATTCCATGATTCACCAGGTAGAGTCAATTTAGAGACAGAGGCGTTTCCAGACAATTCATCCCACATCTCAGACAGCATTCCTGGGGTGAAATAAACACTGAGGCACGTGATGGACGGGACATCTTCATACAGAGGGTTTTAAAACGGGGGAGAAGCTTTGCCAGTACTGGTGCGGTGGGTGATGGCCAACATTTTGAACAGGAGGCTGACACTTCACTGAGGTCATTCGAGGACAGTCCCAAAGAGAGGGTGGATTATCCCATCTCTGCTTGGCCCGGGGTGCTCGTGCCTCCCACAGCAGGATCAGTCTCTGGCTTGCATCCAGGAGGAGATACAAGGCTCGATGGCTGCAGGGTCAGAGCTGGTTTGGAGTGCCCGAGTTCACAGAGGATGTGAATAGGAGGAGACATGACAGAAGCAGCCGAGATAATGAGAGCACAGATCAGACGAGTGTGGCCGGTCGCCTCTTCCTGCAGCAGGGAGAAGGGGGCACTGGGGACAGCTGAAAGGCAGCAGGATGAAAGGGGAGGAGAGCAAGGCCTCTGGAAACACAATCCCTGGTGACCCCGTGGATGTTTCCTCAAGGCAGTGCTGAGGCATGGGCTGGGGGAGGAACTGAGGAGGGATTCGGGGTTTCTGGGGTCACCGAGGACATCTTAATTTAGCAAAAGGAGAAGGGTTTAGGAAGCAACATTTCAGGGCATGAGCCAGCCTTTAACTGTCCAGGGGCAGGAGGGCAGCTCTCCATGTGAGCGAGCTGTGCTGGAGCTGCCTTGCTATGGGTTTTCTCACGGTGAAAGGTTTGGGAACATGGATGTGCCTCTGGTCTAACGTGGAAGAGCTTTCCTTGTGCCAGCTTAGACAAGGACTATCCTGTACAGAAACTCAACACAAGTCTTGTGTGGGATTCCAGCGGGATTTGCTGGTAGAAGACTCTCTTGTTATCCAGACCTACTTGGAAATCTGTCCCTGAAGGGAGTCACTGACCTTTGTTTCCTGCTTTTCCCAGTCACCAGTGGCTTTCTATTTTTTATGGAACAGTGATGCTGTGTCCAGGTGAGCTGGATCCTGGAGAATGGGGACGTGACATTCCCTGGAGGAAGGTCCCAGAGGATCTCCCTAGCAAGGGAGAAGGTGCTGAGGATATGAAACTCACCCCTTGCCTGATGAAACCCAAATATTTTCAGAATAGAGCAAAGGACAGGACACTGGTGTGAGATCTCTTCCCAGTCTCCCCAGTGCCAAGCTCTGGATTTTCATCCCTGGTCATTCCAGCTCTTAGCAGAGCACAGAGGTGTCACATAAATGTGAGGAGGCCATTCCTGGGTCAGACTTTCGAATTATGTTCACTTTAGGTGGAATAGTTCTCATCTGCCATACTGGACTGGTGGCACACTGGAGGAACTGTTTAAGGAAGTGGCCTGAAATTCAGTGAGGAAAATGAATGGCAAAATGGTCTGTGCAGCCCTTCATTATTCATATACTGGCAGTGTTTTGTATTTTTCCATGTTCAGAGAGACAAATAAAGAGGGAAAATGAAGGAAAAAAGACACAAGTCATTCCCTCCTCTGATGGGGAAGGATAAAGAAAGATCAAGCATCAAAATCCATCAGGAAACAATGAAAATCAGACCTGGGGTCTGATTCTGACCCCTTTTACTCTGACACAAACAAATTAAATCAGATTAAAAAAATAAGGGGGAGTGACTTTCAGGCCCTGTTGTTACAAAAGCAGGATCTGGCTTGATCTCTTTTGTGTATAAATGCATTTTCACTCAGTGTGCATCAAAATGAAAGCCTGTTCCCCGGCTCCTACTGAGCTTCAGGGAGGAACGTGCCACCCAAAGGGGAAAACAGGATAACAGGGTTCACAGCACAGGGGCCTGAGCAGCCAGCCAGGGATGGGGATGATCTGAAACGTGGCACTTGGCATTAAGCTGCCTCTGCACAGGGGCTGAGGGAAGGTTTCGTGTCACGCTCAATATTTGCCGTCCCGCTCACCCGGGAGAAATGTTGGTATCTTCCCATTTTGTTTTAGCAGAGTCTTAAGGAGAATTAATGTCAAAAAAAGAAATAGAGCGCTGTTTAGGCATCATTTTCAATGTTAAAGGGACAGGAACCACAGGAAATACTCAGGGAATGTGCTACAGCAACTGCATCCAAATTACGGGCAGCCAACAACCTGCAGCTGGATTTGTGATGGAAACTGTCCCTGACCCTAGTGAAAAACCTCTCTGCTCAGCTGGACAACACTGAGAGCAAGGCCAAAATGGGTATATTGTTCATTTTAAATATTCATTTGTGTGTGTGTGTGATTTTTCTGTTAGACTGGTTGTAAAACCCTGATGCATAGCAGGAATAGACCAGAGAGGCAGGGATGGCTTTCCCTGCACTGTTTTTGTTCCTGGGCTTTGAAAACAGCAATGGCAATTTAAGGGGAGTCACTGCTTTGATTCTTTCGTGTGGATGGGGTTTTTTCCAAAGAGCCTCATTACAAATCTGAGATGACCTTTTCTTTTTCTGGACCATGGGTAGGAACCAGAGGATGAAAACCAAACCAGGATGGAATTCAGGGTGGCCCTGTGAGCTTCAGCAGCTTCCCTTGAACTCAGGGTGGTTCAGAGTCCTCTCCTCTGGTATCAGATCACTGTCTGCATTATACTCAAGTGCACTCATGTTTTCATGATCCAAAGAAACAGCTCTTGTTTCCCATTCTCAGAGAATCTATTCCTTGGTCTGACATCCTCAGAAGTTTAACTTTTATACACCTGCCTTATTTCCCACTGCTTTCTCACCTCTCTTCACCATTTCCTGTTGCCTCTGTGTGTTTATCATTGAAGAGGGAACATGAGCTCCCCTGAGAAAGGCAGAATTTTTTTGAGTCTCACCTGGTGTCACTTGATACACCCTGAGTGCCTTCCTTCGCTCCAGCTCCCAGCTCAGAAATGTTCTTGTCCTCTGTATGCGAGTTTGTCACATCTGCCAGCTCCACGTGGAGGTCTGGAATATCCTAAAGCATCTCAAAGGTTGCTGGATTCCCACCTGTGATGGTTGCACTAAGCTTTGATCCTCCTTTGAGCAAAGAGGCATCATTTAACCACGGACACTCGGGGATGAGTCTCTACAGTAGGAGCTGAGTCCTGTCTGAAATGCCTTGTCAAGCACAGTGTGATGTGAAGGAGACCTATTCCCTGCTTTAGCTCGGGTTTTATACGAGATCTTGGGTAAATCCTTCAAATCTTGGTGCTTCATCTGTCAAATGGGACATTATACAGCTTTACCTCACCGTGCTGAATGTAGGTGAGCAGATGTCTCACTGTAAGGACTTCAGGGCTCACTCCCAAAGGAATCTGGGGGATTATTTCTTGTGCTGCGTCATTCAAGACACAGGGACTTGACTTCCCTGATGGTGCTGACTTTGGCCTGTGAGTCACTCATGGCTTCCTAGGGCAGAGAGGTTTGCAGAGAATCCCAGTCCATGCCAGTGTGACTCGTTATGGGCAGGTGGGATGCAGATCCCAGAGGTGCAGCCGCAAGGAATCAGCCCCATAGGAGCTGATTTCCTCCTGGCTTGAGAATGCCCACACATTGTGCAGAGTGGGGGTGTTCCACTCCCAACACCGAGAACAGACTGGGAGGAGTGGGAGTGGGCGTTTTTCTGAAGTGACTTCAGTGTTTACCCAACCCCACCTCTTTGATAAACAAACTTTGGGAGGGAGTTGAAACCTACTCGTGCTCCACGAAGGTGCGTCAGTCACCATGTGCAAGAGTCAGAATCAAAATAAAAAATTACTGCTCATGTGATCCAGCTTTCCAGGACTTTTTGTTTTAGTTGTAATTGAATAGATCTCTACAGTTGCTTAGAAATAAGGTCTGGAGAAGGTGGGAGGAAAAACGGGGACAGTTTATCCCACAGTGTGTGAGAAGTGCAAGTTGTATGAAGATGTCATGGGCTAGAAGTCATGGGGAAAGTTGGGAATGAAAACTCATGGTCAAGATGACGAAAGTGCTGTGTCATTTAGGTCTGTATGAAAGAGCCAGGGAATCATTTCTGTGGCAACACAGCAAGAAGTAAAAGTAAGAGTGATGTAAAAGTCTTTACATCACTCCGTGGTTCCTGCTGACACCCACTCACAGATCTCCCCCCTTACACCCAGGTCCAGATCCTGCTCATCACCAGGGTGCCAAAATTCACATTCAACACAAGAGTTGTGGATTTCGAAACAACAGCAAAAATATGTCAAAATGTCCAGAGATCCTTCTCTGCCTCCCTCAGATCCTGGTGCAGATGAAGAGACAATGAGCTGTTCTGTACGGGGGGGACTCATCCCGCCTGACTGCCGGTGCTCGCACGTCCCCTGGCAAGGGATGGAGTCAGACACCTTGGGAGCATGAGTCAACCCCTCCCTGTCCCACACACGGATCTCAGGACAGGCTGAATCACTTTCTGGGGGTGTCTGCCTCTCTCTGCTGGCTGTAGGAGACGTTCAGATGACTGTCAGCAGCCCGGGTGCCGTGCGAGTGACTCAACGCACGCACTCTGAGCCAGCTCCGTGCAATTTACAGCAAAGGCTGTGATTAGTGGAGGGTTCTGCCCTGAAAACATTAGGTAAAGCCTTTATGTGCAAACTGGGGGATTGTTTCGCGTGTATTTTGTTCCTCCCTCTTCTCTAGAATAAATGAGCCCAACAGAAACATTTTTAAGCTGGGGTGACACATCTGTCTCCTGTGGGTTGGTGCTGCTTGAGTTTCCCCGTACAGGTACAGCTAATGCTGTACAAGTTTCTAGTAAAACAGCACTAAAATAAGGCAATAAATGACATATTTTTTCCCTGCTAATCATGGAAAGTTTTTAAACTGTATAGCTAAAAGATGGTGCAGCAAACAGTGCTTTACACATAACAAAACTTTGTGGCGTGACTCATCCTTCCAAAGCCGTTAATAAAGTCTACCAAAAATGTAACTCATCTTGTAGGTTAAAAATGAATCTAATCTACATCTGCTTCAGTATGAGGCTGTTCATACTTAGAAGTTTCCATCCATTATGGGGAGAGACTGAGAGAGCTGGGCCTGTCTAGTCTGGAGAAGACTGAGAGGGCATCTCAATAATCCATAGATATACTTCCAGGGAATGTCACAGGATGGTGCCAGACTCTTTGCAGTGGTGCCCAGTGACAGGATGAGGAGCAATGACCATGAAATGAACCACAAGAAGTTCCACCTCCACATGAGAAAGAACTTCTTTACACTGAGGGTGGCAGAGCACTGGAACATCTGCCCAGGGAGTCCGTGGAGTTCCCTCTCTGGAGGCATTCCAAACCCACCTGGATGTGTTCCTGTGCCACCTGCTCCAGGTGATCCTACCTTGGCAGAGTGATTGGATGATCTCCAGGGCTTCCTTCCAACTCCAGCCATTCTGTGAGTCTGTGGCTGGAATCCCCAAGTCCTATGTGCAAGTGTTTCTTAGTGAGGACTTAGAACTTGGGGGAAATTCTGATTTTCTTAAAGCTGGTGGCCTAAAGCTTCTCTCTTGGATAAGGCCACTGCTCTCACTGGTTTGTGGTTTGTTGTTTTTTAAAATCCAGTCTGAAATTCTAAATGCATATGTGACTCCAGAGGCAAAAGATTCAGAGGGAGAGTCGCGAGTTGAGTTAAAGGTGTAGTTTCGGTGGACTTCGCAGGCTGTGAGAATTCCAGTGAGGGCAGAGCTGGAGTCTGTAATCCTTCTTGGCCTCCTTCTCCATCACCTCTCCTCCAGACACGGATAGGTTGGAACAGGGAAAATCTAACCCTGCTACACTGTGGGGTGGACTCCTCAAAAATGAGAAGATAAAATCTATAGAGTGAGGTCTGAAGAGCCAGTGGACCTTATTTGCATTCCCATGGAAGCCAGGCCCCTGTGGGCAGAGAGAAAAGAAAACAGGAGAAGAAGAAATTTAGGGGTTTTGAGCATTTTACCTTTTTAACTCTGAGCAAGATGTTCCTTGGATTTTCTTGAAAAACTAAAGCCAAATAAGATCTGGACCTATCTCCCAGTTACACATCAGAGATGGAGGGACATTTCTTATTGGTTTTTTGCTTGGAACCATTAGCAGTTTTTCCTTTGGACTTTAAAGGTGATGGTCCCAGATAAATCTTTGGCCAAGGCCCAATCCAACCATAGCTACCTAATTACTGAGCTTCCCAAACACGGATTTTGGTCCATCATCCGCTTCCTCACCTGCAGAACAGTTGTCCAGTGAGCAGCAGTGGGAGCAAAGGAATAAGATGCCAGTGGCTCTTTCTTTTCCCAGGAACCTCTCAATTAATTTTTTATTGTGATGCTTTGCTCCATGAGTTGTTCAATCCACCCTTGTGATAATCAGTGGAGTTATATTTTTCAAAGCCCCCAAAGTGTGGTGGGGCCACTGTTTTATCTTCTGGAGGAAATAAATTGTTTAAGTGTTGGTTGGGATGGAGAATAAGACCAGGCCCCTTTGGAATATCATGGGGTGTTCTGCCCCATGCCAGGGTGCAAGGGGACGTGTTGGGAGCTGAAGGTGACCCCAGTGCAGACTCCCTGACATGACTGTGGCTTGGATTTGTGGTCCAGTCAGGAAACAAGGCTGGAGATGAGCTACCTCCAATATAGGTCTTGGGTCCATCCTAGAAACAGGGCAAGGGATTTGCTGGAGAGATCAGATTCTTTGTTTTGGGACTATTTCAAGGGTATTGATGAGTCTTGATGTTTCCTGGATTTATACGTTTGTCTGCATGGAACAAAAAACCTATTTTTCCCAAAGGCAAATGCAGATGGGGATTCCTGAGTGAGGCAGAATCAATGGGAATGTTGCTTAAATGGAAGTATTTTAGAATAAAAAAGAATCCATGCAGTTGCAGGGAATACAGGTGTCCTGCTCTTGCCGTGGTGCATTCCAAGAGAGATTCCTCTCTCAAAAAAATTAACTTTCATACTTGGGCTGCAGCATTTAGATGGGATCTGGATTTCAAATGTGGATCCAATCAGGATGAGCACAGAGGCTGTTCCCTATCAGAACAGCTGGGGTGGGGTGGCAGATCCAGTGGCTCAGGAAGATAAGGACAATGAGTCAGAGAACTCCTGAATACAGCACCATTTCCAATTCCCACACTGATATCTCTGTATTTCTCTCCTCCAGACTGTAAGGACAACCTGGCGTGAGTTGAACCTTCAGGCTCCTGAGCCTGCCCCAGATGCAATAATTTAGTGAGCAGATGATGTTTTCCACCAAAGCTCCTGTCTAACTCAGTGGATCTGTGTGTCTTCCGGCAGGTGTGTCCTCTGTGGCCTCCCTGATGTCCCTGGCTTGGGTGCTAGCCTCCTATCACAAGCTTCTTCGGGACTCTAGGGACGACAAGAAGAGTATGAGCTACAGAGGGGCCCTCATCCATGTCTTCTGGCGCCTCTTCACCATCTCATCCCGAGTTATTTCTTTTGCTCTCTTTGCTTCCATCTTCCAGCTCTACTTTGGGATCTTTGTAGTGGTCCATTGGTGTGCCATGGCTTTCTGGATCATCCATGGTGGGACAGATTTCTGCATGTCTAAGTGGGAGGAGATCCTCTTCAACATGGTGGTAGGGATTGTGTACATTTTCTGCTGGTTTAATGTCAAGGAAGGGCGGACTCGATACCGAATGTTTGCGTATTACACGGTGGTCCTGACGGAGAACGCTACCTTGACACTCCTTTGGTATTTTTACAGAGATCCTGACACCACTGACTTCTATGCCGTGCCAGCACTGTGTTGTGTCTTTCTTAGCTTTGCTGCTGGGATAGCTTTGATGCTGTTATATTATGGTGTGCTGCATCCCATGGGGCCAAGAGCTAAGATCTTTGCCAGCTCCTGTTGCGCCGAGCTGCTCTGGGGCATTCCTTTGCCCCCCGATGTTGAGCCCATGGCGCCCCAAACCCCTGGGTACCGGGGGGCCCAGGCTACGCCCACCAGAGCGGTCACGGAGCAACAGGAGGAACTCACAGCTGACACTTGCTTGCCCGTTTTCCAGGTGAGAGCAATGGTACCATCTACTCCATCTGGGCGACCCTACCCCCCCGAGGGGCCTCTCATTAAGATTGACATCCCAAGAAAAAGATATCCTGCCTGGGATGCTCATTTTGTAGACAGGAGGTTAAGAAGAACTATCAACATCCTCCAATATGTCACCCCCACAGCTGTAGGTATTAGGTATAGAGATGGACCTCTCTTATATGAGTTGCTACAATATGAATCTTCACTTTAAAGCTCCTTAAAGCAAAAGTAAAAGAGGGGACCTTATTTTTGTTTACGGTAAACACAGATCATGAAACAAACACAAACCTTCAGATAAGCTTTCTTTCTGGTTGCTGTATGTATAAAAAAACAAAAAAGATATTCTCTATGTTTTGTAAGTAAAAACAAAAAGAAAAACTTTTCTTTTGTTTTTTACACACAAGAAACAGTATTTCAACTTCCACACCTAGGATTCACAGGTGGAGAAGGAGGCATCTCCACATCAGTTTTATACCGTACACCAAGTGTAGAACATTATTTATGGGATTGGTGCTGATTGAAAAATAAAAAAAAAAAAACAAACAAACAAACCTACAACTGCCTTATGCCCTTAGGTGCTGAGTTTCATTAAGTACTGTCACCTTCCTCATGCAAAACTCTTTGATGATTATATGCCAGGAAAAAAAAAACAAAGAAAAACCAACCATCCAACTGAAATGCAAACCTTAAAATTAAAAAAAAAAAAAAATTAACAACAACAACAAAAAGAGAGAAATGTATGAAAAAAAATAAAATCCTGTTGCTCTTACTTGATTTAGCAGAAAAAACCCTCCAAATGTCTAAAGATAAGAAAGCAAAGATAAGAAAGTAAAGCCAAGACAACCCCAATGGAGTTTGATTTTTCCAACAGCTGAAAGACAAAATCAGGTCTGTAAGATAATTTGGCAAGGAATTTATAACACCATTGGGCCAAGCCTTGACCGAGTCGTGTTATAAAGATGATCCCACCCTGGAACCGTTTTCCTCGTGGAAATGGACCCTGTACAGAGGTGGGATTGTACCAGATCAGTGTGAAAATGCAGGATCTGATCTTGTTCCCAACAACTGCTCGTGCTAAAGCCCCACTGTCTCCAGTGGAGCAAATACCAACAGTCTGAGCCCAGAATAAGGCCTGCCACCTTGATTTCTGGAAAACGAGAAATTATCGAAATTATAAACCAAAAACACGATCCGAAATTACATTTCCACATATCTAATAGTTATTTCAGTAATAATAAAACTCAGCATGGTAGCAAAAAGCGAGTCAATTTAAAGGCACAATACTTGATCAGTGACTGGCAAAATAATTTGACCTACTGTATCATTTTAAGGCTGTGAAAGGCATACATGTATTATTTGTAATCTCGTGTAAGACCTGTCATGTCTCATTCAGTGCGAGCCTTAAAGTGATTGTAAAGCATCCTTCGTTCCATTTTGGGGATTTTTGGGTTTTGATTTTTTGTTTTGTTTCTGTTTTGTTTTTAAGGAAAACAAAACATTGAAAAGTCGGGATTAAAAAAAAACACAAAAACACAAAAACAAACAACAACAAAACAACCAACAAAACTTCTTCAAACGGTAATAACCTGTAAAACTGACTCACGTCTCGAGATGATTTGGTGCTTTGTATTTTTGTTGATGTTGTTGTTGTGATTTAGCTGAGAAAATTCTTCGACTCGGTTACGTGTGGGGAACTGCTGATAAAAACTGTCTCGTGTCACCCTCTACTGTAAGTACATGGCGAGAAACAACAGCCAGAGGAAATCCAAGAGCGTAGCGAGAGCGCCGTGGTTTAGCTTAGCCTTCCACCGCCAGGAGATGCTGCCACCTCCGATGCTGGCAAAGCCCAGACGGTCCTGACGAGGGCTGTGGGGTTGTCTTGACATTTCCAAATAACCCGCTCGGTGTCTGAACATTCTCATCTCTCTCGGATTCTGTTTCTGTGCTGGAATCTCTTGGGTTTTTTTCGAGTTAAATCACCGGGTTTGCGTCTATCCGACACCCTTTTTCCGTTTTCAGAGTATTGCTCCTTTAAAGGAATATTCCCGTTTCAGGGCATCTTTTCAATCCCACCATCCCTCTACTTGGGAGGGGAAAAACAACAACAACAAAATGAGATATTTTTAAGTGAATGCTGTAGTATTTTCTGTGTGTAATTGCAATTTTTTATTCCAGAAATACTGTAACTGTCTAGGGTGCAAAACTCCCATGCTGACCTGTTCTGAAGAGAAGATCAGCATGGGGGGGATATTTTTTAATTATGATTATGATTTTTTTTTTAATTTCAGGAATCAGTTGGTTTTTTTAATTATGATAGTATTTAAAGAAACTAGTACCAATTTTATATAACAGTTTAAAGAAGCTGAATGCTTTCTTCGCCTGAATATACCTGAAGAGAAACATTTTTTTCAATCAGTGATCCTTTGCAGTGTTCTGAGATAACGTTGGGGTTTCTTCAGTTGTTTCATTTTGTTTTGTAAAGGAAACTTTTAACTGGTGTCTGTCCCCTTCAAGGAGGGCAGGACTCCTTCACGCCAAACTATAGACACACGGCAAAGTTTATACAAAGCCAAATTGTCACTGGTACTGTAATTCCCAGTCAAACTTCATTTCAGGCAGATGTTTCTGGGCTCTGATTACAACCAATGTGATGGTCACATTTTCATGAAAAGGGAGGGATTTGGTCTAATCATCCCCTATCTAACTCCCCAGTCCCTTGTTTGCTGTGCACATAAATACATACATATATATATATATACATGAACTGATATATATTTGTGAAAAGCTTTCATTTCCCTTCTCCATTGTCTATGCCCCAGTCCCAGCCAGTCCCTTTCTCAAGTGCCCTACTAACATTTCACCGTTTCTCCCCTGACCAGTGTGCTGTCTCCATAAAAAGAGGTAATTTGTGAAGTGAACTCACTGTCCCCACCTACTGAGTCCTAAAACCATGAAGGTGCCCATCCTCCAGCGACAGGCCTGCATTTCTCCTTCCAGAACTTTCTTTTGGCTTGCCTTTAATGTTAGTGTAGACTTATCTTGATCCAGTTCCCCATGTAAAGGCTCCCCTTGGTCCATGCATGAAGAGCTCTCCTCCCCACACCTGCATTTGAGTGGCAAAAGCATGAGAAAGGAATGGATGGCTAACAGCCCTGCTGTTCCTCGGGGACCATTTTTCCAGGAAGTGGCATCTTTTTTTTCAAAAGCACCGTAAGAAGGTCCTGCTCCCCAAACTCATCAACCTTGAGGTCTGGAGATGTGGTGCCGATCTCTGGCCCCATTGAACAGCCAGACCCTTCCCACCAGGACAGTGACAACGAGCCAAGGCACAGTCACCGGGTGCCAGGAGGAGGAGACCCTCCAGTGTTGCCTCTCGTGAGCAACTCCAGCCTGCCTTCCCTCAGGAACGGGATCTTACTCCACACCACCACACCAACAGCCGTCGCCTCCGCCCCGTGCCGGGAGCGGAGGGGCAAAACACTCTGGAAGTGTCCTTACTTCTCAATACAGTGCTAACTTCTCACAACCAAACCAGCTTAACCAAGGGCTTGACACATCCCTGTTCCAAAGTCCTCCTCCTTCGTGGCTCGTAGTGTGGATAACAACAAAGGCAGGTGCCTCCACTGCGAGTTAAGACTGTTTCATTACTTGCATAAACTTTCTGCCTCTGCTTCTCCTTTCTTTGAACGATATCCGCCAGCATCTTCATTTAGCAAAGGATTTCCAGGGAGAGCCTGTGTCGACCCTGAAGAACTTTTCTTCTGAAGAATATTTCTTTTTCCAGGACTTCATTACAGCCTTAACGTAAAGCACGTGCTCTGCCACTACTCCCAACACATCCAACAGTTTGGGGTGGTGGCCGTTTCCTTTTCGGATTACCTGTGATCTTGTTGCCAAACAGCGCCTTTTGCCAAGACAAAAGCTTGGGGTGGAAAACTACCCCAGCTCTTTATTGGTACTAGTCCCAGTGCTAAGAGTCTCATCCTCTCCTCCTGTTTTACTTTTCTGCTCTTTGATTTTTTTGTGTGCACTTTTGCAGGATGGTCAGCAACTCGTTTTGGTTTCACTTTGATTTTAACTCCTCAGCTTTTCCTTGGTACCTTTTTTTATGCCATATTCCACCTTCTGGCCAGAAGATACTGCATGAGGAGCTTTTCAAACTGCCACGGAGAAGGTTGAACCTGTATTTATTCCCATCACAAGACCAGTGGGCAACTTCTCTGGCACATTTCTCTGGTGCTGGATTCACCCTGGGATCATCTAAACCAGCCAACTTTGCCATGCCAGGGCAATGCCGAGGCACGAGGGCTCCACCATCCCGACTGTTATTGTTCAAGCCTTCCCTGGCATGGTTTTGACCCACTCCAAGGAGCCCTGGGCTCAGGCACAGCTTGCCCAGTCTTTGGCACTGGCCAGGGACTGTCCCCAGTCGGTAGTTTGGATGCAGCTGCTCCATATCAGGGGTGGAAGATTTTAGGAGTCAGGATGGGGCCAGCACTACTCAGTTGGCTTCATGGCCAGAATGGATCCTGGAAGTGCTTAATTTCCTGATGAAGATGTTACTCCGTGCCACAGACAAGGATTCAGGACGTGGTGGAGTACGTCAGCTCTGATCTTGTGTTTTTCTGTTTTCTGCCTGATTCAATGGACAAGTTATTTTTCAGTTCACTTTGTTCCTTTTGCTGAGGTTGTTTTGCAAACAGCGTCACTTTTATGGCTCGGGTGTCAACCCATCCATCCCTCCATCCATGTCAGATGGATGGCATGTTTACTGTGATAGTGTTACACATCCATAGGCAGCTAATTTGGAGACAGGAATCATTCAGACCAGACCAAATCAACAATGGAAACACAGGAATTACAAGGTCCCTGCCCATGCCCTTGTCATGCTTTGCCACCCACACGAGGCATTTTTCATCTGCAGCAAATCCAACCTGAACTGCAGAAAAGGAGCCAATGGTGAATAATTATCAGTGGAAAGTGCAAGTGAGACACCCATTTCAAGTGTAAATATATATATTTTCAGTGTTTGGGATTGGAGCTAATTCTGTGCTTCACCCTGTCCTTTTGTGCACCTGCCAAAAGTCAGCAGTCATTTGCATGTATTTTTATTTAAAGCTGACTGGATGAAACAGGGCAAAATTAATTCCAAGCTTTAGTGAATGGTCTGCTAAAACCTGGCTCACGAGGGGAGCATCGCTATTGACTTTCAGAGTGCAATCACCCCGTGCTCTTCAGATATATTTTTGTACACACAAGATTCACTTCACAATTTATCCCACCCCCGTCCCCTGCATGTCACACCTGTCACCTGCACACCTGCAGCATGACTAAACCTCCTGAAGAAAATGTGGTCTGAGGTTAGTCCAGCATGATTTCATTGAAGCTCAGAGGTGCTTTGAAAAGGAAAACTTACTACTGTGCATTTGCAAAACCTTTTAGTGCCTGCTTGCTGGGCAGCTTGGGCAGGAGACAATTTGGAAGCTGCCAGAGTCAGCGGAAAATTGTGGAGACAGGCTTTCCTAGGATTTTTCCTTCTTTTACTGGGTTTGCTTTTCTCTGGGTTCTGTTCAGATCGAATGTGGTCCTGCAAAAGAAAACCCACCAGAAAACAAAAACCCAAATAACCACGACAAAATAAGGTCTATGCCAATCCCCACAGAAGCTGAGGTGGCTGATGTAGTACAGTAGGGATGATGTGAACTCCGCTGCGGACCCTTTGCTTGCTGGAGCTTGCATGCTGTTCTTTTGGCAGTTGTCTCAAGCCCTGGGGGCTTTGGGGATGGTGCTTTCCCAGGGTTATGATTGCTGGTTTTATTTTTCCTTGGAGCTCAGGTGTATTCTGGTGCAGAGAATCTCAGCCTGGTTTGAACGAGGAGATTTGAGGCTATCCCAAATAGACGTGGGCAAACCTTTCACTGTGTGCAGAACGCATTTCCAGACCTTTGGGTACCGCTAGAGATTGTTGCAATCCACTTAATTCTCCATGAGCATGTTCAGAATCGCTTCATTGTTCTGTTGTGTTTGAACTTGGGAATAACGGTGTGGTGACTCTTTCCTGTTGAGGTGTGATGTGAAGAAAGGGAGGAGCCTTCCTGCTGTGCTGGATTTTGCCTGTGTTCAACCCTTGTTCCTTACTTGAAGCTCAGGCAGTGGGATAATGAGAAAAACGGGAAAATGAGATGACGGATCGCTGCATATGTTCCATTGGCTCTTCGCTGATGAGGAGGGAGGCAATTGGTGACAATTAAAATAAATCTGCATAAACCATCTGGACCTCAGTGTATATTCAGACATGCACAGAACCCAATCGAAAAGTGATCTTGTTGATAAAATAACGTGGATACCATTTCCTGTCGTATATTAAAAACCTAAAAACCAAACCAAAACCAAGCCCCGCAAAAGTGAAAAAAAAATTATTTGAGAGCATAAACCTTCCTGTGCCCTCCCCATTCCTTTGGGACACATGCAGCAAGGCAACTGTTTGAAAGCCAGGCACTTTGTAATCCGCGGAGTTAATTGGATTTGTGCAATGCTGTGTTTGTCGGACGGTCTCTTACAGCGAGCGTAGAAAGTGGCCACGGTCTAAAAGTCATTGCAGAATTTTGGGTGACAGTACTCCTGGGTTTCGACCCCAGCTCTGCCACGAAGTTGCTGTGTAACCTTGGGCAAGTGATTTAACCTTTCTGTGCCTACAGTTTACCCATCTGTACATGGGTATAATAATATTTACCTACCTCACAGGGGTGTTGTGAGGCTTAAGTTAATGCGTGTGAGAGGTGCTGGAAGTGCGCCGTGAAAATTTCGTTCTGGCTGGGTTTGTGCTGTTGCGGGGGATGAGCAGTGAAGGGGTGGGTTACAACATGCAGAAGGAAAAGCTGCTGGTGCATGTCTTGAGAAAGTCATTTGAAGTCTTTTCTCTCCCCAAAAGCAAGGAATGGAGAAAATGGTTGTGCGCCAACTGAACAGCCTTGCTTTCCTGGTCAAATGTAACAGCACTATTTGCAATATTATTTTCTTACACAACAGGTGACCTTTCCCTTTTCCTTGCTGTTTCCGAAAACTTGAAACTAAAGATGACAAAAGTATTTCTGAACCGAACAGATTACTGATGAATACTTGAATTTCTTTAAAAGTTGCTCTCATCAGCCACGGTTAAATGTGCACTAATCTTTCAGTCATCAGCTTCCATCTGAATACAGTGAAAAATTTGCTCACGCTGTTTTGGAATAGCCTGGACCTTATTTGGGAGGCTGGTAATGCTGAGGACTCTTGTAGGCATGGGAAAACTAGTGTCTCAACTGATAAACACGTGAAAAAATAACTTTTTTTCTTTCTGTTTTTGCCTTTTAAGTTCCTTGACTGCCTAAGACAGCACAATAATTGCAGTTTACTTGGTTGTACAGTAGCTTTTTTTTTTTTGGTTTTTGAACTGTTTCCTTACGTGAAGGGCGAAGGTGGGATGTGAAAGGATAAAATAGACCCAACGCTGCTCCCCCGCAACTCTTCCCGAAGTCCCTGCTTTCCTGGAGAAAAAACCTGTGCCACATCTAGAGAGACCAGACCAGGCTGCCTTCACCGTCCTCCCGCAGGCAAAACTTCCCCTGCCACCTGTGGAAGTTTTGGCTGTTGGTTCCGTGTCCATCAAGGTGGATTTGTCCCTGGTTGAGCCCCAAGCCACTCGGGTGAAAGCCAGGATAACTTTCTTTAGAACGAGGGAAGGGATCCAGTTCATTGCTCCCAATGTCACCACTGGTCAGATAATTCAGAAGGGGAAAAACATGTAATAGAAAGCCTGGGGTTTAGGGGTTTTTTTGTGTTTTTATTGTCTAAGTGTCCTGACCATTATATGATGTCTCTTGTGGGAATGCAATGCCAGGAAGGACTCCCTGCTCCCCTTTAGAGAAGCTTTGTGAAGTCTGCTCATGCACTCCTTACTCAGGCAAAACTCCTGGGTTTTGTTGTTGGGTCTCCTTTTCTCTCCTGAGTAAGGACTGTGGAGTTTGGTCTGTTTGGGATCACTGGGGGGTGTTTCAGGTGGCCGTTGTCTTCTCTAGCCCAAGACTTGCCTTGCATGAAGAAAGAAGGAAGTTCTGGCTTGGTCTGCCACGTACCTTCCCTGTCCCTTCTCTGTATCTACCATGGGGAGGGAGTTCAAAATCTTTTGGCTACAGGGCCCAGGCTCTTCCACCTGAATTTCCAGGCAGCTGCACATCTTCCTGCTGGGCCAGAGCAAATTTAGAAGCCCCACTCCTGCAGATGGGCCATCACTCATCCACGTCGGCTTTGGGTCTGCCCCTTCCCCATCCTTCTCCCCAGCCGTTTCTTTGCCCTGTTTTAAGCACTCAGCTCGGTGCTTCTGGGTTCTTTTTACTGCTTCTGTTCCAAAAAAATTAAAAAAAAAAANAAAAGGACAAAAAGTTCACTTTATTGATAAATCACCCTTTAATTCTCCTGAAATTGTGCTGTTTAACAGGGAAACCACCTGGCTGTGCTTGCACCCGGTTGTTTTGGTATGACCCGCTTCAGCAGCGAGAGTAAAAAAGCAGGAAGAGAGAGAATTCCTCCTACTATATATTAAGCCTGAAGTGAAGTGGGTGCCTATGAATTTTCAGGATTAAAGGGGCTAATCAACATGTATGTCTGAGTCTATATCCCCAGTCCCATGGAAATATAGGCGAGCATACATGCCATGTTACTGCAGCAGTATATATGTTTTAATATATATGAACACATTGTGAATTCCAAAGGGCTTTTTCGAGATGAGGAAGGTCGTTCCTGGTGAGAGGTGCTAGCAATTTGGGATTTGCAAGCAGGGTTGAAATAAACATTCCTTATACGGGCTTTTTTTTCTTTTTTTTTAATTGAAAGACCATCAGAAGCTTAAGGTCCTGTGGAAATGCTGTCCCCCCAATCTTCCAGTTCTTAAGAAATTTGGAAGCCAAAATCAGACCAAACATGAGGGCCAAATGCAGCATCAGGATAAATCAGTAGAGCTCCACTGATGGCTAGGTGCCTCCTTACACTATCTATGCTAAAAATAGTAATTTCTACTGGTGTTGGGGAGCCCAAACTGGGCCCTCTTGGTCTTTTTCTTCACCTGTGACAATAGATTTCGTGTTTGAGCTCGTAGAGTTTATCAAAACCCAGGCAAAACTTGGGCAAAAGCAGGAATATCTTTCCAAGAGGAGCCATCTGAGTGTAGCCTACCCCAATCTCTATGGGGGCTTTGTAGTCCCTGGCTTTAGCTGAGGAAGGGAAGATTTCTCCTTTCACCAGTGTCAGCACTGCAATGAGAACAGCCCTGTCAACACATGCAGCAAACGGGGCCCTCTTTCGCAGGGATTGAACCCTCCAAATCTGATTTCAAGCCCTTAAAATTCAAATGCCAAATGCCACTCGAAGGGAATGATTATTGTTTTGCCTCCAGATGTCATTCCCGNTCTTCCTGCTGGGCCAGAGCAAATTTAGAAGCCCCACTCCTGCAGATGGGCCATCACTCATCCACGTCGGCTTTGGGTCTGCCCCTTCCCCATCCTTCTCCCCAGCCGTTTCTTTGCCCTGTTTTAAGCACTCAGCTCGGTGCTTCTGGGTTCTTTTTACTGCTTCTGTTCCAAAAAAATTAAAAAAAAAAAGATTGAAGTTGGGAAAAAAACAGCAATGTAACTCCTTCGGTGCTATGCTAACTGCTTTGTTTGACCCAACCAAATGCTGGCCAACAAACAGATATTCCCTCTTTGTCCTAAAGAGCACCACACATCTGTGTCTTGAACAGGGATGGACTGAGAGGGCTGAGAGAGGGCAAGTGAGGTTTTGAAAGCAATTAAAGTCTCATGTGTATCTGGTAGAGCAAAAAGATGTAAGTGCAGACTGCTTTCAAAGCTCGTTGTCGCCCACCTCGTGGAATTAAATAGGATATAGCCTATAAGGTATTGAGGGCATTATATATATATATATATATANGACCATCAGAAGCTTAAGGTCCTGTGGAAATGCTGTCCCCCCAATCTTCCAGTTCTTAAGAAATTTGGAAGCCAAAATCAGACCAAACATGAGGGCCAAATGCAGCATCAGGATAAATCAGTAGAGCTCCACTGATGGCTAGGTGCCTCCTTACACTATCTATGCTAAAAATAGTAATTTCTACTGGTGTTGGGGAGCCCAAACTGGGC
The DNA here is from genome assembly GCA_013397815.1 of Aleadryas rufinucha. NCBI lineage: Eukaryota > Metazoa > Chordata > Aves > Passeriformes > Aleadryas > Aleadryas rufinucha. The sequence goes on from VZTH01012901.1 coordinate 60,376, forward strand.
CCTCTTGGTCTTTTTCTTCACCTGTGACAATAGATTTCGTGTTTGAGCTCGTAGAGTTTATCAAAACCCAGGCAAAACTTGGGCAAAAGCAGGAATATCTTTCCAAGAGGAGCCATCTGAGTGTAGCCTACCCCAATCTCTATGGGGGCTTTGTAGTCCCTGGCTTTAGCTGAGGAAGGGAAGATTTCTCCTTTCACCAGTGTCAGCACTGCAATGAGAACAGCCCTGTCAACACATGCAGCAAACGGGGCCCTCTTTCGCAGGGATTGAACCCTCCAAATCTGATTTCAAGCCCTTAAAATTCAAATGCCAAATGCCACTCGAAGGGAATGATTATTGTTTTGCCTCCAGATGTCATTCCCGTTCATCAGTCACAAGGACAAGCAGCTCATATTTTCCTTTCTAGCTGTATTTACCAATAAAACTCTCTGCCAGTGCCAGAACCTCCTCCCCTCAGCGCCAGCTGAACGCCACCTGCACGCCGCCCCCGCCTTTCCTCCCCTTCTTCCACTCTAAAAGCAAACACTGTTCCTTCCTAACTATGGAAGATCCAGGACAAATGCCAGCTGATTACACCTGCAATCTGTTCACTTGGGGGGTTGGTTTCAGTTCCTGAGGGCACGCGAGTACTCACGGGGACACGCACCTGCAGGAATTTCAGTAGCCTGAAGCTGAAGCCTCTTCACTTCCACTGTTTTATTCTTGGGGTTGTCCCATGCAGGGCCGGGAGTTGGACTTCCATGATCCTTGTGGGTCCCTTCCAACTCAGGATATTCTGTGATTCTTTGAGCTGACACTCTGGGAGAAACCGGAGACCAAGTGTTCCTGCAAATTAGTTCCGTTTCACACCACTCCCATATAATCTGTTTTTTTCAATGTTTATTGAAATCTGGGTATCAGTCAATAAATTTGTGATGGATAAGTAGTAGGGAAAGTGGACTGGTTTGCACTTATCCATAGACTTCCCAGAACTACTTGAGCAATTAAACAAGCCTTAAATTGGATGTAATTGCAGTCATTTGGAGGAGAGCTGTGATGTGTGTTTTCTGAAGGAGTGTCTAAATAGGTATCACAGCCAAATCCCTCTGTCTCCCATCTTTTCTGCGTAGGGAGAGTGAGAGGGAAAAATTTTACTTTGAACATCAAAGTTTTCCATTAGCTACAAAATGTGCCCTCTCCCAAAATGGATCTAAAACTTGAGGGTTTTTTTGTGGAAAATATTTTCCCCTCAGAAAAAAACCAATGGTTCTGGCTACTGTTTCTGCTCTGCAAACTTCTACCATTCCAGCCTTTTGTTCCAGTGAGGAATGGGAATTAGTTTTACAAGTGTTTTATTTACTCAGGGAAGGGCTGTTTCACATCTCAGTCTGGTGACTCCTGTCACTGGGCCAAGTTCAGACCATTCCACTAAAGCTGATGTGGCCACCCAGTACGAAACCAGTATGAGATAACAGGTGGGGTGAGGTTCCTGCCTGGTTTTCTGTGTGTTCCTTGTTCCAGGCTAACAGGGATGTTCTCGGGAATCTGACAGAATGCTCCATAGGGCAGTTGTTCCCCTAAAACCAGGATTATCACAGGGAGGCTCTATATTTTGGAGGCTTTGAATGACTTTCGGATTGCAAGGAAATGTCATTCCTGTGGTGTGAATATTTCTGGATTTATTTTGAAAATCATGGTGCCTGAAGATCCATGTTCTCTCTCCGTCTCTGCCATGGGCTGTTGGTTGGGAAAGCCAAGAGGATTTTAGGGTTGTGTTCCCTGGCAGGTGTAAGATGTTCCCTTAGTGCCACTGGCCTGTTTCCCAGGCCATGTCATATGGGAATGGTCAGTCTGTTGGCACCTCCATCCCTGGATCTCTGCCGCGCTTAGCCCAGGTGTTGCAATGTGCATTTAAAGATCTTCGTCAATCCTACTTCTTGCAAAGATCTTCCGATTGAAAGGAATCCTAAAAGTCCATGGAAATCTCTCAAATGAGCTGTCGTCCTAGGAGCGTTTTTGATTAGTGAATTTTGATAGTACTGGAAAATTGGCACAGCCACAGAGAATAGCACAATTTAAATACTTCTATTGCAGAACTGCCACTTTTCCCATAAACATTGAAATTCGACTAATCACTACTGGAACTCGTTAACACTCAAAACCTGGAAAACTCTTGCACTTGATTCCTCAGATAAACCTTATTCAAGGAGAACAATTTCCCCAATCACTACAAAGTGGTAAAAATAAGCTGTTAGAGCAGGACACCTGGGGGTTTTGGGGGTTTTTTGCTCCTTGTTTCATCTGTAACCTGGGAGAGGAAAAGGTTCCCTCACAAGGGTGATGGGAGGATTATTTAGACAATGTCGGTGAAGTGCTTCCAGACCTTAACATCAAAAGTGCAGTGGGACCATGGAGGCAGTGGGCAGAGCAGGACAAATCAACCATGTCACCTTCCCCTTGACCCCATGTGGCTCAGCGCACACAAACAGGCCGGTTGATCTGAAATGTCACAATAAGATTTTGGGAAGTGTTTCTCTCCTTCCCCTGAAATGTCCCATACTCCCTATGGAAAGCATTTGGGGAAGTTAACTGAAAAATGAGGGATTTAGCACAGTCCTGTTGGGCCATGGAGTTGTTGACAGCAGAGATGGAAAGAGCGCGTGGGTCATCAGGTGCATTCCCAAGAGTTCATGCCACTGGCATCCCTGTGTCTTATTGTCCCACTTTAAATCCTGTCTGGCTGAAAAAATTCCAAAGAAGAATTCTGCTCACTCTGGACCCTCTCAATCAGGTGCATCAGGCAGGAACAATGGCCTAAGCTTTCCTAGTAAAAAGTACATTTTTTGTTAACTAAGCTTGAAACTTAGTCATGCCCATGCCTTGAATTTGCCTTATAAACCAAGCTCAGCCCATTCTAAACCCAGGTCCTTCATCTGAAGTTGTCCTTCCAGTGCCATTCCAACCCAGCATGGCTTGCAGGTGAAGATGCCCATCCATCCAAGTTAGGATCAAGGATTTTCAGTTCATCTGGAAGAGGTTGGCTCCTTGCTAGGTCACTTCTGCACCTGAGCCAGCCTTCCTGAGATTCTAGAAAGACTGGGATCCAAATTAGACACCCAAAAGTCGATCTTGATGACCAAGGAAAACTACATCAAGTCCTGCCGCAGACAACTCTGTTTGTCCCCCGCAGTGGTGTCCCAACACCATTCCTGGCTTCTGCCAGCAGGCCACACACACGGTGCTTGGGTGACACAGGGCTGCCACCAACCCCTGCTCTGAGCTGGCCAGAAGTGGCCTGGGGCAGTCCTGCCCCTCCTCTATGTCCAGTGAGCAAATTTCCGCCAAACTCATCGGCGTTGTCCTTGACTTGGCGCGATGCTGCCGACAGCGGGGGCAGGCTGCTTGTCAGCAGCTGTCGGAGGAGTTCGGGATTTTCAGATGGGATGGGCTGACAGGTGTCAACACGGTGCAAAACCTGTGCTCTTAACTTGGCATAGAGTGCCTGCGAGTCTCTTCTTTTTCTTTTTTGATCACCAAGAAATGACCTTACGCACGGGGAGCCCGTTGGTGATGGGCAGTGTCTGCTGCAACTCCTCGTTTCACAGGAGGGCTCTGAGGATGTGCTCTGGCTTATTCCCAGCTCTTCCTCTCCTTCCTACATCTTGGAGGGCAACGTGCTTGAGTTTGAGTTTATGAGCGGAAGAAACAGAGCAAGGGCCAATACAAAAGTTTAGTGCAGAGAAAAGGTTGATTGAGTAAGGAGGGAATGAGAAGCACAGGCTAAGTCCTCGGAAAACCAGATGGGTGAGGGTTTCATCTCTGCCTCAGCCTGGCAGGACTTCTGTCAACCTATCAAAATTGTTGCCTGTGTCCAGGACAATTTATTCTCTGGGCTCCCAGGGAGTGACAGATTGAGATATTCAGGGCAGGGCTCAGCAGAGGGATGAGATCAGACTCGCTGAGCGCCTTCGACTTCCTGTGGTTTAGTGGGAGCTGAAGGCATCCAGCACATCCCAGGAGGCAGCCCACGGCAGGCTGTGCCCTCTTTGTGTTAGATTATTCCTTGAGTGCTCAAAGTTCAATCCTGATTTTCTCCCATCGGTGCAGGAGTGTTGAATACGGCACAATGAGGCCGTTTGAATTTAGGAAGGCTGTTAAAAAGTGTCCGAAGTGCTACGTAAGAGCTCGCAAAATCAACGTGCCCCTTAAAAGACCAAACTCTGGTCTCAATTTCACCATCAGCCACCCTGCGTAAACCCCAGGTTTTTTCTGGGAAAACCCTGGTTTTTCTGTCATCAGCAAGGCCAGAATTCGGCCTGGCCCCACCTGCCCTCATTAACTCCACCAAGCTCTTTATTTTTGTTGATGATGGCTACGTTAGGGCAGCAACATTTCAACTCTCAAAGCCTCGTGGTGCCTTTTCTTGTGGTGCTCACCCTTCACAGGACTTCAGTCAAGGCAACCACTTGCATCCAGCAGCAACACCAGTACTTTTCCTCTGTATTAGGTGCCAGTGCAGTAACAGACTTTAACGTATACTTATATAAATATAGATAGATAGATATATTGCTATAGTTATAATTATATATATATAATTGAGGTTCTGATGCCGCTGTCTGGGGAATGGACCATTCCTCTGCAGGATTAACACTGCTCGAGTGAAACCAACAGCTCAACGTCCTGTAAAGCATTACAACCTTGGCAAGGAGCTTCTCTTTCCCATGGTTTCTTTTTTTTCCAGCTTCCCTCTCCCCTCCCGACTCCCAAAAACGCTCTCAGTGAAAGATGCTGTTTCACATCATAGAAATTTCTCAAAATTTCTCCAAATCTCCCCAGCGGATGCCACGAGGCCACATCTTCCTCCTAACATGGCATGGGGAGGTCTCCCCTTGCCGTGGAAGGAGGACGATGGGGTCAGTGGGGCAGCATCCCAGGGGAGCATCCCAGGGCAGCATCCTTGCCTTTCCTTCGCACCTTGTGGCAAGCGGTGTTGTTATTCCCCCACCCTGAGCAAAACCATCCGCTGTCGAGCCTCTCCACCTCAGCTGCCCCAGCAACTCGGTGCATTTTTTTCCTCTTTGGATGCTCGGTTTTCCGCGCTGCTCCGAGCGAGCCGCTGCCCCAGCCTTCGCTGGCAGGCAGGAGGGAAGCTGGCGAAGGCTTTGCTCACACAAGCAGTTCTGCCTGACTTCAGGGGGAGAGGTTTTTTTGTCAAAGGACTGCTGGGTTGGGTCAATCATCCCCTTATTGTTACCTTTGAAGTATTGCTGAAACTACAGAGAGACGATAGAACAGATGTGGAGTGAAGGTATTTTTTTTCCTAAAGGGAACAACACCAATAATACTGTAAAAGGTGCTAGAATCAAACCTCATTTTATATACTTTGGTTCTTAGAGATAAAAAAAAAATAAAACACACAGTATTCTTCCTGTGCAGCCTTACTGTAGATTGTTATAACCAACTCATTATCCAAAAGACAAAAAAAAAAAGGTGAAAAGGTTAAAAAATGATGAAAATGAAGCTATCCTGTATAAAGTGTAACAAATATGACTTTCCTATATAAATGTAAATGATCAGACATATATTAAAATACACTTGAGACAGGCAGCAAGCGTGAAAAGCATTTGAAGTATCTTTTTTACTGTACAACACCTGTCCTTTTTTGTTTGGCTGGTGCAAGAGGGAATGTGCCAAGTTGCTTTTATTTCCTTTGCATTCCATTTGTGATTTTTGGGAAAAGGACAGAGGGTTGGAACGAGGGTGGGAGGTTTAGCTGGGACAGAAACCTGGAATATTCATCTCAGTTTTATTTGTTTTGTTTTGTTTCATCGTTAGTTTACAATGTTGGTGGCAGTGTTTGGCCTCACACCTCATTTCTCAAATGCTTTTGAAAGCTTTGCTGCCTGCCCCAGGTGCTGAGCATAACTCTTACCTCAAGAACACTTACTAAAAAAAAGAAAAATTAAATTGTTTTTTCCCATCTCTGGAAAATTAATGTAAACAAATAACAACAAAAATAGAAAAAAAAATTTAAAAAGCAAACAACCAGCAGTGAATGAAGGAATGAAAATTAAAAACAGAAAGAAGTCAAAGCAGAGGTTTGGTGATCAAACCGAGCCATTCTGGTGCTTTTCCCCTTTTTGTGTTGCTAATGATCAAAATTACATGAGATGGGCTTAGACAAGTCTGTGGTCTTAGGATGTAGCAAAAAATGTATTTAAAAAGAATACAAATTTGCATGGAACAAACTCTGATGGAACCTTTAAAGAATGGCTGTTTCAGTGTCAGATGTTTAATGTTAGCATGTGTGTGTGCTGTAAATACCTTTTCATGTGTGACATGTACAGTTGACTGAGGAAAAAAAAAGTATGGAACCGAACAAAAAAGAAAAATAATCAAATGCTATTTTATCAGATGATGCACTTTTTCACCTTGATGAGAAGCCACTGTTCACAACTATGCAATCTTCCAGTTTCTCTCTCTATCTCCTCTTTCCAACCTCAAATTTCCCAACTATTTTCCATAACCTGAACCGTTTTTTCTTTTGTACAAAGAAACACAAAAAGTTCCAAACTCTGGTTCAAGGTGAGAGTGCTACTGTGACTTTTCTCAAACAATAAGAGCTAACAAACAGACAAACAAAAGGGGTTTGGTTTTGTTTTTAAGAAAAAGGAGGTTCGGACATGACCCTCTTTCTGTTCTCTAAGTGAATCGATGTTTTCTACATGTGCCAGGCTTCTGTTGACTGTTTTTTGGGTTTGATTTTCTTTCTTGATTCATTTCTCTCTCTGGGGTTTTAGAAATCTTTTGTTTATTATTATTTGTTTCCTTATGTATTTTTTTTTTTTTTTTTTAATTCTGGTTTCGTATTGTAGGTATTGGGGATGTGAAGATGAAGGTGAAATTTGGCTTAACTCCAAGTGTTTTAGTACATGTGTGTGCTATATGTACATAGTTTTCTACATAGAAAATTTTACGCGCTTTTTAACGCACTTTACGACTTGTATGTACAAAGTTGTCTATATAGAAAATGTAGTGAGTGTCCCCCGAGCCTCGAAGGAGAGCCTTTTGATTCCATGACTCAACAGGAGTTCAGGTGTTCGAGTATCTCACGTGTGTGTGTGTGTATTATATACTGTATTATATATTATAGAAATATATAATAGCCTATGTCCACGTGAGGGTGTGTATAATATAGACACACATCCAAACCCAGGATCGCGCCCATCTACACCGTCCAAATAGAGGTTTTTTTGTAGTTCTTTAAGCTGTAACAAATAGCCTGGCTCTACTGGGAAAAATTCCCCCTGCCCTTAGGTGAAAGGTAGAAAATTGTAACATTACTCACAGTGCGTATTCCTGGGGGGAGATTCTGTCTTTGTAACTTTTCTTTCCCCACCCCAGTTCGCCACGGAGAGAGCGTTGGTGAGGAAACAGGGTCGTCCAGTGATGAGCTCAGGAAACCACGCGGCCGCCAGAGGTGGCTGCCCCGTCCCCCGCCCACCACCGGCTCCCCTGCGGCTTCGAGCACGTCGCTCCCACCTCTCTGTGCCTGTCACACGGGGGTTGCCAATGCTGACCAAGCCTTTAAGCACTTTGCACTCACGGTCCTCCTCGGCACATCCCGCGGGGTCCCTCTCCGTGCCGACGGGAGGCGATTCGGGCCAGTTTACGGTGAGTTCTTCACCAACCCGCCCCTTGTCCTCCAGCTCTCTTCTGTTCAGGAAGCTCACTGCTGCTTCCTTTGACCCTCATAACCTCATTTTTATCTTCCTGCTGTGCTTCTTCTTCCTTCCACTCAAGGCTTTCCCATCCTTGGGAGCCAGGGCCCACCGTGGTGACACTCTTCAAATCCCTTTATCGGACTCTCCTCAGCCACAGCTTGGCCGAGGGCAAAATCCTGAATTGCTGCTGTCAACCCATTCTTATCCCACAGACCCCATGGATCCTTATGGATGCTTTCCAGCTTGAGATATTCTGTGGTTCAGTGATTCTGTGACCTTGAGTTTCTTGGAGCGGGAGGGATGAAACCCCATTTCCGACTCACTGGACACCTAATTTAGTGAAGCTCTTCCAAGTGACCAAGGAACAGCTGTAGATACCAAAAAGATCCCTTTCTGAAGCTGGTAAAAGTGGGAAGGAGGAAGGGAATGGACTTATGGCATCTCTTCCATTTAATAGTGGGAACACAAGTATCCACATCATTCTGTGGTATCATGGGTGCTTCTTCCAGCCAATCTTTTGCATTTGGATCCTCACCAAGAACTTCATGTGAGTCTTCCTGCTCAAGTTACAGCCCCATTTACCTGAAAACAATCATGGTTGAAAGGCTGGATGTTGGCATCTGCAGTCTGTGTTAATGATTATTAATGATTAATTTAATGATTAATCAGTATTTTTCAAAGAGAGTATTTTTCCCCCCTGGCTCACTTTAAGTTAGAATTTCCGTCCCTGAAAATGCAGTGCTGAGAGGCCAAGTGGAGTCATCCTCTGCCCCAGTTTCTGATAAAGTTTTAAGGAAAAAAAAATTAGGATACTTTCCTAATTGCTAAATTCAGCGAGCAGAGGAACCTAGAAGGCAAGTTTGACTCAATCTCTAATCCTGCAGCTAAAATCTTTTAAGTTCATACACTCCAGTTCTTAAAGGAAGTATCTTGCAAAGGCTGCTTGTTCCATGACTCACCGAGAAAATCTGTTAGGGGGAGGAAATGTATGGAAGATGCTTGGCAATACATTTTTCCTTTCTGTGTTACCCAACCCCTTCAAAGCAAAGCAAGGCACCCTTTAGAGTCACAATAAAAGCAGAATTTTGTTTCAGCTCCAAATGGCTTTTTTGGTGACATGAAAACCCAAACCTTTAGCAGTGTCTTTGGGAAAGAACAGGAGAAATTCACTTTGTGGACAAGCATAAAATCACTTCCAGCTGCCAGACCTTAAGAGAGGGTGTTATTTCTTGACATCTCTCCCCCATCTCAGGTGGGGATGTTTGCCCGAAGTTCTTTATCTATGAGCACGGGATCTAATCCTCCAATTTAGCCAGAAGATCTGGGTATCCCATGAGTTATCAAGGTCCATTCCAAACTCAAGGAAGACTGCCAGGTAGGGATTCATCCCAGTGGATTTTGGGTCTGTTGTGTGGCCTTTATTTGGTTATGTTTAGGGGAGCTGAATCCCATCCAAAGTGGACAGGATTTGCCATGCTTCCAAGACACTTCCCACCATGGCTTCTCATGAGAATTTTTTACTCTGCTAACGAACATTCAAAATTATCTCCTTTGACACAGCTCTGGAGTCGGGAACTTGGCTTTGCAGCCCCTGCCAAAGTGGCACATCCACATCAGGAATTCCCCTCCCAGGACTAAAGGCGTCAGGCTGCAGTTCAGTGTGGGACCCACCCAAGAAATGGGGGAATTTGATTTTCTTAAGTGCTACACACTTTCTGTGACCACGTTCTGGTCACTGCAGGGGTTCCCAAAAAATTTCCTGGAAATGAATGCACAAGCAATAACCTTCTGTGTGTTTTCCTAAAGGATAAGGTCATTCTCCAACAGTGACTTGTTCAATCCACACAGCGAGCTGGTAACAGGCGCACCGGTTTCTCCTCCTGCTCGTTTGCAATTTGTTCTGGTCAATTCTCCTCATTTTCTTTAATCCAGCCATGACATTGTAAATGATAGGAGGATAAAGCTCTCATTGCCACTGTTTGCAGGACAGCTGGGGAATCGCGCTTCTTCCAGGGTGCCACTTCCTACCTTTGCAAGAAGATTAGGAGATGTTTGAGCAGCAGCAAGGGGGCTTCCTAGTCCAGAAAATCCATCTTGCTTTTGTCTGTGTTAGACATAAAGCACTGAGAGTTCCTTACATTCCTGATAATCCATGGCTCCTGAATGATATGAGGGTGCCATATCCATCCTTTGCTGCATGTGCCACCTCATGGATGAAGGTGGTCTGACGGCCTAAAGAACTTTTACCAGCCATCCCTGTGCTGGAAACACTTTGGAAATGTTTTCCTGGCTCCAGCCTGGCTTCCCCTGGCTAACATTAAACCCACAGCTTGTCATGTCCGTGTCTTTCCACCTCTGGAAGGAAGCACCGGGTACATGTTGTCCTGGGTTGGCAGACTAAATTTAAAAGCTCAAGGCTAATCCCAAATCCCTCCTGGGATATTGTGCTGAGAATTATCCATAGAGCCCCAGTCATCCAGGTGCCTTAACAAGTCTCCTTGTGGGAATGCAGAGCAAGCAGCCAGACCCCACCAGGTGCCAGCACCGGTCCCACCAGCGCCGGTCACTTCAGTGGTACCGATTTTCTTGCCACGTATCTGCTGTTGCCTGAAAAGAGCAGCAGGATCCATCCAGGGGCTGCCCTTCTGCTGAAGCCTTGTTTGGTTGGCCATCATCAACAAGTCCGAGCCGATATTCCCGAACACACGTTCGTGGATGCAGCCTCCAGCATTCCCGGGGTGTGCTGCTTCCTCTCAGCCATCTAAATGGAAGGGAGAACGGTTTATTTTGCTTTTGCTTATGTTCAACCCCAGTAGATTCCCCTGCTGGAGAGTCCCCCCTCTTTGCCCTCAGGCACTACCAGTACCCCTAGATCACAGGCTATTTCTCAGAGCTGTTTTATCAACATTAAAAGTCATGAAAAATCAATGGAAAATTTTCCCTCGGAGACGACTGGTTTGTAGGAAACGCTTCTGATTTATTTTCCTCCCCGTTCCCCAGATGGCATCATTCCTAAATGGGCTCTAATATCAATATCAATGTTAGTAGGATCCATTGATCAAGCTGTGAATCAAAGCTCACTGCTGTGGTGGATATACAGATGTTAATGACAGTTGCGTTAAGCCAAATTTAGCAGCTGGATTCTTCAACATCCCTTTGTTTTGTATCTACCTCACTATGATTTCTTTGATTTCTTGTGATTTAGTGTTGTATACAATGTCAGAGGTGATATGTAGATAAAAATATATATATATATATACAAATATATATTTTTTGCTTTGCAATAAAGCTCAAAGCTATAACACGAATATTCATAAAATGTCATAATCTTTATTGTAACGTTCCCTTCTTAGTTGTAAAATCCTGTCTGGATCCTATTTTCCTGTACACTGGAATCAATATTGTGTTCATGAGTGAATGGTTATTATTTCTGTTCCTTTTCCATTGAAGTGATGTTTTTGAGATGTGAGATAGACACCAGAATTGTCAAACATGAATTTGCTTTTTTTCTTTTCCCCAAATACAGCCTGTTTGTAACTGGAATCAAACAGCAAAATTGAAAGAAAATGATTTGCAGTCCTGATCTTTCAATTTTGGTTTGTCTGATCTCAACATGAATTTGGCAGGAGGCAGAGAGGGAGCAGACAAAGAGGGGCTGTTAGGACTGATGAAGGAAAAATATGTTCATCTCTTTCCATTTGGGTGAAGAGAGGCTCCATTCTTTGAAATAATTGGAATGTGGCACTTCCCCAAGCCATGGGACCACATCCATTGAAGAATTGTCCATCTAATGGCAGCCACTGACCCAGAGTCACTAATCCAGGTCCTTTCTGTGGGAGTGGAGAGAGACAAAGAGTTCCCCAGGACAATTCGCCACTTGGCTAAGGCACGTGGGATGCATCTCCTTCCGTATGGCTGGAATTGAGCATTTGAGGACCACCTTGGATACCTCAAGCCAAATTCCCATGGTCAGAGCACAAATAGCCTGGCAAGTGAAAACCCCTCGTTTTTTGGTCACGGGCATCATTCTGAGCCACACGGTTCCTTGTGCTCCAGCAATGGAAGGGGTGAGGAATGTGGGAGCTCCTGGCAAAGTGAGGAAGACTTTGCCCTGTGCTCACATGGTGGAAAATGTCCTTGGACCCTGTGACAAGCCAGGGACACCACAATGACCAACATCTGGCACGGAAATTCTGGCTGAATCTTGTGGTGTGGGGAGGAGCATCAGCGAGGGCTGTTGAGGTGGATGGCACCTCACAACTGTTTATTCCCAGGAAAGCCTTTCCAGGAGCCTCACAGCTTGATCCCGCTGCCAGAAATGTGAGGACACAAAGCCCACATCCGTCCAGAGCAATCCTTTCCAATGCCCCCACTGCTCCCATAGACTGGAATTAGAAAAATAAAAGGCACCAAGCCCCAAATACTGGGACTCTTAGCTTGGTTAGGAAATATTTACAGGGATCTCACTATGCTGGGAGTAAAATGAGGGGAATCCTCTCCATTTCCTTTCCACCAGACTGTGGGGAACGTAACATTTTCCCCCACTGCTTTGCCGAAGTAAACAAAAAATTAGTGACCAGAAAGAATTGGACACAAATGGAGTATGACATATATTTTTTTAAGAGCAAGGAGAAGAATTATTACTGAACACAAATCCAGCTGTTCCATTAGGAAATAAAAAAATAAAAATATTTATTAAAAAAAAATTTTAATAAGGAAAAAGAAATAAAGAAAGAAGCAGGAAAAGAAACCCAAAGATGAATAAATCTCTGTGGAGAAAAGGCTGTTGGGTTTCACTTAAAGCACAAGACAGGACTGCAAAACACAGATTTAGACTGGGTTTCACAAGACCCCTTCTGCGTAGTCTTCTCTCTAAAACTGGCACAATTGTTCAGTACAAACAGCATTTTTTTTCCTCATTCTGATCTGGTGTCTGTACAAATCTGGCTTGTTCTTTGGTTTGGTTTGATTACTTTTGTTGCTTGTTCCCACCTATTTCTATTTTTATGGTGTAGTATTTTGTCTATCTGGAATGAAATACAGATGTGTTCATGAAGTTGTATAGCAGATGGAATTACAGGTTGGAGTTGAATTGGAAAAAGAAATAATCTAACAATGAGAAAAATATCTATATGAAAAGTATGCTTCCAAAGTGTGTGTTTGAATTTGGGCATTTTGTCATTCTACTGAGCTTTTTGAAAGGTTTATTTTGAGATAATGAGACTTTATGAAGTTTGAGAGGAGCTTGAGATACCAAAAAGCACAATTTATTGTTAAACTGCTATAATTTGATTGAGGGTCCATTATGGTAGTTCAATCTCTGCCTATTATAATCCCCAAATTCTGACATGAAATACACAATCCTTTCAATCTGTTCATTAATCATCTTGCATTAGGCAGAAGGGAGAGATGCAGCTGTTCCATTTCTGCTCAGAAATCACATGGAATTCCTGGCCTTATTTGTTCTTTATTTGCTTCAGGAATAGGGTTGGATTTTGTACTTTGTGGTTATTGTCTTCAAACCCTGCTGTGAAGTCAAAAAGGTCTCCTTTCAATTGAGTGGCAAAGAGTCTTTCCAGTGAATGGAAGAGACAGCCTGGTTCTTCTCTCATCCGCAGTGAAGTGCGCTCTGGGAAGGACCAGGTCATGGAATCCCTGGTGGATATGATTGGGTCACACTGATTAATGTTAATGAGGTTCCTGGTGGATCCTCTCTGCTCTCCAGAGCTGCAGGTGCTGGATGAACTTCATGTCTGAAGCAGCATTAATGATGTCCTCGGATGTTCAGAGGGCTGGTGGTGGTTTGATGAACTGGGGAAGTCTTCAACATTTCTTTTTCTTGATCTCTTTGAAGGGAGCTCAGGTTTTCTTCCCCTTCTCTCACAATTATTTCCACTGGTGCTAATGGGATGCCTTTGGTTTTGGTCATGGAAGCATTTCCTTGTCACATCTGGTGGGTTTGTTCTGTGATCATATTGCAATGATTTCCTAATGCCAATCCTGAGGTTTTAGGTCCTTCCGGAGCATCAGCTTTGCTTTTCTGAGAATCTTCCTGTGTCTCTTCCATTTCTGTGGAGGAGCTTCGTGCTCACTGCTGTGCTACCTGCTCCTTACCAGCTTTCAGGACTTTCATTTCTATAAAGATCCCTTTTCTTTTGGAAGCTGGCTCCTGAGCAAAATTTTCCTCTTATTCCACCTTGCTAAATACGGGAAATCTTTACCAGCTTCCATGGAGCTGACCCTGCTTTTATCCTGGCCTAGAGCAGAGCATCCATCAGTGAGCAGGGTGTGCTGCCTGAGCAGGAATTGCCTCTCTGTTGCCCATTGCATGACAGATGTGATACAGCAAGTGGATATAACAGCATTGGGAATGTCTTTTGCTGTCTCACCTACTAAAGAGAAGGTTTGGGTAAAAGGTTGAGCAGGTTCTGACCATGGTTTTTTACAGAAACCAAGACTAATTTGATTTGGATCAAGGGTTTCCTGAGATCCTTTAGGCCACAGACCATTGACAGAGGCTGCAGGACTTGGCTTTATTTTCTCTCTGTTATTCCTGAAGTTTGGAGGCACAAGGCCCTGCACCGAGTCAGATTTGGCTCACTCAATCCTCAGCTCAAGTCAACAAAGTTTTGTCCAAGGCATGATGGTGAAACCATGGTTTGAGGGTCCCTTCAAGCCTGTAGGGTTGGGCATCAGGACGTGCCCAGGCTGACATGAGGAAGGAGAGACCAGTGCACCATCAGAAGATCCTACAACAGATACCAGAGCTTAAAATATAAGGAAGAAGTGCTGCAATTTTAGCCCACTGAAATTCTCCTCTAAAATACGGACTCAGCAAAGGGGGCTGAGGACAAAATGCCTGATGTGAACTGTGAATTATGTCCATTCTCCTGTCAGGAAAAGATACTTGTTCAAACAAGTGATGGATCACCTTAAGCCTGAGGAGAACTAGCCTGGACTCACCGAAGCAGTCACGCCATCACAGTCCTGCCTAAACTGGACTAGGTATGCCAGGAGGAGATGTAAGGCTGGTAGAAGCCGAAAGGATGATCCTCCCCCTCCTCAGGGGGCCTGTCCCATCTCCGAGGCTGGCCTGAGTCTCAAATATGCACCCTGAGTGACTTTTGTGAGGTGTTAATGGCATTGGCCGTGAGGACACTCAGCTCTTCCCGGTGCCAGTCCCTCTTTGGATCATTAGCTCAGCACCGATGACATCACTTGGCAGGAAATTTGGTACAGCTCTTCCTGAGCACCACATGAGCGTTTCACTGCCCAGCCAAGTTCAGTCTTCAAGATAAGCAACCAAACTCCTTTGCTGGTGGAACAGCTCGGGGTCTCTTCACCACCATCCCTGACATGCAGGATGAGGGGCTGGGTAACATTTGGACGTGCTCTGAAGCGGCAAAAGCTCTAAAATTTATAAGACACACAGATTATTCTCCCTTTCCTGTTGCATTCCTTGTCTCCACTCACACTAATAAATTACACAGAGCAGGATCTGGCAATCAGGCATCAAACTGAAAAGTTTTTCAGTTCTTGGCACAGTTCTGGCTGCAGTCAGTGAACATTGACCCAGCGATTCCCCCACGTGAGGATTTAGCAGCAAGTCTGAAGACAACTTTGGTTGTGGGCATCCTTTTGTGGAGGCTCAGGGACACTGTCACAGGGAGAAAGAACCACTACCACAGTGGGTTTTTTATTTATTGTTGATAAAGTCACCACAAACCTTGTCAGCTGCTGGTTCAATGTCATGACAAGCGACAGTGCAATAGTCAAGATGAGGTGATATCAGACTGAACCTGAAAACAAGTCCCTGATTAATAAGAGAGAGCCAAGGTTTGGGGGAGAGGTCATATATTTTACAAGAAATATATATTTTATTATTAAAATACCTCCCCCTTCAAACCATGCCTCTTGTATTACCTCAGACTATGCCAGCTCCCAAAACGTGACTGGAAAGTGCTCGGAAATGTCTAAAAATGGATTTTATCCCAGTGTTAACAAACTTTTGTGGCCCTTCCCATCCTTCTGACTTGCAACCTGTTCTTATCCCACACCAAAGCAAGAGGCTTCAACTTCGCAAGGTGCCAAAGGTTTCTTATTAAGTCCCAAAATACCATCCCTGCTTTCCATGGGAGCTGAGGGGATCAGAATGTTCCAGGAAGAGCCCAGGTTTTTTTTGGTCCATGCCTTCCCTTTGTTATGCTGCCAGCAGAGCCTCAAGGACAGCATATGGCCTTGTTACACTTGCTTTTTAAAAAAATAACGACTCCACAGTGCTGCCTGAGTCTTAATAGTGCTGTGTTTAGGTGCATTTCCCTTCAATAAGCAAGATATTTCTGCAGAATTCAGCACCTTCAGAACAGGCTGCATTTTCCTGCAATAATTCCTCATTTTTCAGGCTAGGGGGAGTTTGGCTATTTTTTTTTTTCTGTCTTCCCCCCAGTCCAAGGCTGATTTAAAATGTAATTCTTTGTTTTCTTCCCCAAATCCTTCCCCAGCTCCGATGCTCACTCTAGGAACTCAGCCTTGGGCTTTCTTTAAACTCACAGCCAAGAGCACTGAAAGAATTTGCATCAAGTGAGGCCTGTGGAGGTGTTTGCAGCTTGAGATTGGGTTAGAAGTCCACAGATTTGGCAAATCACATTTGGCTCACAACTCTCTAGATCACTTCTGTGCTGGCTCCATCAGGTCCTGTGTTCAGTGCATCAGATGCTTTTGCAATATTAGGTGTTTTCCTATAAAAATGTCACATTTTATCAGAAAAAAACAAATGTATTTGCATCTTCTTATAACAAAAGCAACCTCCATCCACATCAGCCAAATTTTGGTAATTCAAACAGCAGAGATCACCTGTAACCCTTTATTTGAGCAGCTCAGTTCCTTTCTCAGGAAAAGAAGCGCCTGGTTTACACAAAGCAAAAAGAGTTGAAATTAACCAGGTATTAAAAACAGTATCAGGTAATTAAAGAAACTATTCCGTGCTCATTTCTCATTTGGTCTAGTCTGGAAATATTTAAACAATGATTGAAATCTGGTTGTTTTCACATCCCATGGCTACGTTTATAATTTATTTAGCTACTTGAGGAGTTCCAGAAGATAAATCCCTTAAACCTGCAGGCTTTAGCAGCCAGATGTCCTTCCCCAGGCATGTCCAGGCTGGGTTATCATGGTAGGATTTTGGGATCATTGCTTTTTGTAGACACCAAGATGAACACTGTGAGAATACCCAGCCATTTTTGTACTTTGAAAATTTATCTTAGCAGCAACAATGTCAGTTTTTAGCACATGGTTTGTTTTCTGTTCTTTATTAAGGTATCTTTCATCTACATCCCCATGACAATTTGTCACCCCTGTACACCTTAGATGGGTGTGTGAGGCAAGATAATGATTCCCTGTCATTCTTCTGGGGTGATTTTATTTCTTCCCCTTGCTCTTTATCCAGAAAAGGTCTCCCACAGGACTCCAGTAAGAATCTCTCAAGTTTTAAAGTTTCTGACTGTCCCCCTAGAAATAGGACTGGTCCTTGAGATTTGTGTTTTCTCCATGACATTCTGGCTGCTTTGGGAGGCAAAAAAAGATGTGAAAATGAATAACTTTGCAATGAAGGTGAGATTTGACTCACCCAGTTTTAGACATTTACGGTGTGGATGTCCCACTTGTGTAGATTAATGAATGGATGCCACGTTTAGAAAGGAATGTGCCTTTCTGGGATGCAATTCCTGTCATTGCAAAGCAGCTGCCTGCACTTCCGTCAGGTGAATCATGACCTAGAAATGTCTGCGTCTGTCTTGACTTTAGAAGGAGTCCGAGATACCAACTCAAACACAGGCATCAATCTCTGTTTGTTCAGATAATGAGGCTCCCAGTGTCCCAAGATCAAATCAATTTTTAAAGTGTGCCCTGACGACTGCTCACCTGTCAAGGTGATCTCCTGTTTCTTCCAATCTTTATGGAAGGAAAAGAACTTCTCACTTCTAGCATCATGACTCAAGTTGATGATATTTAAAAGTTTGATTTCTGTAAAAGATCTCATTGGAACCTTAACGGCCACTTCACACCTTATTTATACAGCAGCATTTCCAAACAATCTCATTTAAACTTCAAACAATCTCATTTTCGTCTTCTTCCCCAGCTCAGGGTTTCAGTAGAGAAGCATCACCTGCTGAAAATCTTGAGTTGCTTTCAATCTTGGTCTTCTGTCCAGATTCGGTCACAGCCGATTTTGCTCGTTTTGGGAATTCAGATAAACTTGAACAACCATGATCAGCTTGCCAAGGCCCTGCAAAGGGACACTGTCAGGTCCTGCAGCTCCTCTTCCAGATTTTTATTGCAACACATAAAACAGTTCAAAGGTTTGAACTGCAGTGTCTAGCACCTTTATTTTTGAAGAAGGAATCCTTCAGTGTACCCCCGTCTCATGCACAAAACTGGCATCTTTTCTCTGGCAGAACAAGTGCCATCATCCATTTTCACCTTCCAAAGAGGTTTTAGAGGATTAATGTCAATGATCTGGTGCTGAGACATTCCCTGTGTTCCAAAAAGCACAGGTCCTGCTGATTTCTTTGTGAACATCTCGCTGGAACCTGGACTCTCTGGGATGCTCCAGCAATCATTGCATGACTCAATGAACAAGAGGTGTTCAGTTCCCAAAGCCGCTGGCCAGGGCTGCACACGGGAGACCCAAGAGGGACGAGAGGAACTGTGCTGACAGCACTGGGAAAAAGCAGCTGTGTTGCCTTGGCATGAAATGAAGGAACAAAAATTTAAGATGGCTGTTACTCCAATGTGGATTAATAAATTCAGGATGGAATAAGCCAGCGTTGAAATGTGTCGGTACTTTAAAAAAATCCAAACCTCTACAAATGTTTAAGACTGGATATTGCTGGTAAGATTCACTTTATCTGACTTAGGTAACTAAAAGTTAACTCCCCAAACTCAGACTAGTGCTGCTCAACTTTCCCTTTGATCCTTGGAGAAGAACACTCACCCCTCCTAGCAGAGATATCTAAAGCAGGAGAGATCAATCAGGCTCTGGAAATGCCAATTTCCTTCCACTGACTACAGAAGGAGCCAGGGGTGATCCTCTAACACAATGTAGAGATCACAGGCCATTTTCACTACTCATGCAGCAAATTCCTTTGTGTAGGAATGAGGCAACATTCCTGCTGTCCTTCTTCCATCTGCAATTCATCAGAGAAGTTCAGACATTAACATCCAAGGAGCAAAATCACTGTGAAAAGTAAAGATCTTCATTGTTTCCTGGAATAACAAAGCTAGCCCCTCACAGTCCCGGAGCCCAAACCTTGACATAGTTTGATAGGAGCAACTTGGCCTATCTGATTTCCACCACTTCTTTTCTAGCTTGAAAGCTTGTGCTTTAAGTGTCCAAGTGTTTTCTGGGCAGGCCATAAAGTTTTCGTGGAATTCCTGACTTTTTGTGGTTAGGCTTGTGCTTCGCTGCCTTGTTGCTTAGAGTTTGGGAGGAGTGGTGCTTTTCCTTTGACAAGGTTGCAGGGTTTTTTGTTGAATTAGTCTGTTGAAGGGGTTTTTGCTTTAGAACAATGATCATAAAGAAATCCCTCCTGCAGTGGGGACCCACAGCACCCCACAGGCGTCCATGCTTGGATCCTTGGCCTAGCAGAGGCCTCCATGCTGGGATTGCTCTTCCACTGGCTCATCAAGCTTCCAGAGGAATGTCTGGTTAATTAAAGCCCAGGGCAGAGGAGCACTGTGATGAAAATGTGTCTAATCCTTGATCCTTTCCTCTTTAAAGGGGTGAATTCTTCCTGACCAGGGATTTTGTCAAGCTTTTTACTTTTCCATGAACTAGACTGCTGCGAGCTCCCTCAGTGCTGGGTAGATCCCACCGGCAGAGCCAGGCTCTCCTCAAAAAGCAGGTGGTTTCTAAAAATAAGTTAACCCAGGTGCAGGGGCAGGTTTTGCCGTGGGGAGAAGCTCCACAGGACAAGGTGCAGGTGTGCTGTGGGAAAGGAGGGATTCCTACATGGAGAGAATTGGCAATGAGGAGCTGAGGGGCAGTGGTGGAGCTGACTGAAGGAATCTGCTGGGAGGATGTAGTGTCTGACAGAGCTAAAACGTGGTGACTGACATAACCAAGGGCATCCCACTCTTGTGTTGGACTCCTGCTGCTTCTAAAAGTCCCTCAAGCACCCAGAATAAAATCTAAAGGGAGGCAGAGATGGAAGAACTTTGATAAAACATTTTTTCGTATCTGCCTTGAGCTCCAAATGTTCATCAAACCTCCTTCAGCCTCTGGCTGGGACTGCATTTTGCTAAGGATTGCAGATGCAATTTTCAAAATATGTTTGGTATTTTTTGTACAAGATACTCCTTTTAAGTAATTCTGCAGCCTTTCCCACCTGAGTGCTACATATTTACTTACCCACCCATTTGGAGTGGGGAGAGAAGTCAAAAGAGGGATTAGTCCCACTTAACCTTCTCTCTCTTAAAGTGTCTGCTCTGACTTCTTTGCATCTGCTTCCTCTACCATCAGTGGAAGGAGATGTGCATCTTTGGAGAGGAATTCC
This sequence comes from Aleadryas rufinucha, assembly GCA_013397815.1. NCBI lineage: Eukaryota > Metazoa > Chordata > Aves > Passeriformes > Aleadryas > Aleadryas rufinucha. Next base: position 80,630 of record VZTH01012901.1, read on the forward strand.
ACACCACTTTCCTGGGTCTAACTTTCAGTAACTTTAACTCAGATGAAAAGCATATTATTTACCTGAGTAAAGGCAACTTGAGAAGGTAAAAATTGCAAAATAATGAACTAAATAAATTCCTGAAATACAGTCGAGGGACAGGGACATATCTGTTGGAAGCCTATGTTGTCAGCTGGATCCCTCTTCTCGGAGCTGGGATTTAAACTGCAGCATCAGATTTTCCTGGCTATTTTCTGATTACTGTTTTCTTGCTTTCAGAAAAGCCAGGTTGGTTATGAGGTAAAATCAGTGTGTTTGGCTAAATTAGCAAGTTACCATGATGCTTCAGGCACAGGTTGGGATTCTTGGAGCTGTCCTGTGAAGGGCCAGGAGTTGGACTTTGATGATCCTTGTGGGTCCCTCCCAACTCAGGATATTCTGTGATTCTATGATTCTAAAGCTTCTTTAACTCAGAAAAGTCAAAGCTGGGTGCAGTGAGACAGGAGTGGATGTGGCACTTGAGGGCATGGTTTAAGGGTGAACATGGTGCTTGGACTTGATGATTGCAGAGGTCTTTTCCAACCAACTCCCAGGGATTATTGCAGGGCTGCAGTCATTTGCATCTCATCCTGATCATTTCAAAAAAGAGCCCCTTCCAAATGAACCTGTGGCTTGGGGTCACAGACCCTCTGTGGATGATCCTTCCTTTTGGGAACTCATCCACCCAAAAACTAGATTGTTGATAGCGTTAAATGCACAAAGTCAAATCCCAGCTGTGGGAAGCTGAACATCACTTTGCCTGGCCAAAAAAACCTGGTGGGTGAGCAAGGAGCAGCAGTTTGGACAGCACAGACTCACCCAGGAGCTCGGTGGGGTGGCAGAAAGCCGTGACTCAAACACACACTCGCGTCCCTCATTGAACGGTTTTTACATTTCTTTAAACGTCGGGGTTTCAATCAAGTTTTCATGCTTTTTATTAAGGCAAAAGTCCGTGCTTGTGAAATTGTGAATTGATGTGTTATTTTGTATCTGTTTAAGAAAAAAAAGAAAAAATGTATTTAAAGCTAAAGAGCCGTTATTGTGCGGGGTTTTCTCTCAAACTGGTGCATACACTTTACATCAGGGACCTACTATACATAACAAAAATCAGTGCTACAGTTACTGTAAAACCAGATACACACCTTTTACTGTAATAATAACTTTTAAAACCTTGCACTGTAATGGTTGCTATTAAAAAAAAAAAAAAACCTACAAAAAAATACTCTTGTCGGAACTGATTTTGTATCTTTTGATTATATCTGAAATTTTAGCATTTTTGTATACTTGCCATGTCAACCATAGCATCCTCCATGGTTGATTTCCAGGTTCTGTTTCCTTTCCGTCTAATCCGACACATGCATTGCTCTGTGTGGATGGGCAGGGTATGGCCGTGGGGGAGCCGTGTAGGTCCCCGACCCGCTCTTGTTCAGAGCCGAGTAGAAGGAAAAGCGAAGACCCCCAAACCACTGGGATGGTTTCAGATCCCGTTCCGAGTTCCAGCTGCCCCAACAGAACCCAGCGAGCGATTCCCGAGTCATTCCTTTATCCTGGCGTTGCTCCGGCCGCGGTGGCCGTCCAGCTCCATCCCACAGCAATGCATCGTGAGTAGGTAGGAAATCCAAACCAACGAGATAACTTTACAATCACTGAGTTTGTCGATTAATTTTTTCTTTTTTTACCTTCCCCTTTTGAAGATTTTTTTGAACTAAGATGTATTTGGAATCACAGCATGGTGTTGCAATTCTTTCTATTTTTAAATACTGATACATTCTGTGTGTAAAGTCTTGTTTCTTAGCTAAGAGAATCTTAAATGTGGAGCTGAGTTCGAACCATTTTTTTTCCTTGTTGTACTGTGATTTGGGAATTATTTTGATATAATCCTTTAATTTGGTAGAAGATTTCCCACGCCTTCTCCCTCCTTCCTATCACCATTTCATATTTTTTACAAAACTGAAAAAAATAAACAAACAAAGGAACAAATAATCTTTTTTTCTCTATTTAGGCTGTGTAATGTTGTGTTGTCCAGATTCTGTATAAAAATATGTATATGATGTATCTGATATTTGGCAGTGAACGGCTGCAACTTTAACCAATATAATTAACAAAGAAATGCATAATGTTGGTGTTTTAAAAAGTAAAAAAAAAAAAAACCTAGTTAAGATGTTTGTGTAAACTTGCATGGTTTAAAATGTACTTAGTGCATTGAGAAATGTTGTTAGGGTCCTAAGTGAAAGGCTGGTTTACTTTTTGATTCTAATGGTGATTGGTTTGTTGATCAGAATATCCCCTATACTGTATGTCTTAGTTTATTTAGCATATTGGTTTCTTTTCTTTCCTCCAGACCTAGCATAGTGTATCTATTCTCTGTGTGATACTGTTCCTTAAAACCAGGTTGTGGAAGCTGCGTTTCGTCCGGCCAAAATGATGTTTCGCATCACGCTCGTGGTTCAGTTGCGTTCCATTTGATTTGCTGTGAAGTCCAGGTTTGACTTTCCCTTGGGATCTTACGGCGTGGAGATGCTCCAGGCCGGGCTGTGGGTGCCACTGGGACCAGGAGGATCCGAGGGTGTGGCTCCAGTGGGACACCAGCACCAGGCCCGGCGGTCTCTGACCGCGGAGGGGTTTGAGGGCAGGATTTGGTCCATCCTTAACCAACAAAGGCTGGGTTTTTCCTCTCGGCAGCACGTGTTTTATCAGGATCACAGCAGGCATTCCCTGGGCTTTCTCCCAGCTCTCTAATGGATGAATTTGGCTTTTGTGGCAGCCGTTCCACACTGCTGAAGTCACAGGGTACCGGCAGCAGCGGAGTGTGGACGACCAGCCCTTGCCACCATGAGAAACACAACGAACCTTCAGCACTCGCAATAAGCTCCATGTTCCCTTCCAGAAGCACAAATTCCATGTTCCAGAGGAGCTGGCTCTGCATCCCGCAGAGCTGATGGATATCGTGAGAGTTAGGACCAAACGTCCAAGAGGCGACCACGCGGGCAATGGTCACGGTTCATTTTCACATCTCCTGCCCCCACCACAGCTCTTCCCAGTTCTCTCCAAGTTTTGCTGCTGCTGAACCACCAGAGTGGGGACATTTCCAAGCCTCCAGCAGGAACCATCAAAATTTTCTGGGTTTATTGACCATTACTGGCTCGTGGGACTGCCCTCCCTGTGCTGGCCAATGCCGACGTGCATGTTCTTGTCTCTCAATGCCTGAAAAATCTCCGGTGGCCTTTCCTAAAAATAAGACAGAGCTAGACTTGGATATATAGAGCTATCCAACTTCTTCAAGTCCTTCATCTCAGAGGGTCTCCAAGGGCTTTTCCAGCATAACACGATCTTACTCGTGCAGCCTGTAAAGTGGCAGAGCACTGTTAGCCACCTGCAGCCACCTCTGGGGTGACCCTGCCAGCGCACGGCCACTCTATGCAACAGTCTGGTGCAAGAGGTGTGGATCACACCCCTGGGGGGACTTGGCAAAGGTATAACATGCACAAATCCCAGCTAAACCCATGCTGAAACCCGAGAGGACAGATTGATTCATTTAATTTTCCTTTTCTGGGCAGTCCCCCTCTTCTTTTCTGTCCTCATACCACAAGGGATCCAAGTAACCTAAAGTTTTCCAGTTTGCTTTCATCAGCTTTTTCCTTCCTGAAAGCTTTTTAAATATTCTTTTCACACAGGAGGATAGGGAACAAATCTTTCCTTCTCAGCTCCAGAAATAGAACAACTCCATACCTCTCTCTTTGCTTACCTTCCTTCTAGTCATTGACCAATTAACTTCCAGTCTTCCCTGATCTCCACCACATCTTTTAAACGACAGCTGCACCCTGATTTTGCTGCTTGATGTTCTAACTGGTTTTAATCCGGACAGAAATAAACAGCCTGACATTAGGCACTGGCAGGAGTCCTTGCTTGGCATGCAGATATAGGCACTGTCCCATGGCCAAATCCTACAGCTCCATGGATGCCGGCTTTTGGCCTTGCTGCTGACTGCAAATCCTGTGATTTGTTGCAGGATTGGCTGCATCTCTGAAAAGCTGCTCGTGGCACTCGTCTCCCCAGCTTGGTAAGCTTTGTTCTTCCTTTGTTCCAGGTCCAGAGTTACTCCAGTCAAACAGTGGAAATGCCCCAGCACCGGCTCTCTGGCGAGAGGAGGAGATCTCCTGGTTGATGTTTCGTGGCGTGGTGCTCGGTGGATCTTTCTCTCCAAAAGGGATTCAGTTGATCCCGAGTCCGAGGTCCTTATGTAGAAAAGCTGGTGCTGGAATCAAGCTTTGCTTTCAAATGCTGTGAGCTCAGCTGCTTCAGACCCCTCAGGGTTGTGGAGCATTCTCAGATGGAGAACATCAGCACTCAATCCCTTACAAGAGCTTTTCCCATCAGTTTTGTTTCTGCAGAGCTGGCCTTCTGTATCTCCAACACATCTGGGAGAAGGTGCTGTGCCCTGCTAGGAAAAAGGTTATTCCTTGAGAGATGCCATCTGGATTTATGGACCTGTAGTGTCCCCTTGCCCTTGGTCCATCTGCCTTTTCATGGCCCCACAGACATAAAGAGAAGTTGGCTTTTAGAGCAGCCTCCTGTAGAGTGAGTCTCCAACAGTCCATCCTCCTTCCCTGTCCCAAGGCCAGCACGAAAATGTTTCCATTTGATTAATTAACCATAGACATGATATAAATTACCAGAATCACACAGAAATAACTCATGGCACAGCTCTCCACCAGCTGTTCATCTTCTAGTTGTCCACCAAGCTTTGGTTTGCTCAACGGGAACATGTTCTGTGATAAGATAAAAACCCTCTTTAAAAATATTACCCTGGATTACAAGCTGGGCACAGTGCTCTGCTCACCCTCACTAGCAACACATCAGAAGAATCTCCCTGTACAGACTGACTTTCCCCTTCCTGCCCTCAGAAGAACAAATCCCATGACCAGCTTTAATTTCCATCCTTGAAACCAAATAAAATAAAATAAAAACCCCCTCAAGCCCTAAACCCGGAAAATATTCAGCAAAGTCAAGGTGAGGCGGGGATTTTGCAGGCCACGGCTGTGGATTTATGCAGGACTTTCCATGACTGTTTTATTTCCAACGCAATAAAGAATAACCAACTTATTGTAGCAAACCGTGTGCCAGGTGCTATCTCTCAAAACCTTCTGCATGGGACAGTCTCCCTGTTTTTTCTCCGCCTCACAGCACTTTGCAGAATGTTGGAAAGGAAAACACCCCCTTTGCAGATCACAAATAGGGAAAACTGTGGTTTTACTTTCCTGTTCTTTCTCTTTACTTTTTTCTTCATTTTCTCTATCTTAATCCCTCTTTCTTTCTTTCTTTCTTTCTTTCTTTCTTTCTTTCTTTCTTTTTCTCTTTCTCTCTTTCTCTCTTTCTTTCTCTCTCTCTTTCTCTTTCTTTCTTTTTTCTTTCCTTCTTCCTCTCATTCTCTTTTTCTTTCTTTCTTTCTCTTTCTCCTTCTTTCTTTTTTCTCTCATTCTCTCTTCCTCTGTGTCTCTTTCTCTCTCTATCTCTCATTTTTCTCTATTTCTCTTTCCTTCTTTCTTTTCTTTTTCTTCTGCTTTCCTTTCTTAAAATATCTTTCTCAGTCTTGCTCTCTCAAACTCTTTCTTTGCCTTTCTTTCTTTCCTTCCTCCTCTTTGTTTCTTGTGAGATGAGGAGCTTCCACTGGCAGCCACTGGAATCTGTGAAAGCAGATCCCTTTGGTCTTTCCATCATAGTTCCAAAGCTCACTTGAGGGGTGCTTGCGAAGAGCCCACGGATGTCCCTTTGGAGCAGCCTTGTGGAAGTGCTTTTCTTCATGTCCCCCCTCCACACCCGACTTCCCAAATCTTCTGGGTTCTCTCTTTCACTGGTCTTCTGCCCAGTGTACTTTTTTGACCTTGAACAAGCCAAACCCTGGAATTCAACAGGAAAATGAACGTTGACCTGTTGTCCCAGGAGCTCCTTTGGTGTCTGTCCCATCTTCCAGCAGACAGACATGTGTCTTCTTCTCCAGAGAGGAAACGCTCCCTGGAGCAGCAGGCTGGCATCCAGGATCCCTGGATCCTTGCTGTGGCTTTTCCTCACCCTTTCTCTCTCCTTTCTCTCTGTGTGACTCCATTTGCCCTCCCAGGTTCAGTATCTACCTCACAGGGCTGTTGTGAGACCCTCGTCTGGGAGGTGGGGTAGGATAACCCACCATTCATGGATCAGCTCATCAGCGTCCCCAAACTCTGTCTTGACACATCCATGTTGGCAAAAATCAGGAGTTTTACTCATCCCTTTCCTCTGATGCCAAAATTTGGGGCATTTATATCGACATCCCACAGGCAAAGCTGGGTGTGAGATGTGGAGGAGATCAGACACAGGAATTTCTGCTCTTATTCCTGAAATGCATGAAATTTCTGACACAACTGAGGACAAAGGAGTTTTGTCCCACTGTCCCAAGCCACCACCAACCACCTAATCACCTTTTCCAACACAAACTCAGCCTTTGGATTGCAAAATTCGCTGAAGAGTGGTGCAAGTGCACGTTTTGTCTGTGTAAGAGATGCCAGTGCTTTGTGTCACAGTCCAGGCTGTCCTACAGCACCACAGGATCATCTAGGGATGAGTTTGATGGTTGCTATTTGAAAGGATGTGCAGGGAAAAGTAATTTTAAAATAATTTCTCGGCTTTGACAGGAGTTTAGCACCCTCAGCCAGCCTCTCTTTGACTGTACACAGTTCAGTCAATGGATTCGGGCTCCAGCAGACAGGATTTAGGACATGAATCCCAGCAACTGGCACTGAAGAGGAAAACTTCGTCACCATCTTAGCCTACCCCATAGTCAGCAAAGAATGCTATTTTATCCCAAGTTTTGTCTTAATCATGGTTAGCAGGATGAAAATCATTCTGTTCAACTGCAGGAATTTCTGCTCGGAATTTCTGCTACTTCCTTCAAGAGCTCCACTGAGGTGGACTTTTGAAAGTGGTAAGAAAATTGGATTAGGGAACAAAATGGTAAAAAAATAAAAGGAAAAAGAGCAAAGTGCCCTCTCAGGGGTGGAAAAGGAGCCCACAAAAGACCCTTCTTGTGCACCATGTGAATTTGGTTCAGGGAAAAGAGTAGGATAAATTACTTCCTTTCTGCCACACTGGCACATGGAAATTCTTGGAGCAGCTTTGAGTGGGTCCCTCCCGCTGGAAAGCAGCACTCAGAGAACTTCTGCTTTGTTTGCCTTTGAAAACCGAGTCACAAACTCAAAAACAGAGAAAGGGAGAGCTTTAGCTAAGGTGAATCAAGTCTTCTGCACAGGGGAGTTGGTTAGGAAAGAACTGTTCCATCCCTTAAGAATTGCTCTGAACTTATTTTTCCAACCCACATGGAAATCTCAAGGCTAAGAGCGAACATGAAACAAAAATATGCAAAACAATGCATATGCCAACAAAAACAGTTTGGGTATCATGGAGGGAGATCGTTTTGATCTCTCCCTGTTTGCATCCTCTTTTTTTTTCTTTTTAAATATATAAATTATCCTGCATTTTGAAACAAAAGCTTTTCTGAAATGAAAAGAAAACAAACTGAAGGAAAAAGTCAAAGAAGACCTCCAAGAGCTTCAAATCGCGTCATTCGTTTCCCAACGGATGTGATATTTTCCAACAGGAAATGGCCTGAAGTTGGCATTTCCCAAGAAGTTTTAACCATGATGCACTGGCTTTTTGTGGACGGAGAGAAAACAATTTTCCTTCCCAAATCTTGGCCCTCTATCACATCTTTACAGGGCTCTCTTTACAATGGGATTCCCTTTGATATGGGAGTCCGCAGCAACATTCAGAGCACTGCAAACAGCGGGTGCCCTGAGATCCTTCCTCACGGGATGGGAACAGCTGGGTTCCCAAGAGGATTTAATCCCCATCAGATTGTGGAGCACCAAGAACAGCACAGGCAGCACCTCCTCACAGTCCTGCCTGCCCTTCAACCCAGCCAGGATGGAGCTGTCCTTCATTTCTGGGGTGGTGAAATCTTCTGCCGCCTTCAAACCAGGAGAACAAAGAAAATCCACCCTTTGCTTTGTGTGGTTTCAATGGCGGGCAGCGAAACAACCCAAGCCTTGAGAAGGTTCATCCAGAGGTTGACAGGAAGATTCTCTTTGGTTCTATTTTAACAATGCCATGTTTCTTTTCCCCTTCTGAGTGAAACTTGAGGAGTTCCTGGAATGCCGAAATTTGGAAGAACTCACCATTTTCCATCAGGGAAGCCCATTCTCCCACACCCAGCCCCCAGCAGGACCCTGCCCATTGCCCAGAATGATAAGCACATGGTAGAGATTAGAGGGACCACGACAGCCCCTGCAGGCTACAGCGACAAAGACAAAAAGCACACTTGAGATTAAAGCACACCTCCAAGCCTGCTCCATGATCCTGATAAAACCTGCTGCCCAGGAGGGAATTCCCCACTGCCTCTCCTCCAAGGTCCCAAGCCCACACTCACACTTCCCCCTCCGCCCCTCTCGCTCTGTGATTCCTCATCTCGACGTCACATCCCCTCTCCCAGGCCAGGCTTACTCCAGGATATTCCACTGAGCTCAGCTCTTGCTTCACCACCAGCGAGGAAGGAGTCTCTGCAGAAGGTTCCTGTGTGCCAAGGGGGGATTTTCCCAGGATCATAAAGACCCCTGGGAGCTGCAGGGGAGCCCAAAACGCCCGGTGTCATCAGGGCTGATCTCCAAGCCTGCACTCCCCTTTGGAGAAGAAGTTCATCCTGGCCAAAGCTGTTTTGTTAGACCTGGCCTGGAGCTTTGCATCAGATCTGGGCTTGTGCGCTTGCCTCTTCCTTGTCCCATTTGTACGCTTTGGTTTCCGAGCCGTTTTCCTTTCTTGCACTGTCAGGAGTTCCTTTACCCGTGTTTGATTGTCGTCAGCTGCAAAATGTTTGTTAAGCCTCTCCACCAAGCTCTTTAAATGAACGTCAGTGGCTGTCTTCCCTTGGACAATAATGAATGTATATATCGTAAGTGCAGACTATACAGAAAAGTGGCTAAGTCAAGGATCAGAGGGTTTTGTAAAGCCTGTTTATTTTTTTAAATAAGTTTGAGCATTTATATTTTACCACCATTTACGTGGTTTTGGGGAACCCAGATTGTGTCAAGATCTCATGCCAAAACAAGCCAAAAGTTGTTTGATTTCAACCTTTTCTTCCATGAACCATATTTTAAACGATACTTTGTCATTTTAAATGTTTTATTGAAACATGTACTGATGAAAAAAAAAGAAAAAAAAAAACAAACAAAATGTCATCTTGACAAAAGATTTATACATGAATCAGAAAGTATTTATTTCAATTTTGTACCTTTCCATTTTAATACATTATAATGTATTGACTCAACTGAGATAATATAAACAGTTCATTTTAATAACACGTTTGCAGTGTGCTGTGTCTTCTTATTCTTTCCTTTCTACTCCACATTGAACAGAGAAACCAAAAGAAATATTTTAGATCCTGGCAATCCTGAGGTTTTTTTAGACCAGAACACGAGTGTGTCTTGAGCAGGAGGCTCCAGGAAAACCAAATGGGCACTGGGTCAGACCATGGGATGAGGTCTCCTGGGAGAGCAGAGGACCTGGGGATAAGAATGGTCCAGGGTTAGAGTAACCCACATGAAGCTGGAAATCCTGCTGCTGGCTCTGGGTGATGTGACACCCTGTGGAGTCCCCAGGCAGGGAATGGCACCACCATCACCCCACCTGTCCTGTTTCCATCCTCTGGCAGAGGTGTGATCCCTGCCTTGAGACCCCATACGGCCACTCCCACAGGGACTGAGTGTCTGACACCTGCCCTGGCCCTCCTCGTCCCCACTCACTCAGTCCCTAAGCAAGGATTGACTCTCTCCTCCCCCAAATTCAATGCCTGTTCCTGATTTTCTTCACTCACCTCCTTTGTCTCTTGCTGCCCCTCCAGCCCCTGCCCAGGGAGGTGCACAAACCCCTCACACACACATGGTGACACATCCCTGCTGCTGCCCACGAGCTGTGCTTTGGCTTCTCTGCTTTGTCCTTTGTCGGGGCAATCCCAGACACCAGCACAGACTGGGGGAGGAACTCACTGAGGGTAGCCCTGGCAGAAGGATTTGGGGCTGCTGATGGGTGTGAGCTGGACATGACCCATCCCTAAAACCCCCCATGTCCTGGGGCAGCAGGGGAGGGGGGGATTCTGCCCCTCTGCCCCGCTCAGGTGAGACCTCACCTGCAGAGCTGCCTCCAGATCTGGGATCCAACATCAGGAGGATGTGGAGCTGCTGGAGAGAGTCCAGAGGAGGCCATGGAGATGCTCCAAGGGCTGGAGCCCCTCTGCTCTGGAGCCAGGCTGGGAGAGCTGGGGGGGTTCACCTGGAGAAGAGAAGGATCCAGGGAGACTCCACTGTGGTAATTAAAGGGAGCTTATTAAAAAGAGGAAGAACAACTTATTACACAGACAGATAGTGATTGGACAAGCAGGAATGGGTGTAAACTAAAAGAGGAGAGGTTTAGGTTAGATGGGATATTGGGAAGGAATTGTTCCCTGTGAGGGTGGTGAGGCCCTGGCACAGGGTGTCCAGAGAAGCTGTGGCTGCCCCTGGATCCCTGGAAGTGTCCAAGGCCAGGTTGGACGGGGCTTGGAGCAACCTGGGACAGTGGAAGGTGTCCCTGCCCATAGCAGGAGGGTGGAACAAGATAATCTTTAGACTTCCTTCCAATCCAAACCATTCCACGATCCTCTGCTCCAGTTTTCTGGCCTCAGTTTGTGTTTCCTGTCGAGTCCCTCTCCCAGCCCACTCCTGAACCAAAATACACATCTGATGGTAGCTGACCCCTCAATCCATCACTCCATAGGGAAAACCCAAGTATTAAGCAGTCTGTGCCAGCTGTCCTCCCTCAGACATGGGTCTGCTGTGCCATGGTAACTCTTGTCCATGGGCACCCAGGACATGCTGCTCGTGAGGACAGAAACCTGCTCATGAGGGCTCTCTGTTGGTGCTGGAGGTTGGTGTCACGTGGAGAGCAAATCCTTTTGTGACCACGAGGGAAATGCTGATTCCACCCTGGCATCTGAGGGACCTCTGGCCAGGTCCATGCTCCCAAACTCCAGAGGAGTGGGGGTCACATCCAAACCACCTATTGGGAATAGTCTGTTCTAACTCCTGAGACAAGTCCAAGGATTATTTGGGACATTTCCAGCTGACCTGGTCCAAAACTGTGCTCAGGAGTGTGCTTGGAGATCAGCATTTGTTTAATTTACTATTACAGACATAAGCAGTGAGGACCAAAGCACACAACAAGGGAGGGGGGGACATTCATTGCAGAGCCCCACTGGGTGCTGATTTGTGGTGGCAGCTTTTGGGTATTATCAGGAAAAATAGATCCTGTTCTCCATAACTGAAGTACAAAGCTGTTTCCCTCAAGAAACTGCTGTTCTCTTCACTCCGGAGGGGGTTTTTGTGGCAGTGGAAATATGGACCTGAAATTTCTCCACCTCTGCGTCTCAAAGCAGGATGAATGCCCAGTACAGACTCCAGGAAAGCTCCTCATCCAGTATTTGCCAGTTTGGTACCAGTTCTGTTGTAAAATACCTGATCCTGGGAAGTGATGGGGAAAGAGGACTTCTGGTACAATGATGTCCCAAAATCTTGGTGATTTTCTCCAACATTTATCAGCTTCATCTTCAAAAACTCCCTAAAAGACAAATTTCATGCCACATCTCTCCCAGTCTGCTGCAGGCAGGACCCCACAGCTGTGAAGGCCCAGCATTTCATTGCACATTGAAGAATACATAGTAGGAAAGGAGGTGTCTCATACACAACAAGAGATCAAACCAAAGATCCTTGTGCTTCCCAGATGCTCTGGACAGGATCTGGAATTCAGGACACTGCCAAAGTTTGATTGGAAGGCAGGTCTGGGAGATACTGAATGGGAAAGGAAGGAGAAAGGGGTGGGAGGCTGTGCAGCCTCAATGCCACCCCTGAGGGACATCAGGGAAGAGAGCCCATGGGTTATGGAGAGGCACCTGGAAGAAAACCAGGTGAGTGTGGGCACTCACTGCACCCGGTGTCCTTTATTCTGGCCTGACTTTCCCTCTCTGGGGATGTCACAACAAACCCCTGCAGCTCCACAGGCTGGGGCAGAGTGGTTGGAAAGCTGGAAAAGGACCTTGGGGTGCTGGTGACACGAGCCACGTGTGTCCAAGAGGGCAAGAGGCCAATGGTCACTGGGCTGTCCCAGCTCTGGGGTGTCAGCAGGGCCGGGGCAGTGCCCTCCTCCTGTGATGGGTCATCTCCAGTGCTGGGGGCAGCTCTGGGACCCTCCCAACAAGGAAAACATTGAGGGGCTGGAGCGTGTCCAGGGAAGGGAATGGAGCTGGGGAAGGGGCTGGAGCAGCAGGACCAGCTGAGGGATCAGCCCTGAGGTGAAAAATTCGTGCCCCTCCATGCCCTCGACGCCCCAGATGTGTCAGGAGCAGTGAGATTCCTGCACTTTTCCATATAAAATGGCAAGTCTGGGCCACAAACCTCAGGCAAATGGTTTTGCAATGGGGTCTTTGAGGCTGGGACATGGACGAAAAGGGAGAGAAGAGTAGGATACAGGGATGAGGCTGCAGAGAGCCTGGGACAGTGGGAGAAGCTGAGAAGAAACCTAAGGAAAGAAAGAAACTGAGAGGAACTCCTTAAGGGTAGGAAGGGAGACAGAAATAAACACCAAGGGATTTTAACCTGCACCAGGACCAGAGCAGAACAGCAATCCTGGAAAAACCATCCTTCACCTATTAGGGTGGGGAAAAAACAAGTGAAGAAATTACTTTACACAGCAATTACTTCTCTCCTGCTAACACCCATCTCAGGACAACCTTTTGACAGATCAGCCTCCCTGTTCCCTTTCATCAATCTGCCAGCTTCCATTTTAGCACTTTCCTTAACAATTTTCCCTGCTTTGCTGCTAACAAACAACTTCTGGAGAGGACAACTGCAGCTCAGCCCACAACCTGGCTGCCTTTTTGTGCTGTCCCTCACCTGCCTGAGGAGCGACCTCCTGCCATGTTACAGCACAAGGTAGGTAGCAGCTGCCTCCACCTAGACCAGATATTCAGTGGGAATTTCCTGGAGACTTTCCCAGTCTTTGGTTCTCTAGGAAAGCTCATGGAGAGGGTCAGCGTGGCCACAGCCAAGCTGCATGTTGGGACTAGGAAACAAATGAGTAAAAACAAAGAAAGGGGTTGAAAAGGAGCAAGAAATGGGTTGAAAAGGAGCATGGGGTGAGACAACAGGAGCAGCTTTCTCCTGGTAGGATAAGTGGACACTGGAGAGGTTCTGAGGATGGGAGCTGAGCATTCCCAAGTGGAGGAAGAAGGGGTTGGATGTAATTCAGCAGGACTGGTGTGGGTGGCACTGTCCTGCCCTGTGGCAGCAGCCGCTTCCCGAGTGCCACCGGGAGGGGGGACACTGCTCCAGGGTTTCTTAGGGGTACCCCTCAACAGATTAAACTGATTCTTCCAATTCTCTGCCTACAACTTAACAAATCCTCTGGCCACATGTGCATGTGCATTTTACCTGTCTGTGAATCTCTCTCTCCCTAGAACAAGCCGGGACCTGAGCGCTGCAGTGAAGCGGAGATTTTCTTCCCAAGCCGAGCACTCTCCCAAGTGCTCCAGAGAACCTTGAGCAAACAATGGCATTTACAAGCACTGGCAGTGCTGCTGCTTCCTTCAGCTGCGGATTTGGAAGTGTCTGTGGGATAAGTGTGCCACGATAAATTCCCTGGCTCATTGACTCCACGATGGGTGAGCAAAGGAAAGCTCCAGCCCAGCTCCTGCTTTGCATGGGAGCAATTCCTTCCCAATCTCCCATCTATCCCTGCCCTCTGGCAGTGGGAAGCCATTCCCTCATGTCCTGTCACTCCAGACCCTTGTCCCAAGTCGCTCTCCAGCTTCTTGGAGCCCCTTTAGGCACTGGAAGGAGCTTTAAGGTCTCCCTGAAGGTTTCTGTTCTCCAGCATGAACAGTCCCAGCTCTCTCAACATCATTCCTTGATGCTTGTGCTATCACGGGCTTCATGGGGGAATCCTGTTCTTCCAGTGTGTGGAAAAGGTAAGGACAGGGACACGGACTGGCAGTGAATGACAGCGGTGTCCCCAGACCTGGCATTCCCAGTCAGTGTCAGCGGGGAGCTCACAGGACAAAGTGTAGACGAGAGAAAGGAAAACCAACGTGCAATTAAAGAGCTAATGAGCCCATCTTGGCTATTTTTAGAGCTCTTTTATTTTCCAGTGGTTGCTCAAACAGCCCCGAAATGACAGTACTGGGTCAGCCTTGAAAGTGCAGCTCCACTTTGAAAAGTGAGCAATGTCCTTGTGGGTTTCCCTCTTTATTTCTGTTCAAAAGCCCTAAATCTAATTTGCTGTGTTTACAAAGCTGAGCCCTGCTGGGACTGCGAGCAGTGCTGGTTCTGAAATCTTCACAAGGAACCTCCATCCTGCCACAAGAACATCCCAGACAGCCAGGGCTAATGAATAAAACGGGCTGGAAATTGGCTGCATTAAAACAGTTTAAAACCCGTTGCAGGTCTGTTTGCTTTCTTCACTGCTGACCTCTGTTTGCTGCTGCTGGATCCTGACAAGTCTTCAGCACATAATTCCTTATGAATAATATATCAAACACGCTCTGCTGGGCCTGGCATTTCCTCCTTCTTGTGGAAAGCGATGAACTTTCCTTGCAACCATTTGCAAATCCAAAAAAACCCAAAAGATATCTGGGGCAGGGATGTTTTGTTTAATTTTACCAGTTTCTTCCTGGTATTTTTTGTGGGTCCTGTTGAAGTGAGCTACTGGCATTGCTTTTGAGCTGCTCAATATTTCTTTTCGTGCTTCGTGACCAGAGGAGTGATTCCTGCATCTACAAGAGTACCATTTTCTTCTTATCTCATGTGAGTGGTAAATAACACTCGAACCCCTGGCAACAAATGTCTTGTGCAAATGAAATTTGCTGCCCAGTTGCTTCTCAGAAAAAAAAAACAACGATGGTGGAAGGGGATTAATTTTGAAATCTGAATCAGCATCTTCAGTAAATAATTTTTTTTCCTTTCCCATCTCAGTTTGAGCAAAGCAAGTGAGTGTTTCGTGGGATTAAATTGGACACTTGATTTGCAGAGTGAGCTGCACTTTACAGAGGAGCAATTAGCCCAGGGTTGGGTTTGTGGTGAAGTCATTGCATCAGGCCTGAGGGAAGATGCCTTCTCAGACAGCTTCCTGAATTAATTCATAAAGTGATAAGATCTGGAGAACTGGAAGAGCTGGAGGAGCCTTTGGGCAGCCACCTATCTCCCTTCCCCATCCTGTGGTCAGGTCAAACAGTCCATCCACAACAAATGTGACCATCAAAAGAGACAATCCCAGCACCCCTCAGCCATTCCCAGGTGTTCTGTACCCTGCCTGTTCCCCAATGTGCTCCATTGTTGCTTCCTGCTGTTCCAGGTGGCAGTGGGCAAGGAAACCAATCCACCCCTAGCAGCCTGCACTGCTGGAGCTCCTGAGTGCTCTTCATTTCTGGACCAAACAAGCCCAGTTTATCCAAGCTCTTCCTCAGACCATCTTTTCCTATCATCTGTTTGTGTCCCTTCCTCTCCTGCCTGCTCCATACCTGGTTCATCCCTGATTTCCTGAAGTGCAGTGACCAGATATGGGCACATTGTTACAGCTGTGGGGCTTTTCCATCTCCGAGACTGGGAGCAGTTATCCTCTCCCACCACAGGTAATGGGCCCAGAAAGAAACTGTTTCTTTTGAGTCATTTTTTACTACAGGTTTTCATTTCACTTGTTATTTTCTAGCTTTACTCCTTCCTCCTTTTTTGTTTCCCCCCAGGGTTGGTGCCTTTTGGTCATTCCCACCTTCCCAACTCAGCTGGTGCCCAGATGAGGTTTTACTCCCTTTTGACCCTTAGTCAGCAAAACCAGAGGCATGGTCAGAGACAAAAATTGGGTTGGTTTGTGGAGAATTGTCCCCAGTGAATTATTCAGGTGGTTTTTCATCACTCTGCTGTCCTCCAGTGCACAAATATTGAACCAGTTATGGAAGAACTTCAGCAGGGTTTTCCTGGGGACTGGAGGCAAAGTAGCTCATCCATGATTCCCTGAACTCCACCATTCTCCCTTTCCTCCCAGTGTGATCATTCCTGATTCAAAGGCTGTTACATGACAGCTCTCAAAACTTCCAGGCTGAGCTTTCCCTCAGTTACAAACCTCCCAGGAGAGGCAGAGCTCCCTCTTCCTACTCCCAAACCCACACTGTTAAATTGCGCTGAATATTCACTCAGGATTTCGGGGAAGACTGGAAACAAGAAACCTTCAGAGCCTTCAGTCTCCTGTCAGTGCTTCTTATGGGCTTTTCACCTCCTCACCTTCATCAAGGTGAGATCAAGGCCAGGCTGGAGGAGGCTTGGAGCAAGCTGGGATAGTGGAAGGTGTCCCTGCCCATGGCAGGGGGTGGAATGAGATGAGCTTTAAGATCCCTTCCAATACAAACCACTCCATGTTTCCATGATCCCATAAAGCCCAGGCTGATGAAATAACAAAACCAAAAGCAATAATAATAATAATAATAATAATAATAATAATAATAATAGTAGTACCACATTGCACTCATGGAATAGAAGGAAAATCATCAGCATTCCTCTCTGCTGCCTCTTCTGCCACGCTCCCTCCAGCATTCCCAGCCAGCCACCGCTGAGCTCTGTGCTGGCAGCACTTCCAGGAACAGCAATCCCTTCTCCCTGAGCCTGTTCCTGCTCCTCAGTGCCCCAGTAGCTGTTCTTTGAACCCCTCATCTCCTGGCTGTAGGCACTCGTTGTGACATCCTTTGCTCCGTGGGTCACACGTTGTTAATCTCTTGCTCTCTGCCTGGCGCTTGATGGGCAGCTTCTCCCACCAGAGCTCACCTCTAATCCGTGTGCTCCCTCGAATCAGTGTCCTAAATCAAAGCTGTCTTGTCGTTTTAAGGTCTCCAGGCAGCCCCTGTCCCTAGAGCTTCCATCACACCTCTCCCAGGACTCCCTCAATAAGCATTTCTAGCCTGGCCTCGGGCCATTTATCACACAACAGAGGCCGAGCTGCCTCACAAAGGACTTGTTGCACAGCCGGGACTCACATTCTATTTTCTTTCTTCGCTTTCCTCCTCCTTTTTTCCCCCCACTTGTCCATTCCTGGCTGCCTCTCCTCTCCCTCCTCACATCTCCCGGGTTTATGGGGCATTGGAATGGGGCTCTTCTGCAGGGCTTGGAGCTGCTGCTTAGCTGGGAAATGCAATTCTCTCCCTCCTGGCTTCCAAGGGTCTCCTCCAGGTGGAAAGGGGTCAGCAAGGTGAGTCTCTGGCTCAGATGCGCTCCCAACCCTCCTCCACCTTCCCGCTGTTTCAATTCCCATGTTGTTGGCTCTGTCCATCCCCGCTGGATTTTTCCCTCCGACCCCAACTCAACCTGAGAGTGGCACCAAAGGAATTCCCCAAAGCCTGCAGGGACTCTGGAGCTGACAGCAATCGATAAGGACGTGCTGGGAGGAAAATTCCCTGCTCAGACTCCGAGCCCTGGGTGATCCTTGCGGGGCTGGCTCTCGGGAAACGCCTCTTCCCCAGGAAGACCCTTGGGAGGAATCGCTGGAGAACTCCGAATGGAATGCCCACCAGGCATCTTTATCCCTTTATTTTTTCAGAGCAGAGCTACATTTCATTCTCCCCAAGCACACTGGAAACAGGATTTTAGGCTGTTTTCTTAGAGGGCTGCAATCACCCACAGCTGCTGTTATTTCTCTTGGCAGAAAATATATATTCAAACATTCACACATTTTTTCTTTCCCGTGACACCAGCTTTTAGTCGGGAATGCAATTGGGAAGCACAATAATTGCCTCAGGATGGAACCTTTTCTCTGCCTAATTTCACTGCCCCTGTGCATATTCGTGGACTTAATTGTTTTATAAACTCCTAATTCACAAGAACTGTGTCGGATAATTCGGACCTTGACCTCAAGCCTCCCGTTAAGCAAATATTAAATAAGAATTAAATCATCTGCGACCTCCTTTGTGCTTTGAGTTGTGATTCTTTGCCGGCCGGGAGCGAGAGCTCTGGAGGCAGAAGTGCTCTGATGCAGTCGAATATTAAGTTTCAAAACCAAACAAGAGAAAAATCTCAACCTCAAGGCATCCTTTAACAGAAATTACTTCACATTTCCCACCTCCAGTGATGGCTTTATACCACAGCGAAGCTGTTCCAAACGTGGGGAATGCTGCTCCCTATTGGAGAGATCAAATATCACACTCAGCTCTCAGCCAGAAGGCTTAAACCTCTCCGAAATTAAAAACGGAGCAGAATTTGGCTGGTGTGAAATGGATCCCACAAGTGACCATCAGACACTCGACACATGGGTGACAGCAGAATTTCACTGACGGAAAAGAGATCTTAGAGGGATAATTCATGAAAATGGCTGCTAGGAAGGGCTCTTGGATCAGGGAATACAGGAAGAAGGATGAGGGATTATTTCAGATCAAGATCACAGCAAAAAGTGGCCACTACAGAGAATCCCTGGGAGGTGGTGGAAGGGGAGGAGGAGGCTTCCTACAACTCCCTGAAAGGAGGAGGAAATGGCCTCAAGTTGTGCCAGGGGAGGTTTAGATTGGATATGAGGGAAAATTCCTTCACTGACAGGGTGGTCAAACATGGGAATAGGCTGCCCAGGGCAGTGCTGGAGTCCCCCATCCCTGGAGGGATTTAAAAGCCATGTGGATGTGGCACTTGGGGACATGGGGCAGTGCTGGAGGATGGTTGGATTTGGAAGTTTTTTCCAATCTGAGTGATTCTATGAGGATGCTGGTGAGTGACCTGCGAGCACTGGAAAGCAGATGGGGTGACACAGAGCTGAGGAAGGGGCTGGAGCACCAGGAGCAGCTGAGGGAGCTGGGAAAGGGGCTCAGCCTGGAGAAAAGGAGGCTCAGG
>VZTH01012901.1:99890-133648 GCA_013397815.1 Aleadryas rufinucha
AGATATAAGGTTTGTTTGCTTTGTCTGTGAAAAAAACCACAAATAAACCTTACAAAAGCTGTCTTGCACAGTGTTCCCAAAGCAAACAGGGAGCTGTAACATAAATCCAAAGGCACAGAGGCAAAGCAGTGGGAAAAGCTGAGCCAGGGGAGCTGTAACCCAGCTGCCATCCAGATGGGAGGATGGATGGGAAAAGAGCAGTGGGAAATCTGTCCTGATCCTCTCCTGTGAGGAAAAGCTGAGGGAATTGGGCTTGTTCAGCCTGGAAAAGAGAAGATTTGGGTGACCTGACTGTGGCCTTCCAGTACCTGAAGAGAGTCTACAGGAGAGCTGGGGAGGGACTTGGGACAAGGGATGCAGGGACAGGACACAGGGAATGGCTTCCCACTGCCAGAGGGCAGGGATAGATGGGATATTGGGAAGGAATTGTTCCCTGTGAGGGTGGGGAGGCCCTGGCACAGGGTGCCCAGAGAAGCTGTGGCTGCCCCTGGATCCCTGGAAGTGTCCAAGGTTGGACAGGGCTCGGAGCAATGTTGGCTAGTGGAAAGTGTCCTTGAGCAGCAGTGACCAGAGGGCAAAGAAAGCCAAAGGGATGTGGGGGTGCACCAGGAAGAGCATTCCCAGCAGGTCAGGGAGTGATCCTGGCCCTCTGCTCAGCCCTGTGAGGCACCTCTGGAGTGCTGTGTCCAGCTCTGGGCTCCTCAGGACAGCAGGGACACGAGTCCAGAGAGGGTGACAAAGATGATGAAGGACCTGGAGCATCTCCCTGCCCAGGAAAGGCTGAGGGAGCTGGGGCTGCTCAGCCTCAGAGGAGATGCTGAGAGGGGCCCTCATCCCTGTGTGTTGGCAGGGAGGGCTCAGGGCAGGGCCCAGGCTCTGCTCCGGGGGCCCAGCAGTGGGATAAGAGGAACGGGCAGGGACTGATCCCAGGAAGTTCCACCTGGACATGAGGAGGAACTTTCCTGTGCAGTGACCGAGCACTGAACAGATTGTCCAGAGAGGGTCTGGAGTCCCCCTCATTGGGGATATTCCAGACCTGTCTGGACACAATCCTGTGCCCTGTGCTCTGGGATGGCCCTGCTGGAGCAGGGAGGTGGCACCAGATGACCTCCAGTGGTCCTTTCCAACCGGACCCATCCTGGGATTCTGGGCTCAATCCTCCCGTTATCAACCTCACTCAAGGCACTGAGGACACCTGGGACACTTCCAGGTGACTCCAGCTGGGAAAGAGAAGGAGAAACACCAAATATCCACAATTCAGAACAGCACAACCACATGGAAAGACACAAGTACTGATTCAGTAAAGGGTAAGAGACAGAATTAACACACCCCACGAACCCAGAATATAAACCCCCTACATAGCACTTCTAGAAAAGGGATATTACAGAACAAAGTATTGCACTTGGATGCAAAATGTAGGCAGGGAGGATCCAGAGGAAGCTGCCTGAGGAACTCAGTCATATCTTGGGTGCTGTTCTTCAAATAAAACAACTGAAGAGATGCTAAAACCCACAGAAAATATGAACCACCAAGGGCTTAAGAACGTAACTACAGTAAGTATTCCTGTACAGAAGAGTTTTGATTCAGCAGCTCATCGAGGAGGGGTTGCTCCAGTCCTCAAATACAATTTGTGGCAGAAAGGAAAAAAATAATTTTATTTTATTTATCTTTTATTCCCCCCCACATTTCACAGAAAGGCAGGAAGGGGATGCTGCTCAAGATGCCTCCATGTGTCCCCCACCCCTTTTCCTTCCACGGCAGCGAGATTTGGGGAAATCCAGGTGTGAAAAACGAAGTTCACTCTCCTGTTAGGATTGAAAAGTTTAATAAAGGACAATAAGGGACAAGGAAAATAAAGCAAAAGTCACAGCGCTGGGTGCTTTTGGCTCTCAGCCGAGAGCACGCCTGTGACCTCGGAGACATCCTTTACATACACCCGGAGTATTACATATTCATACACAATTAGAGATATTCATAAACAATTATACGTATTCAAAACCCTTTCCCGTAACAATTCAGAACGGAATCTTGCCCCGGCAGTTCCCGGAGTTGGGATTAACAGATGGTTCCATATTCAAACCCTTTCGAGGAACAATTCAGAATGGAATCTTGCCGCGATAGTTCCCGGAATCAACAGGACTTATCTGTTGGTATGCCAGTAGCAGGGGGGTCCAGGCAAATAGCTCATAAGCATAGCTATTTCTAAGTTTTTTTNTTTTTTTTCCTTTCTTTATTCTGCACTTAAGCAACTAGTTAGCTATATACTAGCTATTACATAGTACAAAAAGTTATTCATATTAGATTATATGGGTATCAAAAGTTATCATTTAGGTTATAAGCATCTGGTTATAGGTAGGTTATAAGCCTCAAGTTACAGGTGTAGAAGCTATGATTCAGGCTATATAAGTAAAAGCTATGATTCAGACTACATAGGTATAAAAAGCTATGTTTAAGGTTATATTGATATTCTTTAAGTCACATTGATAAAAGGTCATGATTTGGGTTATATTGATATTAAGGTTACATAGAAATCTTATAACCCAAGCTATACAAGCACTTTGTTGGTGTGACTTGAGTTACACCGACATCAACATATAGCATCTATTTGTGACAAAGGCGCTGTTACAAAAGCTACTTTAACATCACTTATTTTAACACTTGCAGAAAGCCAATATTACAGCATCTATTGATCACACCAGGGACCCCCACACCCGCAATTCCCTGGAATATTCGCCCTGCCCGTGCCCCTTATTTCCAACCACGCGCAGCGAGCGCTGCACGTCCCCTTCCCCCGGCGCGGGAACAGCCGATACACAACCGAGGCGTGTTTTGAGACCTTTATTAGAATTTTAGCAAATTTGCAAACTTTATTTTCTTTTTTTTTTCTTTTTTTTTTTTTCTTTTTTTTTTAATTTTTGTTTTGGTGGCCGCTGCGCTCGCCTGTTTTAAAACTATTTTAATCAGGCGCCGCTCAGGCCGCCCTTTTTCTGCGCCGGAGGTCACGAAGGTCCCCGTGCAGGAAGGGAGGCCCCCAAGATGGCGATGCTGGCGGAGCGTGAGTGCCGATCCCGGCGGGAATGCCGCGGGAATGCCGCGGGAGTGGGAGCGAACCGGTGCCTCGGGAGCGGTTCCGGACCCTCCCCACAGCCCTGCCTGAGGGGTCCGGGCTGCGCCGCCCCTCCCGATGGGTGCGGAGGGGGCCCAGTGCCGCATGAAGGGGTTCGGGGGGTTCCGGTGCTGCGGAAGGAGGTTTCAGAGTTAAGGAAAGGGAAGTGCAGGGATTGGGAGAGGTGGGATGGGGGCGTTCCTTTGCCCAGGAAATGGGGTCCGGGCGTCCCCTGTGTCAGGGGAAGGGGGGGGTTTCCCGGGATGGCCGGGAGAAGGGTTCAGGGGGCTCCCGGTGTTGGAGAAGTGGGGAGCTGGGGGCTGGGAAAGGCAGGAATGAGGCTCCAGAGGGTCCCAGTGTCAAGGAAAAGCGGGGGTCTGGGAGAGGCAGAAATGGAGGTCCAGAGGGTCCCAATGTTTAGGAAAACGGGGGCTCTTGGAGCTGGGAGACCCCGGCTGGGGCCAGGAAAGGGGCTCAGGAGGTCCTCGGTGTTGAACAACGAGGGGTTTGGGGTCTGAGAAGGGCAGGAATGGGGCTGGGGGGGATCCCAGGGTCAGGAAAAAGGGGGCTGGGGCCTGAGAGACCTGGGCTGAGGCTGAGAAAAGGCTTCAGGGGCTCCTGGGATTGAAGAACCGAGGATGTGGGGGCTGAGAAAGGCAGGAATGGGGATGTGGGGGATCCCAGGGTCAGGAGAAGGGGGCCTGGAGCCTGAGAGACCTGGGCTGAGGGCAAGAAAGGGCTTCAAGGGTCCCTGGGGGTGAAGAATGGAGGATTTGGGGGCTGGGAGAGGCAGGAATGGGCATCTCTGGGGTCCCAGGGGTAAGGAAAAGATGGGGTCTGAAGGCTGGGAGAGGTGGGATGGCCGGGAAAGGGGTTCCAGGGGTACTGGTGCAGGATGAGGGGGTGCAGGGGGGTTCTTTGTGGGGTCTGTCGTGTCCCAGGCAGGGCAGGAACAGCAGGAATGTCCCTGGGACACCTTTAGGGACAGCTTGGCCTCTGAGTGGCCTGGTGCCATCTCTGGCCCTGTGTTTGAGGGGTGACACCTCCAGCCCCGGGTGAGGGGTGCTGGGGACACCCAGGGGACGTGGCAGGGCCGTGTCTTGGGGTGGGTTTGGTGCTTGGGTCACTCCTGAGCTCAACCTCTGCCAATCCACAGCTTTTAGAGAGCTTCCAGAGGAGGCTTTGGAGGGGGGGGAAGGGTCTGGAGGGGCCAAACGAGGAGGGGCTGAGGGCACTGGGGGTGTTCAGCTGGAGCAGAGGGGACTGAGGTCAGACCTCACCGGGGGTGCAGCTCCTCCTGAGGGGCAGCTCCAATCCCTGCTTCCTGGGACAGGGCCCAGGGAATGGCTGGAGCTGTGCCAGGGGAATTTGGGATGGATATCAGGGAAAGGCTCTTCCCCCAGAGGGTGCTGGGGCACTGGAACAGCTCCCCAGGGAATGGGCATGGACCCAAGGCTGCCAGAGCTCCAGGAGAGTTTGGACAACGCTCTCAGGGATGCACAGGGTGGGATTGTTGGGGTGCCTGTGCAGGGCCAGGAGCTGGACTCTGTGATCCTGGTGGGTCCCTTCCAGCTCAGGATGTTCCATGATTCAGTGAATTTTGTTTAAATTTCCATGATATTGGAAACAGAGAGTTTCACTTTCGCCCCTGAGGGGATTGGGAGCTTGGGCTCCCCGTTTCTGACAGACCTTTGTGGTGTCAGGACCCCCTTAACGAGAGCTCAGGGTCTGGTGGATTTGTTTGCTGGGCTGCAGGAAGTATGGACAACACAGACTAACAAAAAATGTGGTTTCCATTGGGAAATGACGATGGGAATTGAGGAAAACAAATCTGCATTTGCACATGGGATCTTCTGGGGATTTTCAGTGTAAACTTTGGTGCCCTTCTTTTCAGAATTTGTTAATTATTTTAATTGGACGTGTCAATAATGGACTCATTTGGAGTGGAAGGGACGTTAAAGCCCATCCAGTGCCACCCTCTGCCATGGGCAGGGACACCTTCCACTATCCCAGGCGGCTCCAAGCCCCATCCAGCCTGGCCTTGGACACTTCCAAGGATCCAGGGGCAGCCACAGCTTCCCTGGGCAACCTGTGCCAGGGCCTCACCACCCTCACAGCCAACAATTCCTTCCCAATATCCCACCTATCTCTGCCCTCTGG
Organism: Aleadryas rufinucha; assembly: GCA_013397815.1. Classification (NCBI taxonomy): domain Eukaryota; kingdom Metazoa; phylum Chordata; class Aves; order Passeriformes; genus Aleadryas; species Aleadryas rufinucha. Next base: position 105,157 of record VZTH01012901.1, read on the forward strand.
CAGTGGGAAGCCATTCCCTGTGTCCTGTCCCTCCATCCCTTGGCCCAAGTCCCTCTCCAGCTCTCCTGGAGCCCCTTTAGGCCCTGGAAGGGGCTCTGAGGTCTCCCTGGATCCTTCTCTTCTCCAGGTGAGCACCCCCAGCTCTCCCAGCCTGGCTCCAGAGCCTTGTCCTTCCTGTGCCCCCAGACCCTCTCTGGGCACTCAGCAGGGGTTTGGATGGGAACTTTTCGAAATCATAATTAGAAACTTGCTCCAGGAATAGAATTCATCTTGGCAAAAGGGATTGGTAATGGATCTTTTTCAGATCACAGAGTGTCTGAGTGAAGAATTTGAGTTGTCCAGCCCTGGCACAGCTGCCCAGGGCAGTGCTGGAGTCCCCATCCCTGCAGGGATTTAAAAGCCGTGTGGATGTGGCACTTGAGGACATGGCTCAGTGGTGGGCTTGGCAGTGCTGGGGGATGGTTGGACTCGGTGATCTTAGAGGTGTTTTCCAACCTCTGTGGTTCTGTGATTCCCTAAGGAAATGAGGATTTTCTCCACTGGGTGGTGCTGCTCTCCCAGAGTTCCATCGCTGTCCGTGGCATCATTTTCGGGGCAGCCCAGAAAACTGGTGTTAAATTAGGAGCTGAATCTTGTAGCTGGAAGTTCGTACCTGGTTTCCTCTCCCACTCCGAAGACCTCAGTGAACAAACATTTCTGATAAATTATTGACTAATTAGTGGATTTTGTTGTTTGTTTGGAAAGGGAGGATGATTTTATGTTTTCTGTATATGGCATGGAGCTGTTCCTGGCTTTCTTAACTACTTCCCTAAAGACAAAAGCAAGTTTGTTTGGGTTTTTTTTTCCTGCATTTAACTCACCCTGTTTAAAAATCAGAGTATGTTACCCTGGCAGAAATATGAGGATTAAACCCACAGTGTTTGAAGTACTTGGGTTGCAACTGCTGAGAAAGGGAAGGTCTCTCAATTTCAAGCTTAAGAAGTACTTGTGTCTGGTGCCCTTGTGCTTTTGTTACCAACATCCTCCCGGGAGCAAAACATCTCAGGGGCTTCTCCACAGGGAGGTATTCAGGAAAAAACATAGAAATTCACTTTTGAAGTTGTGATTGAAAAGAAGGAAGCTGCTCAACTGGGGAGCATAAGATCTGTTGGAATCCTTGAACCAGAATCACTGAGGCTGGAAAAGATCTCCAAGACCATCAAGTCCAACCATTCCACAGCACTGCCGAGGCCACCACTGAGCCATGTCCCCAAGTGCCACATCCACATGGCTTTGAAATCCCTCCAGGGATGGGGACTCCAGCACTGCCCTGGGCAGCTGTTCCAATGCTTGACCACCTTTTATTGTGAATTTTTTCCATCATATCCAATCTAAACCTCCCCTGCAGCAACTTGAAGCCATTTCCTCTCACCCTGTCCCTGTTCCCTGGGAGCAGAGCCCGATCCCTCCAGCTGCCCCCTCCTGTCAGGGAGTTGTGCAGAGCCAGAAGGTCCCCCCTGAGCCTCCTTTTCTCCAGGCTGAGCTCCCTGGTTCTCCATGGGGCAGCAGGGAATCCCAGTTTGTTTGGAAGTTTAAAATCACACACCACAGCGGTGCTTCCCCACCTTTTGCTGGCAGCTCAGGCAGGGCTTGGAGGAGGTGCTGCTCTCAGGGCTTCCTGGTGGGAATAATCACAGAATCCCAGGATGGTTTGGGGTGGAAGAGACCTTAAAGCTCATCCCATTCCACCCCCTGCCATGGGCAGGGACACCTTCCACTAGCCCAGGTTGCTCCAAGCCCCATCCAGCCTGGCCCTGGACATTTCCAGAGATGAGGCAGCCACAGCCTCTGAGGTTAATAAGTTGTTTCCTGTAGAGAAGTGAACCAGGCAAAGGTTGGATTCCCCTCACAGCCCTCGGGTGTTTGACCCACTGTAAAAACTGTTCAGGGACTGTTTGGAGCTTCAAGGTTTCGGGAGTTTGTTAAAAAAAGCCCCCACCTTGAATTCTGACAGTCTTAGTTCCTCAAAAATGAAACAAAACTGGACAAAAAAATGAGTCAAGCATCCCTGTAATATTCAGTCCCTCTGGCCCAAATCCCAAATCTTGTCTTTTAGGGAACGATGACTTCCTGATTACATTGAAAACACCTCGTTGGATTTGGCTTCTCCCTGCCTTTGTGTGGCCTTGGGTTAACCGGTCATTTTTGATCCAGCATTTCCCATGGTGTTTAATGAAGTTTGTGATCTTCCTGTCTCCCATTCTTTGTTTGTCTTGTTTATTTAGGTTCCCTTCCTGCCTGGGCTTAGGTGCACACTTCCAGTGACTGGTTAACTGGGCTGGCTGCTCTTCCTTGATTTCAAGGAAGCTGTTCCTGGTGGGAAAGGCAGCATGTGGGTCTGGGAGAATGTAATTTCTTCAGGAATCCACACAGGACAAAGGAGCCTTGATTTTCCTTTGGATCACTTAAGTCCTGCAATAATTTCTGTCAGCTTTTCAGTTTTCCCATAAACCATTTCTGAGAATTCCAAAAGCTGAAATCCCACGGGTTTGTGTTCTGTCATTCCCCTTCTCTGTTCGCTTCTATTGGATTTTTGATTTGGCTTTTGTTAGGAAGGCAAATATTAAAATTTCTGGGTTCTGGTTAAAGGGAAGCCTGGAGAATGGATTTTGTCCAGAACTGGGAAAGCAGCATCACAATCTCCTCCTCTGCAGACTCCATGTTGAAGCCAGATGTAAAACAAAGTTGGAATAAATATGGAATTTACACCTAAATGGTAATCCTTAAAGTCTTCCCTGAACTGCAGCCCATCCTGAGGGACAGCAACTTCCGTAGCAATTCTGCTTTGGCATCTTCCCATTAATAATTAATATTTTCACTGGGCTTTTATTGTTGTTGTGGGTTTTTGTTTAGTAAAATTAACCCCCAAAATATGTTGAGTCTGGCATGAGTTCTGGGGTGGGTTTTTTGGCAATGAAAAGCTTTGGTTGAACTGATCCAATACCAGGAACTCTCTGGGAATGCCAATAGAGCCTGTTTGAATTTTCCCTTCCTGCTCCAGCCCGGAGAAAGCAGAAGTGGTCTGTGGATCCCCGAAACAGCGCCTGGAGCAACGATGACTCCAAATTTGGCCAGAAGATGCTGGAAAAGATGGGCTGGTCCAAAGGAAAGGTAGGATCTAAAGGAGAATTGTGTAGCTGAAGGGTCTAAGACTGCCAGGGGACTCTCATCTGATTTATTCTCCTAAGTGCACAGAGAATTTGAGCAGTGACAGATTTCTGCACTTTGTTACAAAGTCTTGTTTGTGCCTCTCCTGCTTTTCAGTTTCTCTCCGTTCTTTGACAATCTAAATTCCCAAGTGAGAGCAGGAGTTGGAACGTTGAATCAGGTTAAAGGTTTTAAGCTGCCTTTAAACCTTCAATTCTCTCCCTGCGTTTGGTGCTCTTTAAAGCAGCTCCAGGACCTGCTTTAATCTTTCACCTGGTTTTAAGGTTTTTTTCTGATCTGTTCCTTGAACCCCCAAAGTGCTGTATCCTGTGAGCTGTGTCCCTTCCCAGCTCCATCTAGGACCTGGGGTCCAGGGGACTGGTGTCTGGCACTAACAACAACCTCCAGGTCAGCACAGACACCTGCAGGTTTAATTCCAGAAGTGCCTCAGCAAAGCTGAGGTTTGGGGCTGCACATCAGAGTGTTTAGTGATAAGAATCCCCACAAGCCCCCACTACCTTTAATTGTTCTTCTAGATTTCTTCTTCCAGACTTTCCTTAACAGGAATAAAATTAGGATGACTCTCAATTCTGTGAATGCTTTAAAGCCTATTGTTGGATGTAAACTGCTGCCTCAGTTGTCTCACAACGTTCCCTACTCAAGCTGTTGGATCTTCCTTGCCAGCAGTTCTACAAGAAGGATTTATGTCTCCATTCCACTACAAACTTGGACAAATGGAACCTTCCCTTGATCAAATTAAGGGACAAAAGCCCATCTGGGCAGGGAAATTAAGCTGCTTACACCAGTCCTGTAATTGGTTGTACTGGAATTGGGTCAGGGCAGGATGTATGTCCTGTTTGCTTCCATACTTTTTGGTCAGCAGAAGTTTCAAGGCAAGTTTTCCACCCCACTGACCAGAAAAACTCTACTTTGTTTGTGATAGCAACAGCCTTTTCCAAACATGCCTCATCCCTTCAAATATGAGATATCCCAGGATGTGTCTGCAGGGCTTCTCTCCACTGCAGCACCACATAAATGTTTATTAATCCCAACACATTTGGCTCATGGTTTGTGACAGATGAGGCAAAAAGCAGGTCAATACCTGGAACAAAGTTTTACACCAAAAGCTTTGCCTTTTAATTTTTTAGCCTTGATCATACAGGTGAGAAAGATAACCCTGGACCTGAATATTGCTTCATATTAAAGAACCCCAAAGTCGTTTGCTCCAATATTTTCATCCACTTATGAGCGTGAATGAGGTGGAAGGAGTTGTGAATGTCCTGCTGGCTCCAGTCTGCTTCTCCCCTGCTCCTCCCTGCTCTCCTCCCATATAAATTTGTTGTGGATTATGTGTTCCATGTGTACCTGCCTTACTCCCATTACCCTTCCCAGTGTCAGAGGGGTTTTTGGGGAGAGGCGTGTTCTTCTCATGTAGTGTCTTGTTTGAAAACTGGAAACGCTTTGGGCTTGCTTAGGAATGTCAGGTGGCTTCCTGATTAATCACCCAACTACTTAATGTTGTTGCTATTTTAGTGTTTATAATGCTTTGCTGGAGGCTTAAGTAGTGAATTTAAAAAACTTTGTGAGTTGTGTGGTAATGCCTGTGAATGAACTCAGCTACAAGCAGGCAAGTTAATAGGAAGTTGTGATTTCTTGCTGTATTTCTTTGTGAGCTATCTGACAGTCCAGAAGCTGTAATTGCTGCTGTAAAATCCTTACATTTTTACCCTCAAATCCTCCTTAGGGTCTCGGGGCTCAGGAACAAGGAAATCCGGAACACATCAGGGTTAAGGTGAAAAACGACGTGCTGGGATTAGGAGCCACCATCAATCACGAGGTGAGCACCAGACCCAGGGCAGGGAATGGGTCCCATTTCAGCAAAAGCACAATTATTTGAATGGAATGTTAGTGAAATCTGCTGTCACAGCTGGTGGTAGCATGTACCAAACAGGATTATTTAGGACCTTCCAACACAACCCTAGTAATTTCATTTCACTTTGGGGTGACTGTGGGAGCTGTGGTTGGGCTTACCACCTGTGGAGCTTCCCAGGGTCCCTCCCACCAACAGGGACTGGATATATCCAATTAATTTACTTCTAAGAGTCTTAACACCTGGTTTAGTAAGACTTGTGTTAGTTTTGAAGACTTCTGCCTTGTATTCATGTGGGTGATATTTACAGGACAACTGGATTGCTCATCAGGATGACTTCAACCAGCTTCTGGCTGAGCTGAATAACTGCCATGGACAGGGTGAAACAGGTAGGTTCATGCTGGGCTCAATCAGATGCTGGAAGCTCAGCAGAGTTTCCATTCTATGTCTTTTAATAGCTCCTGAGGCCCACTTAGGGCAGCAAATAAGGTTGACAACTCCCCCTTCTTCCCCAAAATCCCTGGGAGCCAAAGGATGTGTTGCCATCCATGACCATGGATTTGTACATCTCATTGGATCAGTTTTGCTCTCAGGACTCAAAGAAAGGCTTTTTCTTGAGGAAAGAAAACATAAAATGCTGAACTTATTTCATCCAGGATCACAGTATTTGGGACACTTTTCCTGGGCTGTACCCACAGGAACATTTATTTTTTTATGAAGCACCCAGAATCTGTCTGAAGGCCCACAACAATCACTCAGCACTGCAATGCTTTGCCTTCCTTTTGCTAATGAACTGTGACACTTGGCTTCCATGCTCCAGTGGCTTCTTAAATACCTCCTTTTCCTGTCCTTGGAGAGCTGCTCCCCAGCTTTTGCCTCAGAGTTCTGCATCTCTGCTTTGAGTGTGGTATAAAGTGATTTTTGTAGCCCTGGTGTTGAGCACACAAGTGGGGAAACTTTTCCAAAAGGGCTATTTTTAAAGCCTTCTATTTTTGAAAAGCTTCTTACAAGCTGACCTGGCTTTGTGAAAATAAAGTTAGGAAGTTGTGGTGGATCTGAGCTTATGGAAAGAATTGGTTTATCAAATGATTTATCATATCTCCTTTAGTTAAACTCATGTTTAAACTCTGATTTTGTATCTAAACAGCTCACTGGAGTGTTGTTAAACCAAGGGCTCCTGTTTGGACACAGCCTGTCCATGTGCTGCTGGGGCAGAATTGCCAGCTTAGTGAATTTAGCAACTCTTCATTCATTTATTCTTAACCTTTGGGCACTGAAGGTTTTCTAGGAGAAAAAAAGTAGAAAGAAGAGGAGGAAAATCAGTCAGCAAGGAAGTTCTGTAATCCTGGAGAACTAGGATTAAAATTCTGAGCCTGAAGCCTCAAACCCCCTTTCTTAACTTGCTGTGCAAATTGCCCTCGTGGAATCATGAGGCCACCCAGGACTCGGTGCTGTCACTCAGCTCCTCGGGAGGCAGGAGAGCATTTCATGGGGAAATTCCAGAAGTTCCTGTCTCCCTTTAGAACTAAATCCTACCCAAGTTGCAACTTGAGCCCTGGGAGGATGAGGGAGGTGTAGCTGGTGGGAAACCTGCAGACTGATGAGCAGAGAGCTGAAATGACTTGCCCAGGGCCAAGGTGAGTCAGCAGAGGCAGGTTCAGGGAGCAAGGCTTGGTCCTAAGCTCTGCGCTCTTCCCTGGGTCACCTCATGCAAAGTGACCCTTGAAAACTCCCATTTCTCCCTGTTTCACTCAGTTCTTTTGGTCCTTTTAGGAGCTGGGACAAGTTCTCAGTCACTGAGAACAAATTTGGGTGCACCTTGAAAATTCCAGGTCAGAGTCACATTTGGTGATTTAGAGAAAGGCATCACTCTGAAACTTGTTTTTTTGGCAATTGTCAAAGCTGGCAAAACTCATCCAGAAAAAACTCTGCCTGCAGCTGTGCTGCAGGAGCAAATGTTACACTATTGGCCATCCTCCAGTTTCAAACTGCATTAAAAGTCAGCTGAAAAACTTCATTGTTCTTAAAGAAGTGGTGCACTTGCCAGAGCTGGATTGCAATTAGAGCTCGGAAAGGAAGGGACCCGTGGGGGTTGATGCCAACATTCAAATACCCTCAGTGTCTGTAGTTTTAGCTGTCTTTTCCTTTTTTTTTCTGGCTGAGCACCCAGTGAGGGCAGGTTTAGATTAGATTAAATGCTAGGGAGAAATTAATCTACTGGTGAGGAGGCCCTGGCACAGGTTTCCCAGAGAAGCTGTGGCTGCCCCTGGATCCTTGGAAGTGTCCAAGCCAGGCTGGACAGGGGTTGGAGCAATGTGGGATAGTGGAAGGGTTTGGGACTACGTGGTCTTTTCCCACCCAAACCATTTTCTAATTCCTGGCTCTTTTGCTGGGATCCTCAGTGATGATGACAGTCCCTTTCCCCTTGATAAAATGTGGGAACAACACCTGCCTGTGCTTTGGCACGTCCACCTCGATCAGATTTGCTGCAGAAATGCCACTTGGGTGGTTTTATTGCCCTGAATAAATTGCTTTGAAAAGCACATTAATATTCCTGCAGCGCTTGCTCAGCTTGTCAGAGGTTTTTTCAGTCCCTGGAAGACACAGGGATGTATTTCCCTGCCCACTGCAAGTGCCAGCACGTTCCATAGTGAAATTCCTCCCTGCAGGCACAAGGCGGTGCTGCTGCCCCTTTCCCTGTAGGAATAACATGGAGGAAGAAGCTCTGTGGAAACCCTTTGCTGTGTAACGCTCCTTTTGCTACCAGGAGATTGGAAACCAGGCTCTAAGTGCTGCATTTCTGTCAGGATATTTTAGTTGTGATCCTTGCTTTCCCCTTTTATTGACGATTTTTTTGTTAAAAACTGATTTGCTGGTCCTTTCTCTTCCCATTAGGGCTTAGTGTGTGAGTGGGAGAATGGATCTCAACCTGCTGGTTGAGCTCTCCCACTGCAGCCTGAGGATTTCACTTTTAGCTCAGGGATTCTGTCATCAGGTGGCACTGCCTATCCAACAGGGAAGTGCTGGAATTCCAGTGTCAGAAAAGCCTGGGCTGCAGAGCTTTCCAGGGTGGGATCATATAAAAAAAGTGACTCAACTTGGCCCTCGGGGTATGGGTTGATTTCCCTACCCATCCCACTGGGAGGAAAAAAAAAATCTCACCAGAGTAACCTTCTCTGGAGTAACAGAGCAGAGACTCCTGTGGTGCCTCTTTTCAGAACCAGTAAGGCAGTAATTAACTGTGCAACAGGTTAATTCTCTCTTTCTGGCAATATTTTGTAAATTACCAGGCTCTGTGGCTGCAAAGAGAACATTTGTACCCCTAAAATAACCTGCCACAGCACAGGAACGTGATCTCTGCTCTGTTAAATAGTGAGGTTAATCCTTCACGTGGCTTTAACCTGCTCACAGCCTCCCAAAGTACTCCTGAGTGACTCTGGGACTGAGCCAGCCCCAGAGACCATTCCCAGAGGACAGTTCAGATGCAGTCCCTCTTCTGGAAGCCTGGAAAATGAGATAATAGGGATGTGGCAATTTGTTCTAGCTGGCCTCAGGGACAGAAAAGCTTTGTCACCATTCAGTTTCCTTACACAGATGTATCAGCTTATGTCCAAATAAAGGTGTTTTGTGTAGGGTTGGAAATGAAAATCCTGTGGGGGTTTTTTTTCCCCCTTTTTCTTTTTGCTCAATCAGGTTCAATATTTTATTTCCTACTATCTTTTACATCTTTCTCAGACTCTGGTGCTGGAGACACTCTATAAAAACAGCACTACTATTATTTTCTAACCACAGAGATGTATTTGCCTTTGATCTGAAGTACCTTGTGTCTGCCTTTTCAAGTAACATGGGATTGGAAATGGGAAAGAAAGGGGATGGGGCAAAAAACCCCAAGCATTGACATACTTCAGACAGAACTTAAATGCTTCCTTCAATAATATTTTATGATATGTTGTTGACTGGATTTTGAGATAGAAAGTTGAAAACACTGATGTTTGAATTTGGTGGTTAAAGTGCCTCTAACAGAGCTGGAACCTGTGTGCTTGGGGTGTGTTTTTTTTTTTTAGAGTCCTCAATAAAAAAGCAGAAAAAGACATTCAGCCTCGAAGAAAAATCCAAATCTTCCAAGAAACGTGTCCATTATATGAAGTTTGCCAAAGGTAAGAGGAGTTTTGTTGTTTCATAAGCCCTGGCCAAGATTAGAACAAACCCTGCTCAAGGCGATCTGTTGCCTTTTGGAGTCTAAATTTGGCAAGTAAAACCTGGGTTTAGAAACACCCCCTGCAGCAACTTGCTTAAAGCTCTAATGTGCTGTTCCTCTTTGTTTTGGGCAATTTTGGATGGCCTTAGGCTGATGTTGGGAATAAAACAATTCCTAAGTGAAGGAGCTGAATAAAGGAGCAGTGAATATTCTGGGCATGGACAGGGATGGGAGCAGGGGGCAAAGGTGAGGTGGGAGTGACTGAGGCATCTGCGTGGCACTAACCCCTGCAATCCCCAGTAACCCCTGCTCAGAGATCATGTGGATGAGATCAGGGATCAGATTAAACCTGCATGAAGGAAGAGGAAAGCCCTCTTACATCGACGAGGTACTTTATGGGATAAGTTAGGGCAGCGCTGGGCAGGCAGAAAAACTCTGTCAAGAACTTGTGGAGTTTAGTAATTTGTTTCTTTCTCAGAGTGATGACATTATTTGAGTCAGGCCAGGTTCTGGCCCTTGACAGTTGTTCAGTCCTGTCCCTGTTCCCCTTTCACAAGGTGTGTGTGCCTGTTCCAAGGGCATGGATAGGATCAGTTTCCACTAATGGCTGATTTATTAAACTGAAAGTTCTGTGTAATGTTTTCTGATAGCAAATGCCTCTGCTAAAACAGAGTTAACTGATATCTGAATGGAGGCCAAATTTTCATATCGGGGTTTGGGATTTTTGGTGGACTAATTCGACCCTTAAGTCCAAGCTGTTAACATGAGCCTGCCACTTTACGATATTAAACAATTAAATTGGTTCAGGGCTTGCAAGTACAGAGGCCATGGCCTGCTTGAGGTAGTAGCAAAGAGGATTTATTTTGATTTGGATTTAACCTTTTACTAAATATAGAGGGAAAAAAAGTGTCTTTTGAGCATGTAAAATACAGCTCAAGGCTTTCATATTCCCAATATCCCCGATTTGTTTGGTCACGTTTCCACGAGGCAGCCCCTCATTTGCTTGTACCCTCTGTGGCCTGACACAGGGAAATTGTCCTTTTTCAGGGAAGGAGGAAAAGTTATTTGAGAAAGGCTCATGCTGTCGTGGGCCCTTGTTGTTGAAGTCCAGTCCTGCTTCCTTTCAGACTAAACAAGACAAGCTCACACAAAAGCGGGAGAAGGGAACAGCGACGGCACCAAACGCGGCTTCCGCTCCCGGGGCTGGTTTGGAGCCTCGCTGCTGGAGGAACAGCCACTCCTGGATCTGGGAAATACACCCCAACCTCAGATTAAAACACTGATTTCAGTTGCTTTTCCAGTAGCTGCTCCCCTGTGATGCTGCAGGAGGTTTGGGCTGACAGCTGAGTTGGTTTTCTGAGAGGGAAGGAATGGGGGATACATCCAGGGGGAGGCACGGAAAGGAAGCGTAGCCTGAAAACGGGAGCAGGAGGATTTTAGGTGTCACAGATTCGAAGCCTTGGCCAAGATAAAGCTGAAAACAGACCCAATCTCATCCAGCTTGTTTGGACAAAGCCGTTTAGAGGCGGTGCAGTGAGGCAGCAGGAAGCTGGGGAACACTCGCTCCTCTAGGCTGATGTGTCTCTTTACCCTCTGGGGGCAGTTAAGGATCCCAAGAAAAAGAAACAGGTTGAATAGTCAGATTTGGGGATTTTTGTTTTGGGTTTTTTTGCCATTACAAGATTCATTTTGAGGTCAGGGATTTTGGAATGAGAAAATCAAGTGATTTAAGACCCCAGCAGACTCTTTAACAAGTTGACCTGTCTAGGCTAATTTTGTTTCTTTAATTTTGCTGACCTTTTCCAAAAGAATTTTCTGACAGAAGCATTGGACAACTCAACAGCTCCTGTGCTGTGGAATTGGCTAAACTTTTGCCTGTGTCTATGAGTCTCACATCACACCCTCCTGCTTCCCCCTCCCTGCTCCATGTCTGATATCCAGCTCGCCACACAACAATCACATGGGAATAATGGACCTCCTGGAAATCTCTGCTTCAGCCTTGAAGTGGTTTGGAGCTGGAATAATCCAGTGGTGGCAGAGGTGGAGGTTTTGCTTTTCAGAAGCAACACCAGAAACTTAAGAAAAGTCCCCACTGAGTAAAAATGGATTTTTTTTTTCATTGAGTGGAGGAGCTGTAACTCCCTAATTGTGTGAGAACTGGGGAATCCTCGTGATAATCCAAAGATCCCAGTGCATACACACATTTCTTCATGTGTACCTTCATTTAGTGGCTTTAGCAGAGAACCACTGCATAGTTTGGGCTGGAAGGGACCTTAAAGCTCACCTCATTCCAACCCCCTGCTGTGGGCAGGGACACCCTCCCCTATCCCAAGTTGCTCCAAGCCCCATCCAACCTGGACTTCCTGATTTTTGTTCACCTCCAAGAGCAATTCCTCTCTGTCTGTGGGTCACACTGTTACCAAAATGCATCCTCAGATGTGAAGGTTGGGGTTTTTTTCCCTCTCTTTACCCTTTCCAGGTAAGGATCTCTCGTCACGCACTGAACAGGACCTGTCCTGCATTTTTGGGAGAAGGCAGAAGAGTGCCAAGACCCAGGTAAACAAGAATCTTCTCCTTGTTTCCTTGTTTATTATCCCCTAAACAAAACATCCAAATGTTTTTTGCCAATGTGTTTTTTCTGCTTGAAGAGCTGTGCTTGAACTGTGAGGAAATAAGAGTAAATTTGATCCCTAGTTTTGTGGATTATTGTGATATAACTTCTTTAGAGTTCGGGAACTCCAGAATTTTAATTTTTTTTTAGGAAATGTATGTCACAAGGGAGAATTTTGCTTGACCTGGTTGGACTTGATGCTCTCAGAGGTCTTTTCCAACCTAAATGATTCTGTGGAAGATCCATGAATATCCAAAATAAAAACTGGACATTCAGCAGCCATTGGGCAATCTCTACAAACTGCCCTTGTTTTCACAAAAAATGGGAAAGGCTGAGCAGCTGCAAAAGATTCAGAGGTGGCCTGAACAGTGATAAATATTTGATGAGAAGACCTTTCCCCTGACTTTGTGTAAAGAGATTAAGGTTTGGACCAGCTTTTATTTTATTTATGTGTTCATTAGCATCTTGCACTTGCAGAGCACAGATGTGCTCTATCAGTGGATAAAATAACTGTGACACAACCAACATATCCAGGAAAATTCTTTGGAAAAAATAACATCTGGAAAAGCACAAATGAATGTGTTGCTGGAATTGCCTTGTTGGTTCCAAGTTCTTGGAAATCTCTGGTTTTAAGGGAAAAATGGGGCTTGAGTTGAGTGGAAATTGGGTGGAAATTTCTGCAGTGTTTGACACCTTGCTCCTGGTGCTCTTGGAAATTGTTGTGGAGCTTCAGTGCAGGTCACTGGGAGCTGAAATAAGGATTTGGGAACTTCCAGTCTGTGAGAGCTGTTGGAGCTCTCAAATCCTGTGGGTAAACTTGTGCCAGGGAGCCCTGTTGGTTCTGATCACCTAAATATGCCATGGATCTGCTGCTTGGCTCCCTTGCTTGTCAGATCAATGGGAAGCAGGACAAACTGGGATTTAAAGCAACTCAGCCCTGCTGGGGTTGAAGGAGCAGATTTTGCCCACCCTTGTGTTGTCTCAAGTAGCTGATCTTGTTTCCTCTGTATTTTCCACATCTTTTGAAATTCAGAGTTGGGAAGTTGCTTCTTCTGGGACTTTTTCCTGCAGAACATTTGCTCTTTTGTGGATGAACACTGCGGATCCCATGGATTTTATGAAGGGTGTCTAAGTTTGTGCATGTTTTTGCCAGTCCTTTGACAGATGCAGTGGTTGGCTGATGGCTGCTGAGCAGATTTCCTGAAATGGTTCAAGCTTCTGACAGAAAAGTCACAGACTGTTCCCTCCTGAGCACCCAAATTTCCCCATGCAAATCCAGGCAGGAGAGAACAGAATTTGGAGCTGCATTGTTGTCTTCTGGCTGCTGCTGAGCAGCCACAGGGAGAGGAAGCCAGAGGCAGCACAATTGCTTCCCCCAGCTCCCCCTTCTCCTTCTCTTCATGGATCAGAGATCTGTGGAGTTCCCACAGAACAAAAGTGCATTGCTCAGGCCCTCCAGCTCTGAGCAATTGCATTTCACTGCACCCATGAACTCTTAGGATCCCTTTCCATCACGTTCCAGAGCCTGGTCCTTAAGGTGACACAAAGGGAAGTGCCCCTTGAGGCTTTGCAGGAATTCTCTGTGTTTGCATTCTGGTTTGAAATCCCCAAGCTCTGGGCATTTCCCTGCTGTGGCACAGAGCTCATGGCAGGAGCAGGAAAGTGCTGCCATTCTCCTGGAACTGAGTTGTTCCTGCATGGAGATGATGTAGAAAGAGCCCTGGTGCCCAGCAGAGCCCCGGGTTTGCCTCCAGGTTGTGGTAGGCTCCGGTTCCCTTCTAATTTCAGCTCCTGCAACCCTGGGCTGGTTTCCCTGTTCACAGGATAAGGACTTCCATAACCTCCACGGGAGCCAGAACTGCTCCTATCAATGGATCTGATTGCAGGTTCCCAGCTGTGGTTGCTATGCAGATGATACATGGAAGTAACTCCATTGAATCCTGGAAAAGTTGCAGCAGTGGCAGAAATCTCATGGATTTAAAAAGACCAAGTGCTGGTGCTGCATCTGGGTTGGAGCAGCCCCTGGGATCAATCCACACTGTGGATGAAGGGATGGAGCAGCCCTGGGAGAAGGATTTGGGGGTGTTGGTGGGTGAGAGCTGGACATGACCCAGCACAGAAACCTCCCATGGGCAGCAGGGAATGGGTGGATTCTGCACAAGGAGAGCATGGAGCTGCTGGAGTGAGTCCAGGGGAGGCAGCAGGATGATCAGAGGGATGGAGCAGCTCTGCTGGGAGGAAAGGCTGAGGGAATTGGGATTGTTCAGCCTGGAAAAGAGAAGCTTTGGGGTGACGTAATTGTGGCCTCCCAGTATCTGAAAGGAGCTACAAGAAGGATGGAGAGGGACTATTGACAAGGGCCTGGAGGGACAGGACAAGGGGGAATGGCTTCAAACTGACAGAACACAGAATTAGATGGGATATTGGGAAGAAATTCTTCCCGGTGAGGGAGGTGAGTCCCTGGCACAGGTTGCCCAGAGAAGCTGTGGCTGCCCCTGGATCCCTGGAAGTGTCCAAGGCCAGGTTGGATGGGGCTTGGAGCAACCTGGGATAGTGGAAGGTGTCCCTGCCCATGGCAGGGGTTGGAATGGGATGATCTCTAATGTTCCTTCCAACCCAGGCCATTCCATGATTTTATAGCTTGAAGTCCTGTCTCTGAGGCTCTTCCTGAGGTATCATCTCCCTCCTCTGTTCTCAGAGGTGCAGTTTGAGAAGCATTCCGCACACATTTGATGTGCCCTGAATGACCTGCCAGCCCCCAACAGAGCTCCCATTCCACTCTTGAGCTTTTGACGAAGATTTTCAGCTTAATTCTTTTCCTCTTATTTCTGTTTGTTGGGATCAGAAAAACTTGGGTGTAACTTCATGGGAAGATGCAGGAACTGCTTTTCGTAGAATCACAGAATTGCTGAGGTTGGAGGAGACCTGGAGGTCTCCAGAGGAGTCACGCTGCTCAGGGTCAGCTATGGCAACTTCTTCAGGAGTTTGTGCAGAGTTTTGATTATCAGCCTTCCTTAAAGCCTCCAGTTTAAGCCCGTGACAAAATTTCAGTGTGAGGATAAAAGAGGAGGAGAAGAGCAGAAGAGATCACAGAATCATGGAATTGTTAAGGCTGGAAAAGACCTTTACAATCCTCAACTCCAAGCCTGTTCACCACTAGACCACATCCTCAGGTGCTATATCCACATGTTTCTTGAACACTTCCAGGGATGGTGACTCCTCCACTTCCCTGAGCAGCCTGTTCCAGTGCCAGACAACCCTTTCCCTGAAGAAATTTTTCCTGAATCCAATCTAAACCTCCCCACTGTTGCACTAGGTCTGGCTGGTTGGCTGGTGTCACACCAAACTGCCTTTAGAGGTTAGGAAAAGGGAGGAAAAAAGCAAAACACAGGGAATTCCATCTGTGCTTATGGTCCAAGGAGTACTTGAGTCAGTGGGGGGACTCAAGGCTCAGTGATGGTCTCTGGACCAGCAAGATAATCCTGGCTCTTCTGAAGTGCTTGTCAAAAATCTGTCACCCCTGAACTGCTGCAGTGATAAACAGGGTCTCAACAAATCAGATGTGTCACTGTTCCAATTAGTCCTGGCCACTCTTTTCCAGTGTGGTCATTAGCAATCATTCTATGATCTTGACCTGTGCAGGAGCCTTTGGCAGGAGATGCTCTGCACGAGCTTAATCTGAGCTGTCTTAACTGTGGGGCTGATCTCAGACTCACTTTTTAGCTGTCTCAGTGGCCAAGGACTGATCTGGTAATGGATCCTTTCTCTTGTTCCACAGCAGCTCTGCAGCAGCAAGTGGGGAATGTTGAAACTTGGATTATCTACCTTATCAAAGGAAGAGGGAGTTGGCCAGAGGATTGTAAAGATTGCAAAAGAGGGGAATTGCAAAGGATGTGGAAGGAAATGCTCTTTGCCCCTGAGGGTCGAAAAGAGTTTCTCTAGGAGTAATAAAACTACAGCACTGTTGTTTTGATGGTTCTGGGATATGTGTTACTAATCAGAGGCACTTGCAACCTGTAATTCTCCTGAATGTTCACCATAACCATCCTTTTTTTTAAATTATTTTTGATAAATCATGTGTCCAACTCAAACCTCCTTAATAAACTACACAGGGACCTTTGTTTGAATCAGAAAAAAAAAATACAAGTCAAAAAAAGACGAGGTGGGGAAGAAAACAATGGCTGGGCTTCAGAGTGGACCTAAATTGAAAACGTCTGCAGTTTATCCCAGGGAGAGCAAGTGATTGAAAATATTGAATTGTAATTATGATGCTCTCTGGAGACCTGCTGTGAGGACCTGTTTTGCAGGGTAAGATCTGCCAGACTTGTTTTTTGCCCCCACTTTCCCTGTGATTTTCTCACTTGCTTAGGAACACTGGGAGCTGGGGAGACAGAAAAACAAATTCCATTAGTTCCTATCTGGTTGAACTTCCTGGAACCCCCACTATTTTTTTTGCTTCTCAGAATTTCCTTCCTCCATCCAGCTGTGTTTCCTGATGAAGCCTTATCACTGGAGAAAATGCTCCTGAGTGAGGCTGAGGATTTGGGAATGAGTTGCAGACGGTCCCAACTTGGTTGCTGAACAACATGATTCTGGCACTGATTTCGCTCTGGGGGCTGGGGGAGCAGCTCTGATTTGCTCAAGCCCTGTTGGAGATGCATAAAAACCTGAGTGTTTTGCATCCATCTCACATCCATGGCTCAGGCCGTTCCATGAGTAATCTGCTTCCTCCCAATTTGTGTAACTTGGATGTAAAACCTGCGTAAGTTCCCTTAAGCCACCCAACCCAAGTAGCCCGAAAGTCTCGGGCTTGCAGCGATTTCTTCCTTGTTAGGCATTAGAAATGGAACTGTCCACCCCTGGTGCTTTTTCACTTTTTTTTGTTTTGTTTTGTTTTTTAATCAGGAAATTGTCTTCTGACACATTTTGCAGAACTTCCTCAACTGACTTATATTTCCCAGCACTTATCAGAAAAGCATGTTGGCTAATCTTAAGGGACATAGCTGAAAATCCATTAAAGTCTGGCTCTGCCATGGGCTCCCTGAAGTTGTGGGTGAGCTGATATCATTCCCTGCACCTCGACTTTCTCTCTCCAAAATACCAACCATGGTATTGGTGTTTGTGGGGTTGCACAGCTGTGACTTTTAGGCAAGTTGCAAGTTTAATCTTAGGGTTTGTTTTTTTTTTACCTGTGACCAAATTTGTTGCAGGGTTAGCACATCAATTAATTTGCTGCTCCCTTTCTTGGCAATGCCAGGGAAGAAAAAAAAAAGCCTGTAGAAGAGAAAAACGAGTTACAAATTAACACAGATTTTTCACCGTTCTGCTTTGGAGACCACAGTTAGCATGAGGTATTTGGGACCGAGAAGCAGAACAGAAAAAAACAAAAAAAAAAGACATCAAAAACCTGGAGAGAGTCCAAAAGGATTTAGTAAAATGGGAGACAGGGTTAGAGGGCATGTCCTAGAAGGAGAGAGTGGAGGAACTGGATACGTTCATCTCAGAAAAGAGGCAGAAAAAAGATGACCTCTCTGCCTATAAATATCTGGGGGTCGCGGGGAGGGAGGAGCAGAGGAAGGGAAGGGACAGTAATCAGAGTAGGCAAAAGCCAGGAATGGGACTGGGGGGTGAGAACTTCAATTACAAAGAGGAAGACACAGACTTACTCTTCAGCAGGCTTCCTCACAGTGATGTCAGCGGGGCACTGGAGGAGTCTCCTGAGGGAAATCCCAGCTCCTCAGTGAGTGATACCGAGAAAAAAGATGAATTTAACACTTTTACACCCGTTGGGATGGGCAGGGAAGGATCAGTTTAAGTCAAACATCTCCAAAAAGTCATTCTGTGAGCGGCCCTAGTGCTGAAGTTGGATTCCTGTGGTTGTGTTGTGCTTGGATTCTGCGTGGCTAAAGGAGATGAGCTTGTGCTGGAATCCCTGATCCATGTCCATGGATCTGTTGGCCTTCCCTGTCCAGTCATGAAATATTTTAGAGTCTTGATATCTTTGAAATCTCTGCTTCTTTGACCAGCGTGATTTTCTTGCTTCAGAATTATAGTCTCAAGTGGTAGGACAAGGGGGAATGGTCTTGAGATGAGGCAGGGGAGGTTCAGATGAGATGTGAGGAAAATGTTCCTTGTGAGGGTGGGGAGGCCCTGGCACAGGGTGTCCAGAGAAGCTGTGGCTGCCCCTGGATCCCTGCAAGTGTCCAAGGCCAGGTTGGACAGGGCTTGGAGCAACCTGGGATAGTGGAAGGTGTCCCTGCCCATGGAAAAGTGTGGAATGGGATGAGCTTTAATGTTCCTTCCAACCCAAACCATTCTGTGATTTGTATGATTATTTTCAAGGGCTTTTTATAGCCTCTGTCGTACTGCAGGAACTTCTTCAGCCTCTCCAGTTCTGCTCTGCACCCCACCATGGGCTCTCACAGCCAGAAGGGTCAAAAAGAAGAGCAAAAACCAACCCAAAGCCAAGATTCTGCCAGCAGTGAGCAGTGCAAGGCCTTTGCCTGTGCCTGAGGAGCAGTCAGGACAGGCTGGTGACACAAAGTCACAAGGAGGACAACAGCTGAAGGACTAAATCAAAGAACCACAGAATGATTTGGGTTGGAAGGAACCTTTAAGCTCACCCAGGTCCAACCCCTTGCACAGGTGGTACAGGTGGAGCAAATCTGGCAGCACAGACCCGTGGAAAGTGGATCTAAAGCCCTGCTGCTTTGAGCTGGTAACTTGCAACATCCTACATAGCAAGTCAGAAAATTGATTAGGCTCAAGGTGTTAATTTGGGCCATATTTTTAATATTTCTCCATGCAGATGAGGTGGTTTCAGGAACACCAGGAAGAATTCCTTTACCCAGCATTCTGTCCTAGTTGTGCTTTTGATAAAAAGGAGGAAGAGCAAAGTATTGATGTTTTGTTGCCTGTTCTATAAGCACCCTGTTAATCAACTGGAGGATAAATTATTGCTGTTCAGATATCAGGAGAGAGGGAGAGGAGGAGATATCTCCCAGCCTGGAAGAAAAGGTGCTTTTTCTTCCTCTCTTCATTGGAGAAGAGTCTTGCCTCCACATTTGTTCCTTGGGGGGGTTGTTAAGGAACAGAAACAAAACTGGGGGGAGCTCTTTTTGATTTATCTTCTCTCCTTCCCTTTTGGTCACTTCCAGAGGCTTAAAGAGCCGAGTTGGCTTTAATATGTTACCATTAGAGACCAGGCATTAGCTGGAATAACCCATCCTGCCTCACAGTGAAAAATATCCCTTGATTGGCTAATTAATCAGTCAAAGGGGAATGACATGGCCCTCGGCTTGAGGGACTCTGCTGCACAGGTAAACAGGTCATTGATAAATGGTTTACCCACAAATTCATATATCAAGAAAACTTAGTCATTTTTTAACTACACTTGGTGTGAAAGCTGTGCTGTGTTTTTTGGAGGTGGATTTTTGCTGCCTTCGCCTTTTTTTTTGCATTCTGGGAGCTTTTAGGCTGTGGGAGTTTGCAAGAGGAAAAGGCCAGTCAGAACTTTGTCACGATTGGAGTTCTTCTGTTTTCAGATTTGGAAGAAAAAAAAACCCTCAAGAATTTTTTTCCCCCTTTCAAAAAGAGGAAATCATTGACATGGGCTTTGTGTTGAGATTGAGTGGGTCTGAAATCAGGATGGCTCAATTGCTTTTGTCATTTAAATATCCTGAGGCTGCTCAGTTGGCCATATCCAGTCCTCAGGCACTGCATGGACAAAAAATAGATCCATAAATGGGTCTGATGAAATAATTGGGGAAAATCTATGGAGTAAGAGGCAGGTCTGTGTTGGTAAAAGGCTTTAACTGACCTCATTTCCTATTGGCTTCTGGTATCTCTCTGCTGGCCCTTGTCATGTGTATATTGTGTAACAGCTTGTCCTGCAAAGGTGGTTCTCCAGTGGGATTCTTCACTGAGATTTAAAGAAAAAAAGAGGGGGAAAAACCAAAGAAAATGAAAAGGGGAGGGAGGAAATCCAGCTCTAAATTAAATTGCACAAAAATGTGATCTAGAAACACTTATCCATGGGGTAAATTGGGTTAAAGCAGTGGAATCATGTAAGGAACCATAAAACAATGTTTGGCGTAGCTGCTTAACTGGGTGCTCAAAACAAATCCTAATTGTGCTTTTTTCTTGCAATGGTCTTTTTTTTTTTTTTTTTTTAATATTTTTCTTTTCTTATTTAACTGTGTATAATGTGAAAAAGTAACACACCCCTACCTAAGAATATGGGTTTGGCTACTAGGGAATAAACCTCACCTTATTTCTGTCCTGTGTGATCCCTTCCTCCAGGCAGCCCTTGCCATGGGCCTGAGCTTTACACAACAGCCTTGTTTTGTTTTTCCTTTTAAAAATATTTGTCTGATCAAAGAGTTTTCCTTAAAAAATAAAAAAAAAAATCCAGTGCAGCAGTTCAAAACAAGGAGAAGTACCTTTTTTTGATCCTATCATAACAGGATTTGTGTATGGAAGTGTGAACTAAGCAGGTGGCTTCCTGTTGATTTTTAAGCCAGGTGGGCAAGTTCTTGGTGATGAGTTGGTCTCCTTCCCTGCCCTGCTTTCCCTGGAGCAGGAATGTGCTTATTCCTGTGTCTGGAGGAGTGGGATTTGGGCTGACAACTTGTAGGGATNATATTTTTCTTTTCTTATTTAACTGTGTATAATGTGAAAAAGTAACACACCCCTACCTAAGAATATGGGTTTGGCTACTAGGGAATAAACCTCACCTTATTTCTGTCTTGTGTGATCCCTTCCTCCAGGCAGCCCTTGCCATGGGCCTGAGCTTTACACACCAGCCTTGTTTTGTTTTTCCTTTTAAAAATATTTGTCTGATCAAAGAGCTTTCCTTAAAAAATAAAAAAAAATTCCAGTGCAGCAGTTCAAAACAAGGAGAAGTACCTTTTTTTGATCCTATCATAACAGGATTTGTGTATGGAAGTGTGAACTAAGCAGGTGGCTTCCTGTTGATTCTTAAGCCAGGTGGGCAAGTTCTTGGTGATGAGTTGGTCTCCTTCCCTGCCCTGCTTTCCCTGGAGCAGGAATGTGCTTATTCCTGTGTCTGGAGGAGTGGGATTTGGGCTGACAACTTGTAGGGATAATGCTGCTGTGGGAATGAGAGGGAAACAGCAGCTTGTTCTCTCAGAAATCAGGGTTTGGGATATATTTTATTACCTCTAAGGTGGCAGCTGGATCTGCTCAAGCAGCCTGCAAGGACTGGGTGTTCACAGCAATCTGAGTTTTGCTGACTTAGTGTCCTTAAAGGGTGTCTAACCTTCCTCCAAGGGTGTCTTCTGATTTTTGGCTCATCAAACTGGTTATGAAACTGCTGGTTGGTTCAGATGGGTTAAACAAACCAGAAGCTGGAGCAAAAGAAATGATTCAGCCTGAGAAAGTGCTCAAAATCTAAAGAAACAAGCTTTTCCACTTCCAGTCCTGTATTTCAGCTTCTCTGCTGGACTGTTCTTTCTTCAGCTGTGAATATTTGCTTTTTTAACTCTCCAGTCAGGAGAAATATCTGGTGCTGGAGAGGGAATTGGTGGTAAAGTTCCCCACCAGTGTCCAAACTGGTCCCTCCTCTCTCTGAGCTCCCTCCAGCTGCCTGGCATGTTTGCAAACGTGGCCATTTGAACTTAGTTTGGGCTTATTTGGGTTTTCCCAAGCTTAAGACACGGTTAAGAAATCCAGAGTCTGTTTTTCACTGTGTCTGCAGCCTCGCTCTGCAAACCACCATCAATGCCAGCGTGTTTCCTTTGGAACAATTATATGGTATTGCCACAGGACAAATGTGACAAAAGTGCTGATTAATGTCATTAATTTGACCATCTGTTAATAACTGTGTGCATCCCTCAGCTGAGGAAAGAGGAAGAGGATGATGGGGAAGACAAATCATGCAGGGGGAGAGTTGGTGCCTTCTTTGCTCAGGTGGCTTTAGCATCAGCTTTAGAATGATGTGTCCCTTGTCAGGATCCTGGTGATGAGGAATTGCTGTTCCCCATCTCGGAATACTCTGTGGGAAAAGCCTCAGATTTGGTGTTAAGGATGAATATTGTCCAATTTTGATTTCTTGAGAGGAGAGAGCAAGGCCTTGCGGACCTGTTGGAATGTTGGAATATCACAAGGATGCTGCCAGGACTGGAGCCAGGCTGGGAGAGCTGGGGGTGTTCACCTGGAGAAGGGAAGGATCCAGGGAGACCTCAGAGCCCCTTCCCGAGCCTAAAGGGGCTCCAGCAGAGCTGGAGAGGGACTTGGGACAAGGGATGGAGGGACAGGACACAGGGAATGGCTTCCCAGTGCCAGAGGGCAGGGATAGATGGGATATTGGGAAGGAATTGTTGGCTGTGAGGGTGGTGAGGCCCTGGCAGAGGTTTCCCAGAGAAGCTGTGGCTGTCCCTGGATCCCTGGAAGTGTCCAAGGCTGGGCTGGACAGGGCTTGGAGCAACCTGGGATAGTGGAAGGTGTCCCTGCCCGTAGCAGGAAGTGGAACTGGATGGTCTTCAAGGTCCTTTCCCACCCAGCCCATTCCATGATAACAACTGAAAACAACCACAGAAAAGGCAACCAGGGGGAGTTCAAGAGTTTTGCTGATTTGGGCAGAGTTTGGATACTCTACTGAACAGATTTTGAAATTTCCATGCAGACAGCAGGGTCTGAACTCTTCCCTGCGCTGGATTAAGGGATGTGAATCCATCTGTGGTGTGAAGTTTGTCCCTTCTCCCCTTGGGGACAGTTGGTTGTGCCCTCAGGTGTTTGGGTTTGCAGACTCGCAGCGCTACAAACCCAGGGGGTGTTGGTGAGGACAGGCTGGAGGTTGGTCTGGTTCAGGAGCAGGAGATGCTGCTGTCTGTCAAAAATTCCTCACAAATTTTTGGTTGTAGCCTGGGATGGACCTCTAGAAGGTTCTGCCTCGATGATGCTGGTGGAAAATGCCGGAGTACCTCTGGATGCAGAATTCCCAGGGCGGTTTGGTGGCCACCTTGCAGCTGCATCAGCTGGAGTTAAAAACCAGCGTATGTTGGATAAACTTCCAGCTCCCACAAAAAGTCAGGATCAAGGATGATTTCACCATGGGTAGTAGAGTGGACAGAGGGTGAGAAGTGTGGCTGTCCATAGCATTCAAGATTTAATTCTTTATTATTCCTCGTTTACTGGGGTTTATTTTAAACCTGCTGTGTTTCACCAGGAGCTGAGTTTTTCCAAGTGCTGGGACGTGTTTTTGACAGCAGGATCCAAACCAGCTCAGGGTAACACTGATCCTGTGTCACCTGTGTGGTACAGGTTGTTTTTTAACAAATGAAGGGAAGATCAAAAATATTGTCTGCCCTAAAATCCTGTTTTCCAGAATATTGAAGAATTTAAATGTCACTCAGTGCTTCAATACTTGAAAGAAAATTATTTATTCTCAATACTTTCTTACAAAGGAATATCTAAGCTTGGGAGTAGAAGAAAGTTTCTGTACTACAAGGTAGTCAAAGGCTAATGCTAATTAGGAAATGTTTTCTAGTTCACAGAAAATACTATTTATTTTTCTTAAAATTTCTAAAAAATAAATTTTAATTTCAGATTGTCAGCTTGTGTGTTTTGCACTGAATATTTGCAGTTAGAAAAATAGTAATTGCTACAAACATCTTACTGTGGTCAAGTGCAAGCTTGAAGGTGCTTTTTTATTATTCTTCTTCATTAAACCACTTTATCTCATTATGAAATTAAAAAGTCTTAGATGAGGAAAAAATCAAGCAATTTTATTTATTATTTCAGGTAACCTTTTATTTCTATATTTATTCTTTGATGTCTCATAATATGAATGTGGGGTTTATATTTAGTGGAGAAAAAGAGGAACAGTTGAAGTAAATAAGCAGAAGGTTTTTGTTGGCTCTTTCCAAATCTCATCTACTGCTTTAACTCTTAAAAGTATTGAAAAAGCACAAAACACTCCCAAGTGCCTGGAAGAGTTCTTAGGTTTAGTAAAATATTGGTAAAGTCCTCTGGGTGTCAGTGCATGTGGAATTTCTCTCCAACTACTAATGGATTAAGCCACTAAGAAATTTGATATGAAATATGTCAAAGACAGCTTCCCAAATTCTGTCTTGATGCATTTTGGGGGGCTGCTGACTCTCTGTGTCCGTGCTGTCACATCCAAGCAAAAGCTGTTTCCTCCAACAATTCCCAAATTATTTTAGAGCTTCCAATCTTTATTGATTTGCCTGGCTCAGCTCATGCCAGTGCCAGCTCCTTAATCAGTTTGTAAACACCACATTTAGCCTGGTGGGTTATTAAGTTTTCTAAATATCTTCCTTTTCTAAGGCCTCAATCTGTGCATTGATGGCACCAGTTCAAAACTCCAGTTGTTCCATGAAGACCACCATAATATATAAATTATATAAATTATATAAACCTCCTGGTGCTGCTCAGCTCCAATCTGGGGCAGTGATATAACAAAACATATGACTGTCGAGTTACCCAGTTCTCAAACTGCTTCCCCCTAAAAAGGTTTCTCCTCCTGAATTAAAGAATGGATGTTCTGTGGGGAGAGATTCAACCTTGGCCAAAGTGCCCTAAATTCAGCCTTTTAATATCTGTGGCTGTGCTGATGCTGGGAGCTTAAGCATTCATTTACATTTCATCTTAAGAGCAGTGAGAATGATGGGCTAGCTTTGAGGTGATGAGAGAAAATTGGGTAATCCTACACGTCAGCAAGCGGCTGGAAGAGGAAGTTTTTTGTTGGAACTTGCACACTGAGAAGGCACAATGTCCCTGTTTTAACTTCTGCCTTGCTAAGCCTCCTATTAATCACTGCTTTTGAACTCCTCTCTCCCAGCCCCTCTGGACGTGGAGGATGGGATTTGCCTGTAGTGGATCCCAGGAATGTGGCTCAGGTGAGGCACGGCCAGGCTTTAGTCAGGGCTCTCTGGTTCCCTTTCACCACCTGCTGTGCAGCCTTGGGTCACGTCTGCATCCCAATTTCCCAACCACTGAATCTGAGGATGATTCACATATCCCATGCAAGTGGTATCAGCCTAATTTGTGCTGTGTGTGGTTCTTCACGAAGTGCACTGAAATACTGAGATGATAATTGAGAATTCTGAAGTGCAAAGTGTCTCAGCCAGGTTTCTCCAGTGGTTATTTCTGGAAAAGCTGTTGGAAGCATTCTGTATGTGCTTCCCTGTTTACCTTTTGACCTGTACAGCCACGGTGCCCATATTGTGGTTTTAAGACATTGCAACTTAATTAAACTTTCAGAGAGTCCTGGAGCGTGACTGTCTCCAGCTTTGCTGAAATCCCTGCGAAAGCAAGGCTGTTTACATAAAATCTGGCTGGGAAGGGGGTGCTGCGCTCCAGAGCATCACCTGAGAGCACGACCCAGGGTGGGGGTGTGTAACCCTGGAGATCTGTGCATCTTGGGAAGCTGAGGTCAGGCAAGAAGTGCAGGAGGATCTCACCTGCAGGAGTGTTTGGTTAAGTGGTCAAGTGGAGCAGCAGCCCTTGTTTTGACAGCCAGGACTTGATGTCTCCCTTGTGCTGCTGATTCCCTGCCCTCCTGTCATTCCAGCAGACCCCCTCTGCCCAGACCTCCCCACCCGGAGCACCGCGGGGTCAGGGGTTTTTTCCCCAATTGCAGGGTCGTTTGGGTTGGAAGGGACCTTAAAAAAGCCTGGTGTTTGTCAGTTACCAAATGGCAAAGGAATGCTGTGTGTAGCAACTGCGATGGATCCGATCCAAAGGCAGGGAGCGTGGCCCGTTCCTTTTTCCGGCGTTGTCGTAGGGAAATGGGTGTCTCCAAGAGACGCCCAGCGGCAGAGCCCTCGCTCCGCAGCACCCTCGGCCTGGGGGGTTCTGATCTGAGCACTTGCTCCTGGAAAACAGAGCTTTGTCACTCCTGGCAACTGGCTGTACGAAAACACTGATAACAATAAAGGGCTCCCTGCCCAGTCCAGGCTTGCTCTGGCTTCCTGGGAATCTTCCAGGGTAGAGGAGATGCTGCCCCTCTGCTTTAACCCCCAGGGGCGTAGGGCATTTCTGCTCCCAAATTCTGTACCCCCACACACCTAAAGCCTTGTGGGGCTGTGGCAAATCCTGTTGCAATCACAGAACTTTGAGTCTTGGAACTCCTTTCTTTCCTGTATCAGCAGAACAAAGTGCTCTTCACCTTCACAGCGTGGCTGAAGGGATGGGAACTGCTCACACACTCAGAGGAAGCTTGGGAAGTAGGAAAAATTATCTCAAGTTCATGTCAGGCAACAAGAGATTAGAGTTTTGCCATGACATCTGTAAAGCACTTTTCATCCTTAACTTTCCAAGAAGCTTTTATGGTTAAAAGTTTTGGACTGAAAGCTGCAAAACTCTTTTGTCCTAATTAGTAACCAATTTTTCTGGAACCTGGATTGTCAGGCTGGTGGGAGAATTCTCTGTTTCCCTGGGTCTGAAGTCTTTGAAATAAAAGATGAGATTGCTCCCAAGGGGAAGTTGCAGGGTTTGACACCACGTAAGGGCCCTGACACAAAATCACCTTCAGGGTGTCATGCAGGAGGCACCCATTTGGCTTCTTGTTTTGTCCTTCAGGATATCTTGTTGCTGTGGAGATTTGCTGATCTTGATGGATTCAAGGCAATATTCTCCAATTGTTTCAGAGTTAAGCTAAATGCCTAAAGGAGAGGGAGATTAATCCCCGCTGAGAGGTTAAATGTAGTGATGTAACATCTAAGAAGCAGGGGAAGAGAAAAGCCCCAGTGAAGGGCCATTTAACCTGCTTAAGGTGTGACCTGTGCATTTGAGGGTCACCTCTCTACAGTGGATATGATGATTTGAGGCTCCACATTTAAAGCTTCCACTAAATATTAAATATTTGTTTTGAGCTTTAGGTACAAAGCTCTTGGTTTATAATCATATATTGCATATATATAAAAGCTTTATATTATTTTCTTTTCAATATAGATACTTAGGCAAGGCAATATGCTTTTGACAGTTTCTATCTTATATTTTTCATAGAACAGAATCACAGAATGGTTTGGGTTGGAAGGGACCTTAAAAATCATCTCGTTCCAACCCCCTGCCATGGTCAGGGACCCCATTTTTGGTGCTACTGGAAGGATTTAATACACAGAACTTGCATAGGACCTCAAGGAACATTGGAAGGGACCACGTGTACAGAAATTATTCTGTAGATGAATGCCACTTCCTAACTTATCCTTAGATAAATGATCTTTCTGTCACTTCTGATTGCTTTCCTTTCCCAAGTTCTGTAAATAAAAATACCTTTCTGTAGGTGAACCAAGCAGAAATCCTTCTTAAGGCAGGAGCTTTATTTGTCCAGGAATTTATAGGCACCTTTTCCCCAGTGTGCAGCTCTGAATCGGTGCCTGGCTCTTATTTAGGAGGGCATATTATTCACTGTTCTCCAATATTTGGGAAAGCAGGACATGCTGCTCATTTGAAAATCATACCAGCTCCTTTATCACTGCCAGTCACAGTCAGCAACGCTGCATTCCCAGCTTGACACGAAGGAGGAGGTTTGCCCTGAATAAATAGAGGAGATAAATGGTCTTTCTGTTCCTCAGAGGAATTTGGGCCACTTCTCAAAGTTGGTGCCAGGAGTACAGTAGCAGAGTGGCATGGTTAAAGTTAATTGCCCTCAGATTTTAGTTAAAAGTCTAACTAGCTTGTCAGCTTTGAATTTATATTTTCACAGTTCACTAGGGAGTGATAATAGGGAGGCTTTGATGTAGCTGCCTGGTTTTCGCTTTGTACGAAATGCTCCCAAGTTTAGTAAATAAACTTTTATTGAGAGAGGGGCAGGATTGACAGCTTAGAGGCAGCCAGGAGAATCACGGATATCCCCTCACCGAGGGGCAGAGGGGCAGCAGGACATTGGGGCTGCGTGGCTGGAATGATAAAGGAGATTTTCGGGGAGCACCGTGCTGAGCTCTCGAAGAAACAGCTCATCAGAGATTTGTTAATTAGGTGTCACCGGAGACTTGCTGAAACAGTGAAGCTGCGATGCACAAAGCACTGCCTAATTAACTCTTTAATAGCCCATTCTGGAATACACTTGCTAGTTCCCTCCACCAGGGAAACTGAGGAATGCTGGATTAATTCCCTGGGGCTGCCCAAGGCTGTCCTGAACAGCGTTTGAGAGAATAGAGATGTGAGACTGATTCAGAGCTTGTAACAGGAGACTGTGGCTTCTAAACTAAGAAAAACCTCACTAAATTAATTGTTTAGAAAGATGGTTGTTCTGGCTTTAACTGGAACCAGAGTATCTTTTCCTTTTTTTTTTATTTTAATTTACGATGATTCTTACTGTATACTGTACTCCTAGCCTATAGCCAGCTGGGAGGGACCTGAGCTGTTCAGTCATCTTTCAAGTACAGAAGCAAAAAGGCACATTTAAAAGCACTTGGAAGATTTGCTGCATCTTACTCTAATGTTATTACCTTATTCAATATTACCTAATAATGTCACTCAGAGGGTGGTGAGGCCCTGGCACAGGGTGCCCAGAGAAGCTGTGACTGCCCCTGGATCCCTGGAAGTGTCCAAGGCCAGGTTGGACAGGGCTTGGAGCAACCTGGGCTAGTGAAAGGTGTCCTTGCCCATGGTATGGGTTTGGAACTAGATGACCTTTAAG
>VZTH01012902.1:0-85769 GCA_013397815.1 Aleadryas rufinucha
AACAGGCAGAGACTTCCTCAGCACTCTGGGTTCCAACAACCACACAACCAGTTAAGGACACCATAATGGTATAACAAACTTGATATAAAGATGCAAGTCTTCTCTCAAAGTCTTCATCTTACTGTATACCTACAGTACGGGAGTCTAAAAACACCAGCATTTCTTTCATAAAAGCTTGTGGAATCTAGTTTGACTAAATATCAACACTGGTGACATATTTAGAGACTTTCTTTATAAAGGAGATTAAACCCCATGCGAACTACAACCTAATGTTCAATTCTTTCAGCACTCCAATATTAAAAGGCTGAATGGCTTGCTGTAAGACATGTCTAAAGACTTATTTTGTGAACTTCATGTTATAATGCTTCCCAGTCAGAGGAGTTGGTTAAAACATAAGTACTAGGGTTATTTTTTTTCCCTCTCCCTCACCAAGTCCTTCTCTTCTGACAAGGCTGTACAAAGTAAAATCAGTTGACAGCTTTATTGGTCTTCTACAGTATTCAAGGATACAGATATGTGGAACATTACATGTGGTCTTAACAACAACAACAAAGAAACTTACCACACTGGATCTTTTAATGGCATTACATTTAGAGGAGTGCTGTGACTCAAGAACAAGAGCATATTTTTATTCTTGACAGGCCAAACAAAACATATCTCTAGTAAGGGGAAAAATAACTAGACCAGGAGTCAGGTAAAGACCAGGTAGAAGCCAGAGAGCTTTACTACCACAGGGACATATTTCTGTTTTCAGGCTCAGATATATCAGTTCACGAAAGACACATTCTGCTCAAGTGAACAGGTTGCCCTAAACACAGGCCAGCAAGTAAATAAATATGGCTTAAGTAAGATTCCTATAATATTTCAGTCACTGCTAAAAACATTAAGTAAGTTTACAGAACATTGCTTTGCAATGGATGAAAACATTTACATGCTATTTTGCACCTTTCCATGAACTACTCTACAATAACAAAATTATTGCTTTGAAAGCATAGGAGCTACGTACAAGTATTCCTCTAGACTGTTTATCATGTAGAAAGTAGATATGCAAAACTGAAAAACAAATTATCAATATTTTAAATATGCTGACACTGTGTTTTTTAGTCAGAGAGACACAAAAGTATGAAGATATTAAAGAGTTAATTAGGACAGTTCAGGAGAGATTTATCAGTAGCACCTACAGTTAGAAAAGCAGAAGTAACACCACTACTTAGTCTTCAGCTACACACTTTTATAAACAACTAAATTTTAAAATTGCACTCTTCAAGGTGCAATTGAAGATTGCAATTTTAAATTGCAAAACTAAGTTAGTTTTTATTCTGGGACATGGAGGAAGAGGTCATTTTGTTTTGCAATTGAGTATAAGAAGTTCACTTAAAGATAAGTCCAATGAAAAAGAAATGCACAGGTGTATCATTTTTGAACAAAGCAAGCCATCTGACAGAATTACCCCTTATGGGAGACGATGTCCCTCAGGCATACTGTTAAATAACCAATGTCATAAGACAGGCTATACACACACGCAGCATGTGGTACAGTGCTCTTGAGGAGCTGGCAAAAGCCCGAGCTCAAAAACTCCAAGGACAGTGAGAGCCTTAAGCAGAAGCTGAAAGGTACAATAGGGTACAAGGGCTGAGTTTCACAACACAAGCACAGCAACAAGACAACTGCTCCTGAGACAGAAAGAGTACTGTGTCTTTTGAAAAGGTCACACATGATAAAGCCATCTGTGATGCAACTTTCACACCACCCAGCTAAAGGAAGCCAAATACTATTTGGCTTCATATATATTCACAGTAACGAATCTTATTGTCATGCACAAGATGATGATCTTATACTGCAGATTCAAACAGCAGCACATACTTGAAGTTCATCTGCAAGATGGAATTTAATAACTTGAGGCATTGCCTATATAATTACCCCAATCAAGTCCAGGTAGAGACAGTGAAGCAAAGCAAAGTAATGACAAATCCCACTTAATTGGATCAACAGTACTAGTCTGATCTTTTGTGTCATTACATATATTGTATGACACAATAGATCTTTGCATATGCATATTTCTGGACTAAATTCTCTCTAGATGTGGTACAAGCAGTTCAGGCAAACAGGATCAGAATTCAGGAGAATGACATCTCACATGGGACTCTGATTCCACGTCTTCAGCATTTTTTCCACCAGCACTACAGGTCAGTGTGGTCTGGAACCAATGAAGACTACCCTAGTACAATACTGAGTATAGTCTGTATCATCTAAAGAGTTTTGGCACTCTACCAACAGAGGCAGCATTTATGTTCTCCATAGTCTTTTAACTGTGGCATAAGCACAAAGTGATGTTGCTTATCTAACTTTCTGAATGAAAGCAGGTTGTTTAAAACACAGAATGTTTGGTACTTGAACTCAGATCATGCCTGGCAGGAATGGACATTGCTAGTGCAACAGAGAGACCAAAAAAATGATTTGGAATGGAAGTAGAAGACAGACAAGCATACTGCCATACATCCCTGCCAATATGAGAGGGGTTTTAGGCATGCAAAGTAACAGCATGTCAGGCAACTAAACAACAATTTCAACATGCATGTCTTCCACCACCTTGACTTCTTCAATTTACAAAAAAATCAAAAACCCACAGTCCAGATCTTTTGCAATCTTCATTTTTGCCTTTTTTGCAGATGAAAACAAAAAAACGAATCTGCATAAAACACCCCCCTCCAAACCACCATACATGTGTATAGGTTCTTTGATACATTACAAAGAGCTTCCAGCCCGCATGTGGCTATGAGAAAAGAAAAAAAGAAATGGAAAAAAGGAGGGCTTAAGCGAGGTGAGTTTTAGAAAACCGGCCAGCTTGTGCCTGAATGCTGAAACAAGACAAAGACCATCAATGTACATATAATCACATAATCCCCTCTGCACCTTTGTAAATTCGAAAGTGAGCAAGAACGCATTGCCACTGATTTTATCACCAAAGAAAGATTAAACACTAGCTGGTTTTTTCCCCAAAGGATTTTCTCCAGCAGAAGCACAACTAGAAGACCGAATCAAGGATGAACGAAATGTGTAGACTCAGAGAAAGTTAACTGGATGATTACAGTGAATGCTATTACTTTAGGATCTCCTTTGTAACAATATTCCCTCAGTAATTTTGCTACCTCAATCTGAAAGCGTAATTTACAAACTGCACAGCATTTCTTGCTTTTAATTTCCAATATATTACTTCAGCATTTAGATAATGGCTTTATCACACACTCTCTCTCTGCTGCTTGGAAAGCAATCAGGGGCAAAACTATTTTAACATGACAGGTTCTACACAGTGATATTCTTTAGGCATTGATGAGTTAAACTCAAAATTGGTGCTTACAGGTAAGATCATATAACAAAGTGCTAGAACACAGCACTAAAATTTAATATCATAACCCACAGCGTTAATTCATGCCAACAAAAATAACAGCATGAGGAATTTACAATTTTACAAAGCTACGATAAAGTGTTTTAGGTAACATCTGTTCAGCAATCATTTCTTTAAAAGACTAATTTAGATTCAAGGTCTTACACTGCAGCATAACTGCAGCAATAATTCAGTCACTTTGTAATTAAAGATATTGACACAGATTGGTCTTACCTTTCTACTCTATGCCAGAGAAATGGAAGTGCTTTTCCTCTTAACTACATCTTTCTTTGATTTATAGACACTGTTAAATGCAACTGTTAATTTATCTATTTTTAACAGATTGGTGTAAAAAAGAAACCCTCCTTGACTCATAAATTTCATAAAGAACTTAATCAAAAACATAACCTGAAAGTCACTGAAGTCAGGTCAATGGTATACTGAAATTAATAGAAACACCTCTAATTTGAGCTAGAAATTGAAGTTGATCTTTTGAGGACTAGTGTCTGTAAGATGTAGTATCAGTAAAGTGCAGTTGGAAGTCACATAATCTAGTACTCACGGTAATGATTTCCAAACATTTCTAAGGTGAGGAGGGAATCAAGGAGAGGAAATGGCAAACAACTGCTTTTTACCCCACCCTGCCCCAGCAAATTTCAGAAGCTTCTTGCTCAGTCAATGTATGCATAGAGAACAGGTATAGTATATGCCATCCTTCAGTAGATTTCCTCTTTTTACAAGGTCCTAAACGAGGAGAGCGGATGCAAGAGCTTTCAATAAACTGAAGTACCACAGTACCGCAGAAAATCTTTTACTCTTTTAAAAGTCCCACTCTTCTAAAAACTTGAACAAAAGTCCTGCAGAACAAAGTCATGCTGTATGAAACACCACTACTTTAAAAAAAAATTTAATATTATTCTGCAAAAGAACCGAGACAACTGAGGCTTAATACTCATTCACTTCTTCTGAGGAGCTAGTTTATTCAGAGTCCTTCAAGGCCTCATTTGACAGGACTAAACAGTTATAGTGGTTGATTCCAATGCCTCTTTCTCCCCCTCCAATCCTCAAATGCAGTGGGTTTTAAAAACCAGTATTT
The DNA here is from genome assembly GCA_013397815.1 of Aleadryas rufinucha. Taxonomy (NCBI): domain Eukaryota; kingdom Metazoa; phylum Chordata; class Aves; order Passeriformes; genus Aleadryas; species Aleadryas rufinucha. Next base: position 4,482 of record VZTH01012902.1, read on the forward strand.
CCCTCAGCTAAAAGAATTTTCTTTAGAAGGGAAAAAAAAAATTAAAAAGGAGGTACATGTTAATGATGTCACCTTTGTCAACCAGCAATCCAATTTCACTTCAAGGTTTGTCAGGGAATCAAATTATTTTTCAGATTAGCATATGTGCTATGACAGATCAATATGTTGCATTGACTGGAAGGGTCCAACCTGGAACTTATTTTCAAGCCTTGCACACTGAGAAATATTACATTCACATAATCTGTATTACTTGAGGTCAATAAATCTAACAGCTAATTTAATCTGACAAACATACAACAGACAGAAACATAACTGAGGTAACACGAGGTATGGCACTCTAAGTACTCCAAACACAGAAAAGGGCACAGGCTAAATCTAAGACTGGATTACAGAGAGCCCAAAGGGGTGAGAGGCAGGCTTTACACGTTCTGACACAAAACTAACTTAACTAATAAAATTACATTGAAGATGCATTACAGGAAGAGTTAGATGCAAACAAATCAAGTTGGAAAATACCTCTAAGAGCATCAAGTCCCAGCCATAACCCAAACACTGCCAAGTCCATCACTAGACCACATCCTTAAGTGCCACATCTTTTAAACATCTTATGAGACTTCTCTGGGCAGCCTCTTCCAGTGCTTGACCACCCTTTCAGTAAAGAAAGTTTACCCAATACCCAATCTAAACCTCCCCTGGCGCAACTCAAGGCCCTTTCCTCTCGTCCTGTCACTTGTTGCTAGGGAGAGGACACCGAGCCCCACCCCACCACAGCCTCCTTCCAGGCAGTTGTAGAGAGCAATAAGGTCACCCAGTGAGTTAATGGCACACCTAGAATACAATCCATATTCAATCCGTAATTCTTCAGTCCCTATCAACACCCAAGGATAAAATCTTTGCTTTAAGAGATTATTTAAAGATGAAAAATAGGACTATCGTCTAGGGTGAAATGCTTTTGAAAATTGCAGTTTGACAAAGCATTCTCATGAATTAAGGACATTCTCATCTATCCCTGCTTAAAGAAAAACTGGGCAAGGGAACAGGAAGAGGCCAAAATAAAAAACAAAATTATCAAAACACACACCTACTTACAAGATTATATACCCTATAAAATTGAATCAGAAACCCAAATTCGACCCACTTTATTTTCTCTAGCTGTGACCTCCACACCATGACCTCAAAAAAGCAAATCAGCTGATACCCATATCAAAACATTATCAAAATCACCCTTGCATAGCCTGGGAAGCCTAGACATATGCCAAACAAGCTCTCCTGCACCAAAGAAAAGGCCTTCTTTCACTGAAAAGATGAAATTTCATCTAAGAAAAAAAGCCTCAATGGCTTTTATCACATTTCTGTCAGTGTTCTAATCCCTATAAATATTGTACTGCTATTTTAACACATGGCTAGCAAAACTGAACATGATGGCAACACACTACTTCTGTTTTAACACATTAGAGGAGAAAATGAAAACCATTACAATATCTTAACTGCATAACTTGGCAGTTAAGGTATCGGTAATAAGTCAAACCTCTTGACCCAGAGCTCTTGTCAGTCTCAAACACACAAAAATCCAGGTCTCTCACTCACAAAAGGAATAATCCAACCCTCAAGTCATACACCAACACCACTATCCAATCTTCTACAGTGGCCAGACCACACAGGTTTCTCCTCACAGACCATATACTAAAGCATGTTGAGAGACTGGGAAGATCTGGTGTCACGAGACATTTTGGGGTGCATGCGTGTGGGCAAAGGGACAGGTTGGGCCTTGCCCTGGTGAGGTGATGCCCTGCCCTGCACACACCCCCCACTCCTGGGGCCTGTATCCCAGCTCCACAGTGGCTGCCAATCCCTGTCACAGCTGAGGCAATGCTCCACACCGGCCTCTGGAGCCCCAGCCCAGCTCCTGAGTGGCCAAATGAACAGAACGCCCACCTTGGGGAAGGGCCGAGGAAGGCCAAGGCATATTTAAAGCTGAATACAAAGCAAGTACATGTCTTGACCCTACCTCCTCTTAGAATTTCTGTCAGCTGAACACTGCTGGAACCCAGGCGCTGGTAGCTATATGTGTCCTTTTCTGTATATTTCTGTCTTTCTTTCTTCTTCTCATTCCCTCTTCTTGGAATTTTTGAGTAACTTTAAGCCCTTTACATTTTAAGTTTGCCAAGCCAAATGGGCTAAGTTAATGCTTTGAGAAGTTTTTTATGTTGACTGAATGTTGCACTAAACCTTTTGCAAAAGTTCTTTGATTTTTTGAGGTTGCCAGTAATGTCTTTTTCGTTGTTTTGACCTNTTAGAATTTCTGTCAGCTGAACACTGCTGGAACCCAGGCGCTGGTAGCTATATGTGTCCTTTTCTGTATATTTCTGTCTTTCTTTCTTCTTCTCATTCCCTCTTCTTGGAATTTTTGAGTAACTTTAAGCCCTTTACATTTTAAGTTTGCCAAGCCAAATGGGCTAAGTTAATGCTTTGAGAAGTTTTTTATGTTGACTGAATGTTGCACTAAACCTTTTGCAAAGTTCTTTGATTTTTTGAGGTTGCCAGTAATGTCTTTTTCGTTGTTTTGACCTCTTGAGAATATCTTGTTGCTATTTCTCCCAGGCATCTAACTCAGAGTACAGGAACAACCACAAGCCCTTTCAAAAGCCTCACTGAGTGAGGTTTTTTGGCCCTTACACATGCCCAGCCACGTCACCTTCATGACTAAAACTCCTGTGACACCAGTAGATACACAGCCATTTACGAAGCCAAGCAAATAGCTCTTGGTCACAGTTTCATATATGTCCTTTCTAACGTGTAGAAAAAGGCACAGGGACATGGTTCAAACAGCAATCTCTGCAGCCACAATACAGAAAGATTGCAGCAAACAGGAATATTCCAGGAGCAAGTTGTGACCTTCTAGAACAGGTCTGGTCAGCTTGTTTGATACTGCTTATTGGCTAACTTTTCTGAACCTGTGCACAAGTGCCAGACACTCAAGTACTGAATATTACAGAGATACGCCTTAGAATAGAGAGTCTAATATAAGTGTTATGGTATCTCTTTTGTAATTACATAATAAATAAATTTTAGAGCATGTGGGCTCAAGGATAACCGAACAAAGGCCAACATGCATCACCTAAATATGAGCATGGGATGCACCTCCTCTGCATGTGGCAGATACTGCTGGATACAACTCCCTGAAAGGAGGTTGTTTCCAGGTGGGGGTCAGACCCTTCTCCCAGGCAACCAGCAACAGGATAACAGGACATAGTCTCAAACTGCACCACGGGAGGTTTAGGGTGGACATTATGAGGAATTTCTTCACAGAAGGGGTGATTAGACATTGGAATGGGCTGCCCAGGGAGGTGGTGGAGTCACCATTCCTGGAAGTGTTTAAGGAAAGACTGGATGTGGCACTTGGTGCCATGGTCTAGTTGACATGGTGGTGTTTGGTCACAGATTAGACCTGATGATTCTAGAGGTCTTTTCCAACCCAACCGATTCTGCGGATACAAGGCCTGTAGAATATATGTTGGTCCCAGCTCTAATGCCTGGAATTTTCATGATATCCAAACAAAAACTGGTTATTTCTGGGTACTCTTTATTTAGAGCACATCTTGCAGACACATTATCTTGTGAACAATTATAAGCCATCTCAAGATTCCCAATTTCTTGGTGTACTAGCCAAAAGCTTGTAAAAGTAGGCCTATGGAGAACTTAACTATGTCCTTTATATTTAAAGAGCTGGTTTTACACTGTAGACGTTATATCACTAACATAAAAAAACAAACAAAAAAAAAATCCCAAACCAAACAAAAAACCACCGCAGCCCTATTAGAAGTAATATCGTTTTAGTGCTGGAAGTCTGTTCTACTCCCCTTGCACCCATAGCTGTCACGCAGCAAGTAACGCAATAAAGCCTTGTGATGAAGCTTTCGGGAGAGACCTGAAAACTTGCTGCATCCTTTTACACGGGCAAGCTAGAGGCGAGCCGGAGCACGCGGGATCAGCCTTCGAAGCCCAGCTGAACCCGACGGCGCCACGTATTCCCACTCGGTCCCCGGGTGTCAGGGGGCCCCAGGCAGCGACTGGCCCCGGAGGGGACGGCAGCGGCGGGACACGGGGGTGTCACCGCACGGCCGGGCCCCCTCGGCACAGGCCCGGCAGGCCCCACTCCTCGGGCACCCCCGCCGTGGCACCGGCTCGTACTTACGAATTTGGGCTTCCTGCTGTCCGCCGCCTCCTCGGGGCCCCCGGCGCTCCCGGTCCCCGGCGGGCCCTTCCGACGGAGACCCTTGTTCTCCCGCCCGCCGCGACCCGGCGGCGAGGACGGGGCACAGTAACGCGGCCGCGGCGGCTCCATGGCCGCGCCCGGGCGAGGAAGGAAGATGGGCAGGGGGAGCGCTGCCCGCGATCGGGCCCAGGCCCGGCGGCCCCGGCCAAGCTGGGCGCCTGCGATTAGCGCGGCTTAGCTGGGCTCGGCCAGGCAGGGCGCCGCGGGGGGAGGAGCGGAGCTCAGCGCTAAAGCCGCAGCCTCACCGCAGCGCAGGATNGCGCGGGGCCGCGCGGGGGCGACACCCGCGGGGAACGACACAATCCGGCCGAGCTGAGGTACCGCCGCCTCCGAGGTACAGGAAGGGAGAGTTTATTTCCTTATCGTGCAAAGCCTGTCTTTTCTGGACCCTGTCTGTTCAGGATCTGAACACGGGGCGGGTCCCTCACCTGTTTGGCCTAGGATGGCGATTTCCAACACGTGGCTTTGTTAAAAATTCCGATTCCATACCTCAAGCCACTGTTTGACTGTGTGTGAAAAGTGGTTCATCTATTTCTATATGACCTTTCTGTATAATTAAAGGGCTGATTTTTATATGTAAATATACATTATTATATGGAGTCGAAGAACCATCGGGTTTGGAAGAGACGCTTAATATCATCCAGTCCAAAAATCCAAATCACCCAGCACCACATCCAGACACCTCTTAAACACCTTCAGGGGTGGTGACTCCATCACCTCCCCAAGCAAACTATTCCAATGCCTGCCCATCTGAACAGTGAAAACAATTTTCTAATATCTAAACTGAATCTCCCCTGTCTCAGTTTAAAGCCATTTCCTCTGGTCCTGTCACTGCAGTCACGGTAGAGACTGGCCCCCACCTCCACTAGAACGTCTTTTCTGGTAGTTGTAGAGAGCAATACATACATATATATACGTATATATATATATCTGTTATATGTAATTAATACTTCTCATATTACTTTTATACCATCTTGGTGGTACTGGGTTAAGAAAGCAGAATGACACAGAAGAGACTTAGTCCCGATCCAAAACAGTGGCAGTATTTCCATCATCCTTCTGCGTCCGTGTTTCTGTTTTGTGATGGACACAGTCTGTGTGGAGGAGCTGTTAACTGTGCTGCCAAGGCCAAAAGAACAGGTGTACCTACAGTCTGCATTTGTTTAACGCAATCTGTTGTTTTCCATCACTGAAAGACCTGCAAGACTCTGTGGTTTATGGGGAAATACATAAATAGAGATTTCATTATGCTGTAAACTAGCAAATTGCATATGGTTTACAAGGCAATTGAATTCTCATTACTAGAATCAATACCTTGCATTTATCCTTATTCTAAATTAAGAGCAGTTAGAATAATGATGCAAACTGGAGAGTTATGTAGGGGAAAATCTATTGCCAAATCTCAATGTTAGGGATCTTTAAGAAAAGGAAGGCTAATACTCAGCATTTATATCTCTAGAGTATTTCCTAAAACAGAAAAGTTTCTTTCCTGTCATTCAGTCCTTCACCATGGCTTACACAAGCAGTGACCTACAAAATGTAACATCTGCCACTACACAGAGTTCTGGTGAAACATAGCAGAATTCAGCCCCAGACTCAGCCTTTGCAGGGCGAGGAGCTGTGGGGCCACGCAGAGTAGATGCTGTAATTATTTGTATACATTAAACCGTTCATCCTTTGGCACCCTTCTATAGATGTTTTGTAAATTTATATTGGAATTCTTTGTGGAGAGTATAATTAGCAGAACACTGTTTAATGTCATGGTTAATGATTTCCTGGAACATTTGATTAGAAAATTAATCTGGCTATGTGTGTGTATGATAAAGCTGTTTAAATGGACCTCCTAATTGCACTGTGGTAGAACACACTGGCTTGTGCCAATATATCACTTTCAAGGTACTGGGTTGCAATAACAGAGAAACACTGAAGGGAATAATTTATCAGACAGTTTTACTAAGCCAAAAGTAAATGTTAGTACTTTTGATCTATTATTATTATTTTATACTACTCCTCTTGTACTCGTTAGGTGTTTCACAGAACAAATACACTCTTGCAACAGCTCAGTTTACCAAGATTAATCATGACTGCGGAAAAAAATTGTGAGAAAGAAATGCATCAGTAAAACTAAAATTGTGCAGAGATTCTACTTAGTGATAGCATTCATATTGTCCAGGGCATGCGAATAGCTTGGCCATTTTGCACTATTTTTGTTCTGGAATGAGAATTTTTCAAATATAAAAGTCTGAGACATAGTAAGTGTGTAAAGTTAACCACGGATATTTGCAAAAGTAGTCCTTTAGATTTATGGATTTATTTAGGCTCTTAGCAGTCTGTTCCATTTCTTTCTCTTTTTTTTTTTAATATACTGTGACTCGGGACTTAAAAAAAAAAAAAAAAGAATACCCTCCTAATATTCATTGTTCCAGGGAGGCAGTTTTTCAAATACATTCCTGTGCAAAGTATTTCAAAGCTGGCCTTTGACTGTGTTTAGGCAGTTGTCCACATTTCATTTGGAGACACCTAGTTCTTTCCTATAAGAAGATGATTAAGCAGTCAATTAACTGTTCTTTCCTGAGGTTCATCCTCTTGAACTGTCACAAAAAAAGTTATGAAAGATTTTGTCAGCAGTGTTGTTATTTTTACAAAGCAAGCATACAAGTTTAATACTGCTCTATTTAAGTATGCTAACAAGGAAAACATTCCTAGCCACAGTTCCTGTGGCTTGGCAGAGACAAGTAAGCAGCACATGTCTTTTCAGGAAAATGACTTCTTTCTCCCATGAAAAGCCCCAAACAGGCGATTCTAGTCCAAATCCCTCAAACTTGCACAGGTATTTGTAAGTTGTACCAACTGAACGTGTATCTTATACCTTTCCCAACATCTTATTCAAAAAGTTAATACAGGAGTTAGAAAAAGATACATGATTGTTAACTCATAATGCCAATAAAAATTACATTGGAAAAACACGGCCTGTCCTTGTGTCTTGTAGAGGCAATTGATGCTTGTTTTATCTAAGAAAATCTTTAACAGTTGTATTTTTATGTTGCAACAACAGTCATTAATATTTTAAATGTATTGCAATGTAATATCCTTAAATGTAACCTGTGGATAAGATCTTACTTAATTTTCACAGCATGGGTGGCTCGCAAAACATGTTATTCCTTTATTAAGGTAATGGGTAGATAAAATCTCAAATTGTTCATCTAGTCTAGCTTATTAAGTTTACTAAGGAACATGGCTGTTAGCAAGTTTATCATACTAATAAATTAACAAATTTATGTTACAGTTATGAGAAAATTAATACTCTGTTCAAATAATAGTTTTATTGACAAAAATTAGCTTTATTTTTCCTGTAAAACAAACAGAATGATTTTGGCTTTTTTTGCACATAATTTGATTGTCATTTAGTCAGTGTCACTGCCACTGTAGTAGCATATGTCATCTCTACATTCTGTTTCTAGCACAGACTAGGAAAATGAAAATCCATAGCTAAAACTATCCTGGAAGATCATGATAATCAAAAAAAGGAAGGAACTGAAAATTTGCCAACTAATACGACACTAACGTTCTTACAAGGGAAAAACGTATTAGGCGTTTTCTGATATACGGTTATGGTTACGAACTTAGTTGTAAAAAGTTACAGAATTATAAGTCTACTAAAATGTGACAAAACAGAGTTTTGGTTTTAATAGCCTTCATAAAGGATTGAATTTTTCCTTTGCTTAAGCTCATGATCGAGATAACTTCTGTTTGTTACAAATCTGTTTAAAGGGATTCTGAGAACTGAGTTTAGGCTAAATGCTTGTCGTGGGTAACCAGAGCATTATTGTATTCCATATCTATCTGTGCCCCAAAGTTGTTACTGTCTTTTTAAGACCCAGCATGACAAGAACTGGAAGGGCAGTTGGGAGGTTCTGGCCCTTTTACAAGGTTGGGGTGCCTGAGCCATCTTGCTCTTCTGCCTGGCAATGCTTGCTGAAGGTAGAGGCTCTGCTTCAGGGGGGTTGTTTTGGGCAGTTGGCTTTTTTGCTTGTTTGGTTTTCTCTTTGTTTTTCTGGGCTTGCAATAGCAGCCACTCAGAAAAACTGCATTTCGCAATCAAAAACTGTTTTGGAGTGAACTTTGCAAAGTGAGCCAGTTCCTGGGGCTGGGTCACCCTGCGATGGTGCCGAAAGACCGCTTCCCTGTGCCCCAACACACGCGTGGCGGGCGGACAGCAGCACCAACACCAGCAGAACCCAGTGGGCAGCAGGAGGAGCCAGCGGCGCTGACCCCACGCCCGCCAGCACCTCTCATCAGCCACTAGAGCTGCTGCATAAGGTCCTACCTTCCTGGCAGAGTTCTTTTTGCCACCATCTTGTCCCTTTGTTTCCCAGACTACACGATCACCGGTGGCGGGCTGTCAGAGACTGGAAAAAGTAATCTGTTTCGAGACATCTTGGGGAGCTTGGAATGCGTGGTAGGAGGTGGATCAGACTTTGCTGTGGTGAGCTGGTGCCCTGCCCACCATATCCCCCCGCCCACAGTGTCTATCAATCAGAGCACAATGGAGGCAGCCCCAGTGTTGCCTAACCCAGCCCCTGAGTGGCCGAGAGACCATAAGTCCCACCTGGGAGGAGGGCCCAGGATGGGCCAAGGCTTTTAGAAGCCTGACCAGAAGGGAAGCCTGTTGTCCTGTAAGCCTGCCTTCATCTCGGAGTTCTACACTGCTGCAACCCAGGAGTTAGGAGCTATGTCTGTTTTCCTGTATCTTTCCTATCTTTCTGTTGTTCTCCCTTCTTCTTCTTCGTCTTCTTCTTCTAACTCTCTTCTCACAGAACATGACATCAAGTGGTTTTAAAGGTTTTCTCTGTTCAATGGGCTAAGTGTATGGTGTGATAAGCGATATTATGTTGCATTTACTCTTTTGCCAATATTTCTTCATTTCCTGTAGTTTGCCAGTAAAGTTTTGTGCGTTTTTTACCTCTTGAGAATATCTGGTTGGGATTTCCTCCTTTGTGTCTACCCAGAGCAAAAGAACCTTGGTTAAACCCTGGAATTAAGTGACTGGGGTGTAATATGGGTGCCATCTTGGAAAGGGTCTGAAGCCCTTCTCCCTTTGTGTCCCTACATGCAGTCAGCAGTGGGGGTCACCATCTTGCCCCTTGGAAGACATTTAGAAACATTTTGGGTGTTCCTTTGTTCCCCTGGAGTTGGTGAGATTTAGCAATTTTCTGTCTAGGGATTATTCATTGTTATTTTTTGCCTGTTGCTGTTTTGCTTGTAAGTAAATTGTTATTTTTTTCACTTATATCTACTCATATTTGTTCCTTATTGGTGGAAAGAGATTGGCTGAAATTATGGGAGGTAACTCATTATAGAGAGTCCACTTCTTTAAATTGTGTTAAACCAAGACAGTGCTAAAAAAATAGTAATTTTCTTTGATATTCCCTTGGCTCTTTTTTGGTAACAAGATCGTTTTTCTCATGTGATACTTTAAGAATGTGTGATGCCACTTATCTTATGATGCATCTCTTTTAAAGCCCTGCTCTTGCTCTCATCTATCTTGACTGCCCAGCATGCTACATACAGTTGGAAGTACTCAAAACAATTGTTTGCCATCATTCACTGGCCCCTTGGTAGACAAGTAGTGTATGCTAGTTAGTATTTGTATAATTTTTTTAAATATTTCAGGTGGAAGTAGAGAGGGGTTTATGGCAGGACAGATAATTAAAGAAAACACTGTCTTCCCAGGTATGTCAAATTGTCTATAAAGACAAACAACTTTGAGCCATTTGGATCACAGCGTTGGTAAAGCTGAGCTCATCAGACCTCTTGGCACATAAATTCCTTGTTTTTTAAACAAGAGTCTTCTGAAAGCAGTTATTTTCTTCCCTTTCTTATATAAAAAAAAGTATTATGGTTGTATTTCAGGAACTGTTATGGTCGTATTTCTTGTAATTCATTTCTGTTAACAGCAGAAATACTTTTGGAAACCAGAATATCCTTGATTTCCATCCCAGTTCTTTACTGCTAGGAGTCTTGGACAGTCACACTTGCAGAACGGTATCAGTGCTAAGTGTCAATGGAATGTGTATCTTGCAACAGTTATAAAAAATACTTGGACTTTAGAGAAGCACAAAGACCTTCAGGGCTATTCTTCAGGTTTGCATGGCAGTAATTTCCAGACACTTAAAAAAGATGTAATTAAAGAACTCAAGCTGAAATGAAGTTTCCACTGAGAATTGTGTTTAAAATACTTCTATACCTTTTTTCCTATTACATGAGAGTTGTTACTGAAGAAAACAACAAAGCAAGATCCTCCAGGTTTTAGATCCTGCAGGTATAGCTGTCTTTACTCCAGAATGGACAGACAAGAAAGGCATCCCTGAGGACAGTGTATGTCACAATCCTGTTATTGATACATCAGTCATACCTTTTTGAAATTTCAAACAAAATTTTACATGCAATGGATTCATTTTCTCTCTTTTCTAGTTAGAATTTAAGTTAAGGACTTTCAGAAGTAGTTGCGATCTGAATAGCAGCATTCTCCTTCTTGAAGCTTTCAAAGTCACCCTGTAAAAGATAAGGATATAAGAAGTAGAAAAGTAGTTTGCTTCATCAATTTATTGTGGATTACATGTTGCTAATAATTTCTCACAAAATATTTTAGGCTAACCTCTCATTCAGCTGAGGAAATCTAATATACCTCCTTCAAGATACTGCCTAGATGAGAAAAAATGAGTAAAGAAGTCCGTTATGCAGTTCATCAAATGGATCTTTATGAGGATATTTGAGATGTGATTTGTGGTGCTATTTAGGATACATTGCATACTTCATTATTATAAAGTTCAGGTTTGTAATTTAATTATGGGCCAAATTATCTTCAGTTCTAACTTTAGTTGAAGTGACTAGGCCGAGCCTGACAGGTGATATAAATTGTAAATGGTCTAAGTGTCATGGGCCGCAGTAAAGGCTGTGTTGCATAATTTTATACTTCGTGTGGGATTTTCAGAGCCACCTAAAGAATTAAATGAGCTGTTCAAACCTTGTCTATTCTACCGTTTTGCTATTAAGCGTGCCTAGTAAAATTATTGCAAACAGTTAATTTTGCCCAAAAGAAAATAAATATGTTTTCAGAAGATAAAATCATGCTGAAGTTTTTTTGTGAATGTGAGGGTCCATAGAAGTGTGATCAAGCTTAGTGATTTTTTCAGGGCATTCACTGCAAAGATTTTAAGCCTTTTGTCAGAATTCTGGGATGTAATTATCTTCCATTACTTCCTGATAACTCTCCAAATTCCTCATAGCTTTCCTTTTTTAATATACTTCTGGGGTTTTTTTATGATTCACTTTCGAAATTTGCTTCTAAGATTGTGTCTTTCATTTTTCCTTGTGATAATTTATATTACTTTCTACTAGGGCATGATGCAGTTTGCTTTCAGAAATCCCTTATTTTCTTTTGACAGATGTATCATTTTAAGAGACGGGGGGGGGGGGGGGGGGNAGAGATAAACACATATATGTATGTGCATCTATAATGCTTTTTATGAGTTAGTTATGTATTGCAGAAGTCTCAAAAATGACTATAATTTGTTTATATAGCTTTTATTTCTCTGACTGATTTTCTTATTCTAATCCATCTTTAAGTTTCTCAGTCTATTTTTTCCTCTTGCAAGAGTAGAGGATATAATCATATTATGGTTACTGCAATTTAATATTCAGATACAGTAAGTTCTGTACATGTAGATTAAGAAAAATGCTTCCTCTTGTTTTAAAAAAACAATATATATAATTTGGGGAAATTCCTGAAATACATTCTCTATGAAACATAATCAGCAATTTTGTGGGTAACAGAAGTCACTCTATTGCTATCCCAACTGCATGTTATTTTTGGATCCTCTGTTCCTTGGCAAGTTTCAATGGACAACCTGATTTTTAATGGCTTTTTAACACACATAGTCATAAATTTCTACAGAGTGCAATGCACTGCCTTTCTTATGTTAAATAGTAGCTTCAGCTCTTGTCATAGGAAGATGAAGAGTGTAATGGGAGGGTGTACTTTGCATCACAAGTACTCTTCCAGTGCAGCACAGCTAAGCTTAGAGTTTTTTCTAGGAAGTTTCTTAAGTGGCAGTTTTATGACAGTGTGAATCAGAACAAACTTCATAAGTTTCCATCTTCCTTCACCTATATTATAGTAAATGAAAGCTGTTGGTTAAGGAAAATGAACACTTTAATTTATTTTTACAAAGTATTTCTGCGGAAATGGAGAGATGATTATGTTCTATTGTGATACAGGGGTTATCCTGTAGGACCTAGGGATGCAATTAGATCTCAGGTATGTGTTTGAGGGGAGGGAGGCAAGTGAAAGAAATTGTATTGTAACAATTACAGGATTGCCCTTCAGCTGGCCATAGGCAATAGGGTCTCAAGATGGCTTTGGGTCATTGTACGACAACCTAACCAGAATGGAGACTTACTAAAACAAGGTGTATTTGCAAGAAAAGTAAAGGCCAGTTGACATTGTTACCTTATAAATGAAAGATTTAGAGCAGAATCTCAGCCCCTGTTTAAGTGTCAGGGCAGGGTGAGCACCAGCTTTCCCTAAGGGATGTGGTGCTGAGGGAGATACCATGGTCAGCAGGACAAGGGGCCTTGCTAGCCAGGGCCCATCCCACTGACCCCAGCCAAGGCAAGAAAGACCAGCCCAGAGGTGGTAGCCTGGTTTAACCAATAGTCCGGACTGTCAGGCAACTTTGTGATGATGAAGAAGGTCTGAAGAAGTCAGGCCAAGGATCAGGGTCAGGAACAGTTCCAGTGACTGTTACAAGGGTCTAGTGATGATTGGGTGTATCCACAGTGATGAAACACGTGAAGCTTGGGAGTCACATACAGAGTGGGAACAACAGGGTTCATACCTGGCAGCGTGAAAGGCTGTCTTCTTTTGCGTGGTGTGATCCACACAGGAATCCATCATGTGTGTGCATCCCATGAATAACCTCATGAGACTCAAGAGCTTTGTTTGTTACTTCTACAGCCACCATTAATCTGAGAGAAAAAAAATTCCATGATTATGAGTGTGCCCATTAGTCTCTGAAAAGTAATGTAATTCCTTATCCCCATCCCTCTACAAAACTATTTGTTTTCACTCACGAGTTCATTTCCCCTTGTATTGAACAATCATGCTGGTACCAATGAAGAGGAGATCGCCTCGAAGAAGTTGGGATACCCTTTGACAAGATTTAAAATCAAGCAGGAAGTCATCAAGAAGTCAATCACTATACCACTCTAAGTGCTCATAAAATTGTTCTTTACCATATGTTTTGTGAGCTTCAAATCCAGTCATCAGATAGATGCAGGTTTTCCATCTAAAAAAGCACCAACAAAGACCTGTTTTCGTCCCATTGAAAGAGAGGGAATATGAAGATCTGCACAGGCTTGCAGGATGCTGGGAGATTAATAAAGGCAGCCAAACTGTGATAATCCAGATGCATCATTTGGGTGGATGATACATATTTTCAAACAGCTTTCTTTATATGAACTACAACATGGAAAATGGAAGAAAGTTGCCCCGAAGGTAGTTCAAAGTATACGTGATTAAAAGTCGTACAGTGGTCAACTCTTTTTCATTCTTTGCAGGAAATGAGCACCAAGAAAGAGTATTGTGGGAAGAACAGCGTGCACAGGAGCAAGAGCAGGGCAAAGAGCTCATCAACAAAAGCAGCAGTCAGGCTTATGTATGGAATGTTGCTGAGAACAGAGCGCTGGAATATACCAGTCCCAAGTAAACTGCATTGGTTAGGCATATAATGAGCTTGACTTACCCACCCTCCCCTTCCCCAAGAACGGTGTTACTCATTCTAAGACTCCTTGTCCCTGTAATGATCACTCTGAGTTCTGCTTAGGTGATGTGACTTTCCTGTGCTTCTTCATGTCGCACGTCATTAATGATACTGGGAACAATTGACAATATAACTGAAATGAGAAAGTATTTCCAAGTACTATGGTTCTGTAAAATAAAATTTGTGGGAGTTTTGTAGCATTTATGTGTAGGACAATCTAATCAGTAAAGAACTAAGCTGGGCTCTTTCTATGATTAAGGAATTAGCACTTAACTGAAGTTCTCACTTTTATCTATTCAAGAAAAACTAACGTATGCAAAAGGCAGTTCATCCACTCTTAAAATATGAATTTAAAACAAATGAAAAGAAGAACCTCTGGAGATCCTTCTATGTCTTCACTGACTATAGGAGATGCTTTGATACCTGGTTTAGACCAGAAGAGTACATTTAAATGCTGAAGGCAGATGAGGTAAATCTCATTCTCTCATACTGTTCTGGGGATTTCAGCAATTTTCAGTCAATAAATTCACTCCCTTTCAATAGATTTTATTATACATATTCATATTAATTCAGAATCATAGATATATTTAAATAGCAATGTTAATGACTCCTTGGAATTAACAATAAAATTCTCTTGTGATCCTCAGAGAATAAAATTTTGAATAATCACACTTCCAATGTAATCTGTATATCTTTGAAAATAGTTTTTGATAGTCTGAAAACTGAAGACAGATTTTTTTTCCCTGAAAGGTTTAATGACTAGTTCCCTTACTCCTTTTGCTGCAGGCTGTATCATTATGGATATTAAGCTACTTCAAAAACTGTGGGAAGTGTTAAGTTGCAAATATACTCTTCTGTTGTACAGAATTACTTGGATGGTGATTAAAAGAATTAATGCTGCTACTAACCTAAGTGTTCTAACACATTTTCTTGGCAAAATCTATTCCATCTTTCTGGTTTGTCTTTTTTTTTTTTTTTTCCCTCTTTTGTGCTACAATATATTGGAGGTTTTTTCTCACTTGTGGAACTTCGCATTCAACCTTGGAAACTTGTGCAATATGAGGAAATTAACTCTCTAATCAGTACATGACAGCAGTCCCATCATTAATATGTTAGCTTTCTAAACAGGTACCTTTGTGCCTTCTCCCCAAATGGCATTCAGTCTATGAAGAAGTCATATGTAAACATCTACAAACAACTTAATTACTATTTTTTAAATCTTTCTTTAGAATTCTCCTTTGCCAATCTGCCTACAGAAGTGAAGAATTAAATGCAGCCTCTCTCATTGTTGGCTGTTGCTCCTGATTTAGTCTTTATCTCTTGTCTGTCTTCCACAAAGAGACAGCAAGCTTTTGGGGCGTTGCTTTTTTTCGTTCAAAACAGCTCTGGCATTTTACAATAATAAACATCTTGATTAATACACAGAGCTTGATACTTGTGTTACATGCGAAGGCTAGAACACCTAAACTCTATTTGATTTCTAGACTTTCTCTTTTACTTTCTGCCTGTGTTTACATGAAAAAATTCACCAGAACAGATATATCAGAATAAAGAATGCTTGCTTTCTATACTTAACTTTCCACTCTTTGAATAGTACTAGAAGTAACTAAGTAGCTGCTGTAATTTCTAAAAATTCACCAGATTTAGTAAATAATCCATACTTTATAACTGACATTGTTCAGTAGAGTTTTCAGACTTGTGGTATTTTCTAGCTTTGAACTGTACATGTGCACAATCTCATAATTGAATGTTTTATCCCCATGCCTCTTAGTGTGGCTTGTGAGAGGGAGGTGGGGATGGATATAATTATCTATTTATGCTTTAGGTGGAATAGAGGAAAATGACCTCTGTATTTAGAACCAAGGTTGCATTGTATAACCATTTCTTTTATACTGGGAGTTTATACAAGCTATATTCATTTAGATTCAATCTTACGTAAATCATGGCTTTGCAATCACTTAGGAGTTGTATCATATTAATCTACAGTGACAGTGTTCAACAGAGTCTAGAAAGTTGTTTGATTTCACACTCTGTAAGTGGCAGTTCTTGATTTTCTGTAATATTTTGGATCACAGACAAAACCTTGTTTCAGTAACTGCATATTAGCTGGATGGTTACATTTGAAATGCACAACTGTTGTGGTTGGCTGATGTGATCAACATTCATCACAAGCTAATGATGGTGATTCTGAACATCTTAATTGGAGATCACACAACTCTGTGTAGTGTGAAATAAGATGTCTGGGCGATTGCAAAGATTTTGACTGGTCCTTGTGCTGATGGCCTGCAGAAGATTTTAGTATTCTGAAGTCACACCACATGGGCAATCTGCTGCAGTATATACCTTGAATGAGTTTTAAGCTGCAAGAGTTCTGTATCTGATGTCACGTCAAGGGGAAAATAACAAACATCTGCACTAATGACATTTTTTAATCTCTCTGCTCTTGATCTACCTAGGCTTTGACTGATGCAATAGTCAGTTTAGGAAAATTGTACAAAGACCTTCTACAATACCAAGAAAATGTACCAGAAATGGAACTGGAAAAAAAAAGAGCACCTATTATTTAACTGCTCTATGTATGCCTTCTAATCCTATGTGCAAAATTTAACTTCTTGTTGCAAAATAAGTTTGGAATAGCATACAGCTATGAGAAAAAAATGCCAGAAAATAGTATAAAGGAGTACAGATAAAATTTTGATTAATTTTTTTAGCTGAAAGAAATGTAGTCAGTTTTCTGGATCAATGGAATTATTTATTCTGGGAGTGAGTAGATAGCAATACCAGCTCTCCCCTACTCCAAGGTTTTGCTGGATGCATTCTTTCATAGAATATTCCATGGAAAGAACTTGAGTCAATTTGCGTTCTGCAGCCCTTCACTGCAGTCCCCATAATTGGACTTTTGTCCATTTTGGTACAGGACAACTCATAGCTTTGGGTATTTTGTAGTGTTGTGCATGTCTTTCAGTGTGCAATTTTAGCACAGTTCATCATCTGGGTAATCTGATCAGTAGGTTATGCAATTAATATGAAATAGGGAATATAGTCAAATTTTTGAATATCTTTTAAAATAAATTGTTTTGGACTATAGCAAACATGTCATGTTAGGGAGAGAAATGTGAGGAATTTGGATCTGCTGTTATAATAACTGGGTTTGAATTAGACAGCCAAAGAACTAACTATAATAAATGCAAATTCTATTATGCAGAAACATTTGGAACTTGTCACTGAATAAATAAGATATCATCTAAATGATTTGCCCTGATGTGGCTGCTGAACACAAGTTTTGTGAGTAAATGGTAGGGGAAATAATCTGAGTTGAAAAATAGGACATGTAAAAGACCACTAGAATTTTCACCTGGGTTGTGAAAGGCAAAAAATTTAAGAAACACTTACATTTGCCATCTAAGCAATGAATGAGGAGGAAGACAATCATAATGTCCTTTACTTCTAACTATACCTACTTCTGTCACTTGTTATGCTTTTAATTAACTGAAGCTAATTGTTACATAACTTCATCATGTCAATACACTATGAAGCCAGACTGAGGATGGGGCCTTCCACTGTTGCGTTTCTCTGGTCTTAAAATCAGAGCCAAACACGGTTAAAAGGGAGAAGGGGTTTACCTCAGTGTTTATTTAAGGAACCTTAAGGTGCACTCTCCGTGCGGGTGGAATGCGCCGAGCAGCACACACCGAAATGCACACACACCATGCACCACATATACAGTTATAGGTCTGTGAATTAGCTCATCTATCAAAGATTCCCCAATGAAAAGCTCAAGTGAACCCCTCATCCCGAGGAACCTTCCCCTTGGATGGGCCTATCTTAGTTTACAGAATGTGTTCTGGAGAGGACCTTGGTGTCTGGGGCTCTGACCCCCAGCTGCGAGGCTTCCAGGATGTTTGGTCTCCTGGCTTAACGGAATATTGGATCTATGCTCGTTATCAAACCTAAGGCATTAAAAATGCATGGGCTAAAGGCACTAAGAATACATAAAAGCTGTATAAAAGAGTATATAAAAAGGATATATAAGAAAGGCAAAAAATAATCATGGCATCACCACACAAATGTGAAATGCATGATGGATGAAAGTGAAAAAAAAAAAGAAAATATATAAGAATCTGTTAGTGATGCAGAAGCCAAATGTATAATGCCAGGAAAGAAGAGACATCTGATAAAAATCCTGGTTGAAATTTGAAACTGGAATACACAGATGAAGATTCAGAATTAATATATAAAAGCATGACATAGCTAGCATTTCCTGAGAACTGAATTCAGGAGGACCAATTTATGCTTAAGGAACCTACAATGCGCTGAAACTACAGACCTGAAGGACAAGAAAGATGAAAGACATGATAGAGACATGCATGGGTTGAAATTTTGGTGCAGACCTGCTCATACTCTGGTAACCAGGACAGTTACTAACATACTGAGTAAGAAGCAGAATTGACCCCACTCTGCAGAAGTTACAAGTGATGACATAGAAAAAGACTGTGGCAGTCCCGTCACTGGTTCCCATTAGTCCATCAGTACCACAATATATAAAGTTCTCTAGAGTAATGGGACATTCAGTTTGTCCTTTTCACTTTTCTAGGGAGTTGTGCTATATCAAAACCTGACACTGGGACAAGCTGGGAATTGCTGGAAAGCCACTTGGTAGTTCCAGGATATTTAGTATACACTGGGTTACGAGACTAAGCTTCTAACATTTTTCAAAGTCAGGACAAGATGCTGAGAAAGCTTGACACCACTTGAAATTTTTAGGAAAAGTTCTTTCACCTTCCATCTCTGACATTAAAAACCTTTTTGGCCTGACTTTCCTTTGAGAATTGGAGGAGACAAGATAGAAGGAAGTTACATGGGATTCTACTCCAGCACTCCAGCACATTATAGGATAGCTTATACTTGACTTGCCATAAATGAGCTGAAAAGCCAGACAGGTGGAGTGATTTGTTTTGAAAGTGTGATTTGCTGAAAAATATGGTGCCTTTGTTTGAAAGGCCACAAATAAACTAATTACACTAATTCTGAAGAAGATTGCTTCTTAATGTTTAACTTGAAGACAGCATATTCAGATTGGATTATGATAGACATAGCTGCCTTGTGCCTGAGGCCTGCTCAAGAACAAGTGATATCATGCACTGCTCACCTCTGCAGTACTGACTAATGAACAAAACCCTTCCCAGAAACAAGGGTCTAAATGTCTCAATTCCCAAGAGAATTTGCATTTTTTTTTCATTGAGATGCACAGTACAATACAGTGAATTAAAGTAATTTTCAGTTCTGTAGCTGAATGTCATTCCCTTTAAATGAGATACTGGCAGTTAGATGGTTTTGATTGCTGCCAGCTGTCAGTGCCCCTAAGGAAAGCCAAGATGCATCTATGGTGGAAGATGAACAAGAAGCCTGCTGATCAAACACATCACAAGTTGTGTCAGAGGATTAGTGAGTTAAGTAAAATAGATGTGTGTTTACACTCTTCCAGTCATAAACAAGCTGTCTGTGAGTTTTCTTTTTTTTATTTTCTTACAGAGAACACTTCATATTCCAGTGTGTTAACTGGTTTTGTAGCTTCTGTTCTTGCATTATGGAATGCATGTCTCAGAAAGGAAAGGAGCTAAAACAGCCATTTTCCTGTTGTCCAAATGTCTGTCTATTTTGCTTGGATAAGTATCATTTAAACAGACAACAAGAGTAAAAGTGTTTTACTCATTGCTGTTACTTGTTGTAGTAAATGGATATATGAGCTAAAATTTCAAAATTGAAATGTGCAGTTAATTCATGAATCAAATACCTGCTGTGCAGTACAAGTCAGGTATTAGTGTTGCACACAGTCTGTTACCTTCTCTTAGTTTCTGTATGCGTAATTTAGACATGCACACCAGATTATGCCTAATTTTGTAAAATGTAGTCCATATGTTTTGTGAGTCCTCTTCTGTTTCTTGTTATTACACCTGCTTACTCTTAGCGTTCAGCAGAAAATGAGCTGACAGCAATAGAAAGAGGAAGTGAAGACTAGCAATGCAGTTTAAAAAGTCTAAGAACAATCTTAAAAAATTTAAATCTGTCTTTACATCTATGCACTGTCAAGTGGCTGAGAGTATAAAGTGGTTTTTTGGGTTGGTTTGTTCTCCTTTACAGCCTTCAATGTTAGCCAAGTGACATGTTTTAAAAGTCTGTGGAGCTGATTAGTGTTGGGTGTAGGTGTATAATCTTAACAGAGATACTTCCTGGGAGGACATGTCCGACCTTAACAATCTTAATAAAGAAACAAATAATATTTAGTTATATTACATGGTAAGGAAATGTGAAGTTTTATTCCTCAAAGAGAAAAAAGTATATTTTTTTCTTGACAAAGGGCTAGATTTAATGAAAATTAGCATAAATCCTGAGTATTGCATGAACACCAAGGTGTCTGAAGTCTGCAGAAATTCTTAATAAATCTCATTGTGCCTTCTGGGACACCAACCACTGCAAAGATTTTTTTCCTGAGTTTATTAAAAGCTTCTGAGACACTTTTAATGACAGGTAGTCATTATGTAGCAGCCACAGTGGGGAGTCCTGTAGTGTTTTACATCTTATTTGTCAACTGTCTTCCTCTTTGGAGAGACATACTGGCTAAGTAAGGAGGCTAATCATCAAGGCCCTCTGTCCTTTCATGAGGCAGTTCTTAAAACTCTTTCAAGAGGAAGAGGAATCCTAGACAACTCACAGACTGAAAATTGGAGACCAGACTGAACAGTCAACCAACAGCAATCATGTGAGAAGGGAACTAGAGAACGGTTAAGAGCCAGGCCTATCAGGTGTGTATCTGAAGGGAGGGTGTCAAGAGGATGGAGCCAGGCTCTTCTCAGTAGTGCCAGGCAACAGGAGAAGGGGCAATGAGCAGAAAGTTCCACCTGAATATGAGTTCAAACTTTTTTTAATTTGCAGGTGACTGAGCACTGGAACAGATTGCCCAGAGAGGCTGGGGAGTCTCCCTCATGGAGAAAGTCAAGAATCATCTAGACACAATCCTGAGTAACAAGCTCTAGGGGACCCTGCCTGAACAGGAAGGTTGGACTGGATGACCTCCAGTGGGCCCCTTCCAACCTCAACCATTCTATGATTCTGTGATTTTGTGTGATCTCATCTTCTTCAGAAGCAGGTGGTCTGTGTGCTTTTCTCAGTAATCCTAATTTAGTCTTAGCTATGTGCATAGACCAAGGCTTCATAGACTAAGAATAGAAGTTCTTTTTTTTTTCTTAGTTTTTCTAAATGTGAAGGCTATGAATACATTACTGGAATGGGATGTAGGACCCAATTCAGTTTTTGCTCAGATACAGACCCATGGTGACTCTAAAAAGCAAGTGGAGGCTGTAAAAACCAGTCACAAAGGCTGTGTTTACACCTCTCTAGTGTGGTTTATTTTAATATCATTCCTAGATTTCTAGATAAGGGAACAACTGAAATATGCTGTGTCTGTCCTCCCCAAATGCTCATTCCTTTTCTGTGAGTACCCCAGTGGTAGGTGAAGGGTTGGTCTGTGTGTGCAGTCTAGCTGTGATAGTGAATGCCTGGGCCAGGGAAGGCTTCTCACTGTAGATGAAGCTGATGAAATGCCTCTAAAAAGTAATGACACATAACATGAATTGCCTTCTCAACACCATGAAGATTGATTCCCTTTTACCTCTGTGATGTCCTACTAAGGTGGGCACCTGACTGAGGCTGGGTAAAAGGAGGCCCTCCTCCTCTTTTGTGCTTTTAACTTCTTCAGTGAGGTGCCTTTTTTAATCTTCCCTATTTCTTCCTTTTGCTTTGAAGGGAGCTTTTGTTCGGTATATTCATCAAGGTATTCTCTTTTTTTTTTTTTAGGTCTTATTATTTAAATGTCTGACAACCTCAAAACTTGAGTGCACTTATCGTTAGAACAGCACAGCGAAGTAGGAGGGCTCACCACCGCCTTGGAGAAAAGGAACTGAGGACTAAAGTAGCTCAAATGACTTCTCAGCAGCCACACACTGAATCTGCGGATGAGTAAAGACTCCAGTTCTAAGTGCCGTACCTGCCCCAAACCATGTGTGTGTGCGGGGGGTGCGCATGTGTAGTCACTGGTAAACTCCAAGCTGAACCAGCTGGGGAGTAGGAGGCCCTGGGTCCAGGCAGGGTTATCAGGTGGGCAGAACATCTGTGCTGATATTTGGGGGAACCTGTGAGTGTGGGGTGCCCATGGGACAAGTGTGTGAGTGCTGCATGTGTGCAGTGAGCATCCAGTGGGACCAGCCAGACAGTCAGGGACCTGTGGGATGAGTAAGGGGGATGGGATGTGGGAAGGGCTGCTGGGTGGGCAGACGGGCCATGCAAGTGCTCAGGGGATCTGTAAATGTGTGTGTGCTTGTGCACAGCTAAGGAAGCGTGGGTTTGATGAGTGGACAATGAGGGGGATTGAGAACTGGCTGAATGGTAGGTCTCAGAGGGCTGTGATCATCGACACAGAGTCTAGGTGAAGGCCTGTAGCTTAGCAGTACACCTCAGTGGTCAGTACTGGGTCCAGGCTTGTTCCACTTATTCATCAAAGACTTGGATGAAGGGACAGAGCACACCCTCAGCAAGTTTGCAGATGATGCAGAACTGGAAGGAGTGGCTGACACACAAGACTTCTGCCTTTCAGTGAGACCTGGACAGGCTGGAGAGTTGGGCACGAGGCAGTCCCAACAAAGGTAAGTGCAGGGTCCTGCACCTGGGGAGGAGTTACCTCATGCCCCAGTACAGGCTGGGGGCTGATCTGCTGGAAGGCAGCTCTATGGAGAAGGACCTGAGGGTCCTGCTGGACAACAAGCTGTCCATGAGCCAGCAGTGTGTCCTTGTGGTCAAGAAGGCTGATTGTATCCTGAGCTGCCATTAGGAAGAGCACTGCCAGCAGGTCAAAGGAGGTGATCCTGTCCCTCTGCTCAGCCCTGGTGAGGCCACATGTGGAGTGCTGTGTCCAGTTCTGGGCTCCTTAGTACAAGAGAGACTGGAGAGGGTCCAGTGGTGGAGGTTAGCATGGTCAAGGGCCTGGAGCATGTGTTGTATGAGGAAAGGCTGAGGCAGCTGGCACTGTTTAGTCTGGAGAAGAGATGACTGAGGGCAGATCTTATCAATGTATATAAATATTTTAAGGAAGGGTGTAAGGAGGACCAAGCCAAGCTCTTTTGGGTGGTTCACAGCCACAGAACAAGGACCAACAGAAAGAAACTGAAACACAGGAAGTTCCATCTGAATATGAGGAAAAACTTCTTTACTGTGAGGGTGACAGAGCACTGGAACATGGTGCCCAGAGAGGTTGTGGCGTTCTCCTTCCCCAGAGATATTCAAAAACTGCCTGGACATGATCCTGTGCAACCTGCTGTAAGGCGAACCTGCTTTAGTGGGGGCTTGGATTAGATGATCTCCAGATGTCCCAACCCTAACCATTCTGTGACTCCAAGAACCTGGTGTGTGTCCTGTACTAGTGACATTCTGTCTCTGCCTGACCAAGAGGAGGAGGAGGGGACGAGTCCCTATATGCCTGTGTCTGGTGTGAGTCCTGAGTGTGGGAGCCACAGAGGGCAGTACCTTGTCTGTGGCTCTCTGTGTGACCGGCTGTGTTGGTGTCCTCTGTGAATGTGTGTCCACGTGAGTGTGTGTCTGTGTGTCTCTGGGATGTGAACTCAGCTTTGCTGCTGGTTGAACCTGCAAAGGGGAAGGCGTCAGCCATGTCCCTCAGCCTGGAGAGAGACCCTGGGTCCCTTGGGCTGGGCTCCACTGGCCATGCAGGAGGAATCTCAAAGCCTGGAGCTGCTGGAGCTGGTGAACACTTGTAACAGCTTAACATTATACCTATGTAACACTTTTTTAGCTGGATACTCCCCAAAATTAACTTTTTTTTTTTCTCACACTGTCCTTTAAAGTTACAAAGGTATACTTATGGAGACATAGACCACCAAGATTAAGAGGAGTATTTTCAGTGACTGGTCTTTTTAGGTTCCTCCACTTAAAGGAAAAAAGTTCATCATAAATTACTTTCAGTGGGTTTGAATCTTGTCTTAATATTGTAGTTAATAAAGCTGGAGATCCTCTAGGTCACATAGGGGCCTTAGTGTCCTGTAAATAAGGAATTTAAAAAATGAGGGATGAAAAATTATTTGACATTTTTAAAAATTTGGCTTCTGATGTGGTTAATATCACATAGCAGATGTAACATGCCACAGAGGTCACAGCTTACTGCCTGAGGTGAGCTAACTGAGCAGAAACCACAAGAAGAGATTATACCCACAGAAACAGTTTATTACAAGAGAGCTGAAGGGCATTGGCTGTGAAAATGCTAGAGAAATTTATGCCGTGGTTTAACCATCACTTTAAACTCCTGAAGCTGACAAAAGAGGCATTCGGCCTTCCCTGGATTACTTTTCCTGCTGCTGTGCCCACACAAACAGCTGTGCTGGACAAAGAGAGGTGATGGCAGAGGAGCAAGCAAAATAAATATTCCATTTTTATCTTGGACAAGATTTTCTGCCTAGTTTACTGCCTGCAAAACACAAACTTTTATGTTGGCACAAGTGAGGAGTTAATATAAGGATGGAAATGAATGGCTGAGCAAGGGGCTCATAATGGATCTCTTTATTTAGCTGGCCTATGCTACATAAAAATGACTGCAGAATTATGACATTGTAATTGCTTTGTGGATAAGTAGGAAAATGGGTTTCCTAACAGTTCATAGCATAATTCAGGAAAAGTCCCCAAAGGTTATCTAGTTGCAACTCCTGATAATAGCAGAGCACTTCAGTGGTCATTGAAGTGGCTCACGGCATTCCCCAGTCGGATTTTGAATGTTTCCATGGTGGAAATGACAAAACCCCTTTGGACAGGCTGTTTCCAATTCTTAACTCACCTTTGGAAACAATTTTTTCCTTATGTCCTGTTGGAGTTTATTTTGACAACATATCTCATCTGGAGGAGCCCTGACCCAATCTCTGTATTTCAAATGCAGCCTCCATAGTGCTGAATAAAGAGAAATAATCGACTATGTTGACCTGCTGGCTAAGCTTTTGCTAGTGCAGCCCAGTATGTGGTTAACCTTTGTCACAACAGGGTACATGGCTGTCTCACATTGAACTTACGGGCCACCAGGATAGCTTCCCTGCTGGTCCTTCTCTGCAGAGCTGTTTTTCAGTCCTGTCTGTCCTGTTGCATGGAGTTTTTTCTCTTACTGTTCAGATCCCTAGCATATTATTACATAGGATGAAAATAGAAAAATGATTCAGAAAACTTTGAAACAAGCCCACACTGAATTTCCTATTTCCTAGAATGGTGTCCTAGTCTTTTGGGGTCCTTAAAAATCTGCTGGTTTTTGTCTTTCTATACCTTCCTCTCAGTCTACTAAGGTTAACCTTGCCACACTTGCTTTCCACACATCCATGATCCTCCTCTTTGGAAGTTACAAGTAAACACAGTAACAGCAAAACTTTTAAAAATTGAGAATATTGATGAGAAAGGAAAAGGACAAGAAGGCAGAAGCATGGGATGCTTAACTTTGCAATTACTAGGACCCTGGCACACATAGTAGATTGCATAAACAATCAAAACAGAGACTATGAAACTAGCATATGTTACTAACATTAGAATAGTGCTGCCATGTCAGATAAAGCTCTTTTAAAAGTATGTTTTCTTCCCTTTGTAATGATTTTGCTTTTGAAATTACTCTGTATGAAACTCTGTTTAATCATGACAAGTGTGACTATCCCTGCACTGTTCAAATGCCTTCTCCTACTACATTTTATTTCTTATCAGGAACAGTGCTCCAAACACTTGTCTCAGTGTTCATATCAAAGAAGACAAAATCCAGGCCTCTGAAGGACTGAATTGCTTTATGCATTTTTGTTCATCACAGAGAACAATCCCCATACTTTCAAGTGCACTAGGTGTATTTGTAGTGCCTTGCCAATTGCAAGGAAATTTTTTCTACTTCTAACGTTCTCCTTTTCTCATTCTTTCCTCCATTGTCATAACTGAATTCATAAAATAGTTTTGTTGGTTTTTTTTTTTAAATAAATGGAACATTCTTCAGGAAGAGAGCAAGAATGCATGCACTGAAGTCATTGAAGAGTCACCTGTGTTGAAAAAAGACCTCTTACTTTCAATAATGAAAAATAATAAATTTTGACATTATATGAAAAAGGTAAATTTATTGTTTGGTTGCCTTAAAAATACCATTTCACCAAGCAAAGTAATTTAGGAATAACTTATTTCATATTCTTTTACTTTTATAATAATTTAAAGACACACCTAATTAATGTATCATTTTAAGGATGAAGAAAATGTGATGATAAGAGTGATACCTTGATAAGGTTCAAGAGTGAAGGTTAGATTCAGTAGGTGCTCTTTACCCTACAATACAGTAGCTCTGAGAAAAAATCTATTGTGTTCCTTTTTTCAAGTTCTTGCAGCAGGTTCTGAGTGTATTTTGCCATTATATCCATCTCAAACACACTAAGAGACTACTTTGTCATTATATCCACCCCTAACAGCAGCGGATTGTTATACCTGGATTTAACAGAGTGAGATTGACCTGCAACAGTTTGAGAAATGGTAACAGTTAGAAAGTTTATGTGTCTGGGATTCTTTGTCTTTGAAGACCTCCCACCCTTTTTGTTCCCAGGTTTTCTTTCCAGCTATATACAATAATGTGTGAAAAATAATAAATGCAAAAATTTTCAGAATAAGTATAACCTGTTTCATGAATAATTCATTTCTGTCTTGTATGACTTCATTATGTCATGTATAACTAGCACTTTGTACTGTCAGGCTGAAAAGCTACAAAAATTGTTTAACCGTGCAGCATAAATTCATAACTTGTAATTTGAAAAGTGACATGATATTGCACAAGTCCTTGCATTCTCAAATGTGCTTTCCCAGATAAGTTATTTAAGATTTAAAAATACAAGACTTAGAGTTACTTTTTTTTCAGTCATTGAGGTCGGCTTTTATAAAAACAAATCATATGTTTCATGATATTCACTGGTCTAACAGCTCTCATAAAGGAATGACTTTCATCTATTGGTCTTAATTCTGCAAGATCGCTAAAGCCATAGCTAAATATTTCATCACTTATGTCAGATACCTGATACATAGTAATATACCCATCTTCTAAGTGAGGAAACTCTGGCACTACTCACAAGAATATTGTTCCCTAAAGGAGTCAGTAACACAGCTGTGAGTTTGCTGTAGTTTGAAGCCTGAAGAGTGACATGGCCTATCTGGTACCTGCACATTTGGTTAGTTGTTTGGTTGTTCCAGTGGGAAGAAGATCAAAGTTTTGTTCAAGACTGTATTTGCAGCTGCAATTATTTGTTTGTGTTTGTATTAGTATTCTGTCATGCAGTTTCATAGATGCTCACCAGAGAATGTGTTTCTGGAGAAAATGGTCCTAGAAGGATGGTAAATAAGCACATGGATCAGTTTGTCTTAGGATGTCCTCCTGCAGAAAAAGGAAAGAAAGCAAGCCAGCCTTCCTCTTCTTACATCTCTCAAACTATGCAAATGAGTTACAAGGTCCTACCTTCAATACCTGTGTAATGACCAATGACCTATGTAATCGCAGAATCGTTTATACTGGAAAAGATCCTAAAGATCGAGTCCCACCCAAGTTCACCACTAAACCATCCCTAAGCATCTGCATGTCTTTTAAAGACCTCCAGGAGTGGGAACTCAACCAATTCCTTGGCCTTTATACTCCCAGCAGAGTCTCCAGGGATGTAATGACAAAGGGCTTTCTTTCTCACCCAAATAGCAGGAAAAAAAATGCCAAGATAAAGAAGGATAAGGGTGTCTGCACTTAGACACCAGAATTAGGTGCCTGAAATTTCCCTTTAGAAGTTTTTTGAAGGCCACACTTCTCTCCATTGAATGGAGAGAGAACCTGAACACTTACTTTAATATTGCTTCATTTTAACTTTTGTTTTTGTGACAGGTACAGAGTAAATCTCATACTTCATTATTTTTTTTCACAGTGTGAAATATGTTTTTCTAAGATTACTATTCGTGGTTACTAACAGTTGCTCCTCTGCACTATTTAGAAACACCTGCATTCAGGGTCAACAATTTCATTACCCAGTCATAAATTCAGTTAAGAGCTCTATGTACAGATCCTCACTGACTTGCCAGTGTGTCCAATAAGGAACAGAATCAGGATTAATTGTTAAGTCTTACCACTCTAGTGTCCTTCAATCTCATTGCTCCAAGCAAACTTAAAAAAAACTTTCTGTTTTTGTTTTAATTGCCCCATTTTTTCCATCACAATCTGGAGGCAAAGAGAATCACAGGCATTGATACGGATTTCTTTTTCTGGTAAATAGGATTTGTTTTGCATTTTAAACTGTTGAACAGGGTCTTTTTCTTTCAAACACATATTTTTCCCTTTAAGCATACCATTATATATATCTCACGAATGCAGAGAAAAGATCACTACGCAGAAATGGGACATGAATGACATTTTGCTATCCTGTACCATCATGGTTTTAAAAATAATGTGTTTGTTCAGATTTTTCTCTTCACAAACTGTGATCCAAGAGCAAGGCGACCTCATGACAACCAACAATTACAGGCAGAACATCTCAGAAACAGTCTTTAAAGGATGAAGCCTCAGGCAAGTTCTGTTTCCTGTAATGTCAGAAGAAAAGTTAATGCAAAGTGAGTCTTCAAATGAACAGAAACTAATTTGATACTTGGCAGTAGCTAAGGAAGAGCTTATTTCTTCTTTAACTTTTTGTTTTGCTTTTCCTCTTCCCACAGAGAGATTTTGTAGTTTTTCATACTCCTTCATCAAACCTTTCAGGCAGAAGAGTCTAGATAAGACAAGTGATTCATTGAGCCAGACTTCCCAGGTGAAAAGAGTATGTTAAAATTACATATGAAGAATGCAGATAGGAATTTTATATTCACCTATTCCCTACAACAGCCTGGCATGTGAGATTATGTGGGGATGCAAATTTGCTCTCTAAATTCCATTTTCACAGTCTTTGAACCAGCAGTAATACTGGGAATGCAACTACTGCTCTTCTCCATTCAGTATGCAGGTCACTATAAAATTGCTGGTTCAGAACCTCCTCATCTGACCTGCCATCACCTCTTCATGTCAAAAAAAGTTGCTAAAGACATCAGTTCTAAACCCAAAGAGGACAAATAAATGACTGCCATCATCCCTTTGTGAAGGGGTTAGCACAACGCTTCCTTAGAACACCTGACCTTGCAATGTCATTGCAACAAATTAATTCTGGCCTATAGGTAACTTATTTGTGTAGAAGTTGGCAGAAATTGGATGATTTATCAATCTCATCCTTCATTTGCAATTGTAAATAGAGTATTGAGTAGGCAAGTTCTATTTTCATCATACAAATTGACTGTCTGGTGCAGAATTATTCAAATACTAATCCTAATTTGCACCCAGTGCAATACTATTCAAGTCAAAGGGTAAAGCTGGTTTTTTGACCTCACACGGCAATTGACCCATTTATTTTTCATTGTGTTCTGTTTGATGCTTTATTTATTAGAAAGTAAAGACTGCATATAGCCTGCACTTGTAATCCCAAAGACGAAGAAGAAAATTTGAAGTCCTTTTCTGAGGCAGTGTTATACAGTTGTGTTCTGTGATCTTCGTTGCTGAGGTGTGTTTGTCACCCATTAATTGATCTTACTCCTTGTCCAAGTTCTAAAGCAATGTAAATTTCACATGGTCAACACAGATCTTAGAGCCTTCTTCATCCTGCTCTGTTGCTGGAAGGATCTCTGGCATTAAAGATGTAGTTGCATAAAATAAAGAGTTTGGAATTGACTGCCTTTTTTTTTTTTCAGCAAACATATTTAACTTTTTACTGCATCTTCTTTTCTGTCACCTTGGTTATTCTCCCTCAGAGATTTCTTCTAATCTGTAATGATACCTAGATTCATTATTTACTTGAAAAGTTTTCAAAAAAGCACCTTGTGTTTTCTCTCATTATCTCAGCCCCCCTAGAAGGGATTCTTCTAGGTAACACTTGCAAATTCAGCTCACTAACATTCCTTAATTCCTCCAAAGACTTATTTCTTTTACTGTGAAGTCTACACATTTGTGAAAACTGTTGGACAGCTTGTATTTTAGAACCTTGCTGGTTTGGTTGATAAACGTTATTTTGATAGTTTGAAAGTTTTCATGAAAAAAATTGCCCATATCATAGTATCATAAAATAGTTTGGGTTGGAAGGGACCTTAAAGATCATCTAGTTTCAACCCCCCAGCTATGGTCAGGGATACCAACCACTGGACCAGGCTGTTCATAATCCCATCATCCTAGCCTTGAAACACTTCCATGAATGGGACATCCACAACTTCTCTGGGCAGCCTGTTCCTATGCCTCACCACCATTACAGTAAAGAATTTCCTTCTAACATTTAACCGAAATCTCTCCTCTTTTAGTTTAAAACCATTCCCCCTTGTCCCGTCACTGTCTGCCTGTGTGAACAGTTGCTCTCCACCTTTTTTATAAGCCCATTTAAGTACTGCTGCAGTGAGGTCTTTCCAGAGTCTTCTCCCAGTTGAACAACCTCAACTGAACTCACTCAGCCTGTTTTCATAGGAGAGGTCCTTCATCCTCTGGTTCTGCTCCAACAAGTCCATGTCTTTCCTGTGCCCCAGACTTGGACATGGTTCTCCAGGTGAGGCTTCATGAGGATATAGCAGAGGGGCAGAATCACGTCCTTCAACCTGCTGGCCACGCTTCTTTTGATGAGGCCCAGGGTGTGGTTGGCTTTCTGGGCTGCAAATGCACATTGCTGACTCCTGCCCAGCTTTTTATCCACCAGAAACCCATGTCTCTTAAAGCTTTACATGACATTTTCCTCTGGATTTTTTTTTATTTAATATTTTTCAATAGCCTTTCCCAGTGTGATAATCTGTGATTCTGTGTAATAATAATGAATTGGGGAAATACAATGCCATTTGGCTGGTTTTTGTAATGTAAGCAACATAACTCGCAAATCTTGTTCTGTTTACATGATTTTTACATGCAAGAATAAGTAACAAAAATAGCTGGTGGATTTTATGTATTCAAAGTTCAAAGATTAATCCTTACCCCAGCAGTTAAATACAAGTCAGTAAGATGAGGGAACACAGAAGTAAAATGATGAAGGTGAAGTCTGATACTTTAATTCCATTTTTCCTTCTTCCTCACTTTATCTGGTCCCTCTACAGCTTGTCCCCTAAAACAGGGTCTCACTCCCCCACCTTTTTTCCCTCTGTTTCCATTATGGATTTTGATTTGAACTGTAATATACATGGACTCACTTTCATAAACCAAATAAATGGAATGCTATAGAACACTTGCCTACCACTTCACAGCTTTTTTTGTTCATGAATTTGTATCTTAAATTTATTGTTTTAATATCTCAAAGTCCAACAGCTTATTAACTGCTCTGACATTCAGAATACACTTTTTTTGATCATGTGTCACTCATTCTAATGACTTTGTTTTTTGAAGGACCACTAAATCTTATAAGCAGAGGTTTAATTTTCTACTTTGAAAGAAAAGGAAAAAAATGACTGAAATACTTGATGCTGGCTCTGTAGCAATGAGGTATTCATCTCTATTTCTGTCTGTTGAGATGCTTTTCAGGATAATAATGGGGAATTGACCATTGTAAAAATGTGTATTACAGCAACAAAAATGACATATGCATTGCACTGATAGGATTTTAATATTGAAATCAATTTTTCATAGTAATATTGCATGGGGATGCATGAACTTTTCACATTTAAAATGTATTTTGAGAGTTTCAAGAATACTTAGTATTTCTAATTATTTCATGTAAATTTCAATTCCCCCACTTGAATTGTTTAGTTAATAAGTACTGGAATTTTAAAATTACATTCTCTCACATTTTCTTCATTATTATGATGAGAATTTTATCTTCTTTGGGCATTTATATTTCTGTAAGTAATAAGCATAGTCAGTTGTTGCAAATCTGATTCTGAGCTGGTTTCTGCAGTTTTTCGTACTGTAAAATTAATTACAAAAGTTCAGTAGTAGAACAGGTGGTAAGAACCAGGTGTGGGGTGAGGGGCAGAATGAAGAAATTCAAAATGTGGAGAATTTATTGAAGGAGGAAGAACCTGAAGAAGGACCTGAGCCACAGAGAGTGAAAAGCTATTTCCTGTAGTCCCAGGTATAAAAGTGTTTCATGTTCAGCAGGAGAACACGGCAAGGTGGGCTTTGTGGTAGGGTGGTCTCCAACAGATGGAGCCCTTACCTTTGGCCTACTAGGGTTCATTTCCACCAGAAGTTTACAACAAGTAGGAAAAACTTTCTACATCTTGATTTTCTCCCACAGTAAGTGTGGTAGCAAACAGGCTAGCACGAGCCCTGGCAAAGCACGACACTCTAAGAGAGCACACACTTGGAGAGAAGTATGGGTCTACACCATAGCTCTCAGTGGAGGCAGAGCCATCCTCACCAGCTGAAAAGTGTTAGAGGGGGTGCTGCTCTCAACAGGACAGAACTTGTCTGGTCCATACATGGTTCCAGGTTGACTCTTGCCACATGTGGACCTTTGGAATCAGCCTGGAGCATCTGCTGCTCTTCAATTTGTGTGAACCAAAGCTGTGTTTCTACCTCGGTTTAGCTAGAAATGTTGAAACAAGAAGATAAATCCAACCCTCCTAGAAGCTTTGATGCTCAAAAAAAGAGGTAGAGATAGGATAACCCTCCAAGAAGGGTATTTTGAGGAGTGGGCTCTGAATCTATGTGGGACAGGCTTTACATTTTCAATCTCTCTTCTGTTATTCTTATATCTGTACTATTGGACACCATGGATCATACAGGGAATGCGAGCTGGGAGACTGATTCTCTCTTTTACACTTGAGTAGAGATGCCTGTCAAGTACACTGGTGTCATTCTGTACTGGGTGTCCATGGTGGGCTGCTGGCAGCAGGGGCTGCAGGGCAGCCACTGCAAAGAGTGTCCAGGGGTGCCCCATGCTGGACACAGCCAGTTCTGGGCCCTGCAGCCAAGGGAGTGGCATCTCGGGGAAAAGATATTTTAAAACGAGTCAGGTGCTGCACATGCAGTGAGGATTGAGGGGAAAACATGAGAGAAACAGCCCTGAAGACACCAAAATGAGAGAAGGAGGTGGGAAAGAGGTGCCCCAGAGCAGGAGCAGAGGTTCTCCTGCAGCCCCTGGAGGAGACCATGGTGAGGCATGGGAAAAGTGTGAGGAGGAAGGAGTGACACAGTGGGCTCTTATGGACTGACTCCAACCCCCACTCCCCATCCTCTGCATCATGCAAGGAGGAGGAGGAGGGAGAGGANGGCAGCCACTGCAAAGAGTGTCCAGGGGTGCCCCATGCTGGACACAGCCAGTTCTGGGCCCTGCAGCCAAGGGAGTGGCATCTCGGGGAAAAGATATTTTAAAACGAGTCAGGTGCTGCACATGCAGTGAGGATTGAGGGGAAAACATGAGAGAAACAGCCCTGAAGACACCAAAATGAGAGAAGGAGGTGGGAAAGAGGTGCCCCAGAGCAGGAGCAGAGGTTCTCCTGCAGCCCCTGGAGGAGACCATGGTGAGGCATGGGAAAAGTGTGAGGAGGAAGGAGTGACACAGTGGGCTCTTATGGACTGACTCCAACCCCCACTCCCCATCCTCTGCATCATGCAAGGAGGAGGAGGAGGGAGAGGAGCTGGGAATGAAGGAATGATGTGGAGCCTGGGAAAAAGGCAGGTTTTGGGAGGGGGGCAGGTGTTTTTAGTTTTGTCTTTGTTTCTTACCATTCTATTCAATTGTTGAAACATTGGATTAATTTTCCACAAGTCAAATCTGTTTTGTCTGTGACAGTAACTGGGAGGCAATTTTCCTGTCCTCATCTCAACCCATGAGCTTTTTCATCATATTTTCTCCCCTGTCCAGCTGAGCAGGGGGTTGAGTGAACAATTGGGTGGGAGTTTGGCTGTTAACAACTGCTGGCCCACCACATCTACAAGACAGAATTAGACATGGTCTGTCACTAGTTCTGTAACTGATTGACTATGCATAACTTTTTCCTCTGTCTAAAAGAGATGCAAAGTTACTTCCCTTGCAGTAGCACCACAGGCATTAAGTGTCTATAGTCTGTAAAGTGGCACCTCCTTGTTATTCTTCATAATTATGCAGTGAGTAAATAGTATGTAGTGAGTGTAATAGATAGTGAGTTGAAGGTATTTTGTTGAACAATCAGCATTATCACAAATACAGACTTAAGGAAGAAAATATTTCAGGTAAAAATGTGCCAGAATATGCCCCTTAGTTAGTGTCTTTTATCTGACTATTGACTAAATGCTTAGCCACTTAGGAGAAGTACAGTTATTTTATTAATAAGAATTAATACGAGCTATTAATACTAATTAATGATGCCATTGCAATCCAGATGAACCCTCTTCATTTTTAATGTTCAATTTAGCCATGATTCCCAAGGCATTTTAAGACACTCACAAGATTAATTGGTTTTAGGTGCAATTGCTATTTGTTCTGACTAGCAATGGCCTATTGACTTTCTGAGACAATGACATAAGATCAATGAGGATTTTGAGAAGATGAGTAAAGTAAGCCCACAAACGCTGATGTCTTGAGTGACATAAATATTGTCACCTTTGCTACTTTGCTTTATGCAGCCAGAATGAGACAAAAGCTGTTACTGGTCAGTGTTGTGTTATAAGCCTCTGTGAAACAAAACAGGCAGAGCTCGGCCTACTTCAAAGACGCTGCTTGATTAGTATCAGGTCAATCTGTTCTACTGACACTGTCTGAAAAGAGACTGAGCATAGATTATTAGCAGAGGCAGCAGCTGCTCTAGTCCCTTATATTCACGTGATTGGAGAAAGCATAAACAGATGAGGGCTGCTATGCCAGGGCAACATATTTCCTGTCCCAGTATGTATTTCTGAACCTAGTGTATATGGTGCATCCTGTTCTGATGTGGGCCTTGGCCCTGGCACATGTGCTGAAGTTCTGTGACAAAGAATATCGAATGTATTCCTTTACTGAGGATTCTTTTTCTTTCCACCATCCCTTACACCCTGTACTTTTAAGAAGCAGAATTGTGTACTCCTTCAATGTGAAGATACACTGCCTATTAGTTGTGACTGTAGTGAAGGTTTCTGACACTGACTACAGGAAAGTGGCATTGCTGACAGAGTGTAGCCTACGATGTTGTGAGTCCTCACAGGAAGAAGCTTTCCAATATTTCTATCTTTACACAAGATCAGCTAAATTTGAAAAGCTTTAAATCATGTTTCCTTATAATAGTGGAAATTAGTCAGCTGCTTCAGTACATAGGTGTGATTTTGGGGATATAAAATGGAGAGTTACTGAAGCCAAGGGAATTGTGGACATCAAATATGGAAATTGATGTGAGCTCATTGACATGGGATTTTGGTAAGTTTTAGGAAGTAGCAGCATAGAAACTGTGCTTCTTTTCCTTTTTTTTTTTTTTTTTTTTTTNTTTTTTTTTTTAATAGTACATTTGAGGAGGACATGCTGTTGGGGAGCCTGTAAAAGTAGCACAGTGAAGGCACACAAAAGGCAAATGACGAAGATGGGGAACAGGACAGCGCTCAGAAAACAGTGGTTGAAGTTAGGAACATAGCGCAAAAAGAAAATGCCGAAGCAGCCCAAGTTTCATTATTGTCACAGTTTCACTCCTAAGTCTGAAAGGATTCCTAACACCCATGTGTTTCTTCTGTATCGCCTACTTGCTTGCACAGCTTATCCCTCTGCACTGCTGTTCAATTCCCCTGCCCACAGCCCCACAGAATTCCTTGCTCTGCCACCTGCAGATCCCTGGGAAAATTCCTCTTTCCTGTCTCAAGCTGTGACTCATTTTTCCAGGATGCGCCTCTCAGCATCAGGTAGGTAGTATGAGAGGTGCTGGAACCTGTTCTGGGTGAAAAAACAGGGAAACAGGAAGCCTGTAGAGCTCCCGTATCTACTGCAAAGGAGCTGCTTATTTAAAGCAGTGAGGCTGTGTTAGCAAGTCACTTGCCCTCATCTCGTTTTGAGCTACCTTAGGACTCTCCGTTGGCTGCTGCACTGTCTAATCTGGGCATGCCCTGTCTAATCCCTCAGCTGAGCACAGGGAGAGTCTCAGTGTGCTGTACACACACTGTGCAGTAGCCATGATTGCACCGTTCTGGTGTTAGCAAGTGGTTCTTCCTTATGTTTGCTGAGTGAAGAGAGGCAGTAACAAACTGTTTGAATTTGTACAGTTCTCTCTTAGATATAAAAATGCATTTGAGGTGTCTGTTAACTACAGGGTTCAAATGTATATGAAATTTAGCATGTGGACACAAAAAAGCAAAGACAAAAAGGAAATACGAAGTTTTGTCTGAAGCAAAGTCATCCCCTTAATCACTTGTAATTATGTATCTAACAAATATTTCAAACAATAATAGGCTGAGTTTTGAGAGTTCTAGAAAGGTTATATGTAAAGAAAAATATTTATAAACATTTTGGTTTTAAAAGTGTGAATTTACTTAAATGAAAGATATGCACTTACAGTCTCAATGCCATTGAAGTTTGCTGTAAGAATAAATATCCAGTTGCAATGTGTCAAGCACGTAAATGAGAAGGATGGTCACGCATGTGAAAAAAACTGCATTGTTCTGCTGTTTCTGAAGTAAATGACAAAAATCACAGAGTAATTTGCATAACTGAGAGATTAGAAATGTATCTCTTTATTCTTATTAATATATTTGCCCTTCTTAATTATAAAGATTTGAATCTTATTTTAAAATAATTTCCTACAAAATATTCTTGGGGATAGAAGCTGCGTGTTAATTCTGAATGGATTATTTTCCTAACCCCATGAAAAAGATAAATTTCTTCTATGTGATAATAGCCAATTTAAAAAAAAGTATTTAGGGTATTTGGTAAAAATACTATAGGAAAAGGGGACTCACATCTACTTTAGCTGTTTTTATCTGTCATGCATAGACCTTTACACACAAGAGTTACATTTCTGTTGATGTCAGTTACAATTTACTGTATGTACAAAATATAGACAATTTAGAATTTCAGATAAACTTTTTCCATATTTTTGTAAAACTCTTAGTTAAGTTCAATGTCAGTTCTCTTGTGAGTCTGTAACACAAGGATCTTGACTGATTCACAGAGTCACAGAATAGTTTGGGTAGGAAGGGACCTCTGGAGATCATCCTGTACAATCACCAGCTCAGGGCAGGGGCAGCTATAGCAAGTTGCCCAGGTCTTTGTCCAGGCACACTGTAAATATCTGCTCAGATGGAGACCTCATAACTTCTCTTGGCCACCTATGCCAGTGTTTGATCACCCTCACAGTAGAAAAAAAGTGTTGTCTTGTGTTCCAATGTAATTTCATATATTTCATCTTGTGCCATTGCCTCTTGTCTTAGTCACTACTGAGAAGAACCTGTCTCTCTCATCTTTATTTCTGTCCATCAGGCATTTAAATACATTGGTAACACTCTCTGATCCTTCTCTTCTCTGGGCTGAACAGTCCTGTCTTTCCCAACATATCCTCATATGAAAGATGCTGTTTTGAGAGAAGAGAGTTAATACTTTGAATGGGTAGAAGCAGGACACATCCAAACACCAGTGGAACAAAATAGGATGAACATGCCTTTTCATTGAAGGAAAGGAGTGGCAAACAAAGCTTCTAGAGAGGCCTTCATGCTCCCAGGAAGCCCTGTCTTCCACACAAAGAGAGCCATTTTATATGTCTAGATGGTCACTAAAAACAAGACGTGGTGTGTCACAGCAAGTACCGACAGGTAAGCATTGACTCAGTGTAGAATATAGTCTGTTCTTTAAATAGCACCACTTCTGCTCTGTTCCCTGCATAGGGTTCTCTGAACATTGTGCTTAACTATTTTTTTTTCCTATGAACTGTGATGACATTAAAATAATCCCCAGATTTTCTTTATAATTTTAAGCTCAATACTTCCCATCAGGGTAGTATGTTTATTCATGACAGTGTCTCTGAGTCCCAGCAAAGCAGAAAACTGGGGTTGAAGATGCTTCATTCTCCTCCTGGCAAGGGACAGTTAGTTGTACATGTAGACTGCTGTAGTAGATGAAAAGTAGTTGTAAGAAACCTAACAAAATATGAATAGAATATTATTATAGGATAGAAATAAAAATGAGTAACTACAAAATTTGTCATTCTTAGGGGCAAAAAATCAAGTACACAACATTTGCAAGCAGCAGTTTTATTCAGAATCCCTAAGGTACAGTAGTACTATTGAAAATGTCTCACTTAGGCAAGCTTCACTGCTTTTAAAAGGCAGAAAAAGTCAGTGAACATCTGGCTGAGATCTATTATCAACATAATCCTTACACTGCTTTTGTCCCCTCATTCAGTTATCCAGAGGCTCCATCTTCTTAGCAGTATCTCTTTATCTTTGGTCTCCATAGTCTTTTCCATATTCTGGAGACAAAAAGGACCTGGCTTCAAATGCCAGTATTCAATGATAAGAACTAAGTGTGGATGCCATGTATACATCCTTGAATTTCAATGTGGCTGACAGTTAGAAACTGGAATATCAGAAATAACGATGGGAACTGAGATATTAGCAGTAATATAATTTAATTGATTTTATGATCTTAATTTACCCAGGATTTACAGAAGCAGCTATATGCCAATGATTAAATGGATCTCTTTGCTATTTTGTAAAAGTATTTACTTTGTATTTACTGATAGTTTTTACTTAGTATGGGATTTTGTATCTGATAAGTCTTCATATTTTTCTTTAAAACAATCCTTCCTTCACTAAAGAATGTAATCATGATCTAGTGGTGTCTGCATGAAAAATTTTAATCTAGTTAGTTTTGTTTATTCAGCTATTATAGCTTATCAAAATGAGGTCTTGAGTAGAGCAATTATTCTGGAGGGAGAGTGTCTAGCTTTTAAAAACTGATATTGCATATATTCTACTTGTTATTTGGAATTTTTATTAGCTTGGGCATCTGCCTGGACTTGACAAGCACAGTCATGAATCAAATGACACAATAAATAATATTGCTATTTGATGGAGATGAGAAAAACAAAATAGCCATAATTAATTCCTAAAGAACAATAACAATTTGTAGTCTTTTTCCCTGTAGGGTGTGTGTGTGTGTAAATAGCTTCTTCTCCTGCGGTTATTTGCACTCACAGTTTGCAATTATTTGGGATTACTGGGATGCATGGATTCAGAACAAGCCAATATGGTGGTGTTTGTGTTAGCTGTTCCTTGCGCTACCAGGCCCTCACTTGGCATGCTGGCCTGGTGCTGCCAAGGCTACCTGAGAGCACCCTGTACTTGCCACTCTTCCAAGAGACTAGCCATGCAGATTATTGTGTTTAGAAAAGAAAATTTGAAAAGAAATCCTTCACCTAATTGTTCTACATTTTCATATGTGTAGGAGCATAAAACAGTCAAACTATTTCTACAAGCAGGGAAATTTTTTAAAAAAAAGGGGATTTTAACTGTTTAGGAGGTTGTTGGATACAGTGATGGCAGATACCACAGAATTACACAGATGCATAAGGTGAAATAAAATGCATGTAAAAAATGAACAATGGACAGCAGTATGGATTTTATATCTTTCACTTCCGGACTTTGACTTTCGCAGTTTTTCTTCAGTAAAGTCATTGGATAAATTTACCCTGAATTTGCATTCCTAGTGATGATGAGGTTTTTTTTGTTGACTGCTCATGCTTTTCTGAGGTACGAATTTTTTTTTCTATTCTTTAAGGAAAGCAAATCCTAGTTAATAGTATCTCCCAAGTCTTAACATTTTTTATGTTATTGGCAAAATCCTGTAGGGATTAAGATATGAAAACTTTTATTTGAACTCTTTTTCTCTGCTGGATTTTGTCACTCATCTCTCCCTACTGCATCACTATTTTGTGTGATGTATAACAGCATTGCTTTCCCTGACAAAGCTAAAGAAATCAAAACTGAGAAAAACAGCAAATATGTCACATCCTTGAGGCAGAGCTGAAGGGAAACCTTTCAGAAACAAGTTGGTTGCATTTAATTATTCTAGGTCCTTCAAGATAAAATCCATCATATTTTTATGTTCTGAGGTTATGAATGTCTATTTGTTGAGTGCACATGAAAATTCCTAAACTCTTGGATTTAGCATGAAAGCAGAGAGATTTAAGAATGTCCTGATCAATGTGCTGAGATTGTTTGATGCAAGTCCAGAAAAAACATCAGCTGTACGATTGATGCAGCCCATACAGTGACTGGTGAGACAAATTGTTCTGCTGGCCAAAGAGTAGCTTGGGTCAGAAAGGTCTGCCTCTGACATATTTTCTTATGATATTTCATTTTCAGCTTTGCCAGCCACTTGACAAGTTAAACTGTCTTTGTACTGTTATAAAATAGTGAGTTCAAAATGAAGATCTGGAACCATAGGCAAATCTGGGCCATTGTTTAAAGTATTACAAACTTGCAGTATCATAGACTCATAGACTCATGTAAAATGTTGAGGTCAGGTAATTTTCATGAGGACAAATGGTCATCCCTATTGCACATACCTTGCACACTGGCCATGGGTAGGTGCCTCAATTTCCTGTTCTAGATGACATCTATAAAATATTTTGTACTGTAATGTATTGTTCGGGCGAATTCCAGTTGGGAATGATTGAAGTCAGCTAAAAGCAGTTACAATATAATTGTAAATAGAATTTGTACTTTGTGGTAAGTACTTTTAGTGTGCTTCCTGGCTCTCATGTCTCCTGTTTTTGTTTATCAGATACAAATTTTGGGAGAAAAGAGACCTCTTCTCCCACATCACAGGATGACTACACCAGTCTTCCTGTCTCTTCGTATTTGTGGGTGAAAACTGTTTTACCTTCTGGGCTGTGTTTTGTTACCTTTCCTTTGCCACATGGGAAATAGGGAGCAAGCAGAGAAAAGGCTGCAGCTGATTGGTCCTGATCCAAAGGAGATCTCCTACACTGACTGTATTCAAGCAAGGCAAGTTGGTTCCTGCAGATTTTCAGTGTCTTAGGAATTGCTTAATTGTCGTGATATCTGACACTAGATTTTCACATCAAGTTTAGATTTCCTTTCTCACATTCAGGGACCTTCATATCTTTTTTTGCATATACTCATTGGCTTTTATGCTACTTTTTAACCCTCTGGCTTTGCAGTAGCTGTTTTCCTACTTTCCTCTCAGCCTAACTGCATGCCAAATCCCATGTTGTTCACAGCATACAGAATAACTCTTTTAAAAATGGGTCAGAAGGCTCTGATGACCTTCTCTTTCTTCAGTTCAGTTCTTTCACGGGTCATACCAAAAATCAGCAGACATCTAATGCCTAGACAAAACAGCATTTAGAGGAATATCTAATTCATTTATGTACCTTAAGAAAAGCAACAGAAAAATTATTTTTCCTCATTTACTTTTGTCTGTTAAGTTTTGGTTCTTGGTTGTTGCTGCAGAGTTGTCCTGTCCTGTCTGTTTGAAATGGCAGAGCTGCCCAGGGCGCAGGGCTGTGTGCCCATCTCCATGCTGGCACAGCAGTGAGAGATGGGGCAGCTCATCTCTCGGGGAGAATGTCTCTGACTCAGCACCTTGCAATTTAAAACCATTTTAGAATTACCTTGCACTGAAAAGTGGAGCACCTTCCTTTCCCCTCTGAATTTCTGTGTGAAAATTGCCTTGTACACGTATTGAACTCAGGTGCTTCCTGCTCTTTATGCTGGGTTGGTCCAACAAGGTCCAGCAATGAGGAATTGTGGATGGCTGAACTATTTCTTTTTTTGTTTATGCTATTTCTGTAATAGAGTTTAGGTAATAGGTTGTGCAGTGACAAGGTTTATGGAGGTAAGGCAGGGAAATGTGACATTGCTATGGCCCTGTAGTGTTGTTTGAGACCTGTAGGATACTGCTCTAATGCCAGTCACTAATACCAATTGCGATTGAGGCTCTCCTGTAAGTTCTGTATTCATCTGCTGACCTTTGGCTGATGTCTTTGAGACCTTAGGGCATCCATTTAAAATGAAACTGAGCAGCTTTGTGTGGACACCAAATCAACCTTTGTTATCTGAAGTGAGACCTTGTGTATCTAGTGCACAGGTGGTCACCTCTGTTTAGGTATCTGTGGTCTGGACCCGAATTCTGCCCCATATGTCTTGCAGCTGACCTACACGTCACCTTAGTGACTGCTTTGGGAAGTTATACTGTCTGAAGCTGTATCTCACATCCAGAAGACTCAATATAAGACAATGAAGCCAAGGGAGAGAAGCAGGAGCAAGAACAGTTGAGAGATCTTACCACGGACTTTCCTCATCCAGCTGGCTTCTCTCCATGCTGCTGTGTGAAAGCTGAGTCCCAGGGCAATGCTGGCCTACGTGGAGGTGGGCAGTGATGTAAACAAGTGACAGTATATGCGTCTTGGAGCTACTAACACCCTAAACCATTGGGAAGTATAGGAATGGTTGTGCCTTCCTCCAGTACAACTATCTTAGCCTCTTGATAGGACTTCAAAAAGATACTTGGCTAATTCTTCCCACTCTCCTCTGGGGCAAACAAATGTGCTGTCGCATCAGCTTAAGTAAACACACTTTAAGAGAACCAAATAGATAGAAATTGAGAGGTTATTTGGGTTATTTGGTTGATTCTTTTCTTGTTTAACTGCGTATAATAGAATGCAAGCCCATAAAGTATATTTAATTGCCAATTTGAACTGTACAACATAGGTCTGCTAGTCTTACCATGAGTTTCTTTAGGCTGACATTTCC
Source organism: Aleadryas rufinucha (assembly GCA_013397815.1). Classification (NCBI taxonomy): domain Eukaryota; kingdom Metazoa; phylum Chordata; class Aves; order Passeriformes; genus Aleadryas; species Aleadryas rufinucha. The sequence continues at coordinate 47,356 of VZTH01012902.1, forward strand.
AGGTGATTGCCCGCTACTCACCCTGCTGCCACCAAACCACTGGCTGTATTTCAGTATTTAGTGTTTTCTTTATATATAACACTGCAACTTAATGAATACAGCACCGCAGTTTTTTCCATGGTGCTTATAGGCTGCTGAAAACACAGATTATTCTTCAGCATGAGCTCTGATCATTCTTCTAGACAGTACTCTTTCAGATGCCATCTTTAATTTGTGATATTAATACTGAACTTGATCACTGTTCAGTGGTTTTACTGAAGTATTTACATACAGATTGGTGAAGTATTTTTTCTAGAGTATTGAAAGCTCTCCAGGCCAAATTGGAATCATAAACTTAACCACAGTATCTGTATGACATGAATATGATTTTTGCTTATGAAATTGCCTTGGAGGTTTACTTTCAAAGCAAATTGAGTGCATTTCCTTGGCTTCATACATTTAGCTCTGAACTATGTGGGGAATGACTCGGCAAGTGAGTATTTTGAATGAGCAGTGGTGAGTGTATTCTGAGAATTGTTTTTTTTCCACATCAGCACCCTTTTAAAGAAGATGAACAATTTCAGTGAGTTTTACCAAAAAATTACATTTTAAAATGATGAACTAATTAGTTAAGACCTACATTACTTTATTATGGAAAAAGAAACATTTCCCAGAGTGATAGCTTAGTTACATAAAGTACCCTTTCATTTTATATTAAAATAGAAAGGTAGACTTGTTATACAAAACTTGAACAACTACTATTAATTATCTGATTTCAAGATCACCTCTGGCTGTTAAAAAGATTTATATTAATCTGTACTTGATAGATTCAGAAGGATTAAAGGAGTGAAGGAGAGCGAATAAAAAAGAGAACATCTTCCCATCTTCATTGTTAGATGACCTTGTGCCATGGTACGTTTAAATTGCTTACTTCCTATAACTCTATAAAGTTCTGTGTTTTCATTTCTGGATTAGATTGAAGTGTCAACTGTTTTTGATGAATTACACTAGTAATATATGTTCATGTTCTTCTTTGCTCTTTTTTATTTATATATGTCCAGTATAATTTAGTTCACCTAAAAAAGCTTTTAGGAAAGGGTTTTTTTTAATTAGAGTTTTAGCAAAGTATTTTTTTTCAATTACAGTTTTAGCAAAGTATTTTTTTTTCAAATGCCTTTATTGTTGTTCTGAAAACATAATGTGTATATTCAGCTGTTTAAAAAAACCCTGAAATGAAAAGTTTATGTCAAATGTCCTGGTTTTCCATGTTCTGAAATTCAAAATATTTTGGGGGAAAAAAGAGAGTTGAGGAAAAAAAAAAAAAGACAAGTTATTGCAGTTAGTAATTTAAACCTTTACCCTTTAACTTGATCTGTGTGAAACGCTACTGAAATAAGGTCTCCCTGCTAGAGCAAAGGGTTAGCCTTACCTTCAGGACTGGGGTCTTATTTATTTATTGCTGAAAGGTGCAGAGGGGAGCAGAGAGCTTTAAGCGCTTTAGTTCCACTATTGAAGATTCTCACTGATGCAGAACTTGAAAGCAAGTAAAATCAAGACACATTTATATACAGTATGTGTGCTACTGACTGGAATTAAAAAGGACTAGCCATACATACACCAGTTTATAGACTCATATCAGAAGGGACGGAGGTATCTCTAGTCAAGTTTATTTTGTGCTGATTAAGTGAGATTAATAGAGTTAACGTATACTAGTAAATGTGTATATTTTTCATGTAAAAGTTGTATAAAGAGCAACAGCTTCTCTATACATTAAATAGCCCTGATGTGTTCAACTGCAGTGAACATTTTATGTGTAAGCAAAAGAACAAAGTAATTTAGTATAACCATCAATAAAGGACAAGTTTGTATTTCTTCTTAACACTGGCATTTTAAATGAAGATAGTTGTGTTGCTTTCAGGTTTTGTTTTGTCAAAAAGAAAACTCCAATCTGAGATAAATGCTTATTTTTCTGAAAGAACAGAGTGAACTCAGAGATGTCTGAGCACAGGAAATCTGTTTTTGCAACTTTGATATTGTGAAAAATACTAAACAAATCTAATAAAAACCTCCAAGTATTTTCTATATATTTTACATATTTCCTCATTTTAGGAGCTGTCATGAGGGAACTAAGTGCACTATACCATACAGGGGAAGTGGTACCTTATGATATCTGGTGTATGTTTCTCATCATTTTCCCCAGTAGCTCACAGGAGTGTCAGCACATACTACAGTGAGAATAAAAACAACCATAAAGGGTTAAGTATCAGAAGAAGTTTTAGATCACTGCTTACTGAATCTCATGAATATCAAGAGCTTTTTGTATCTTTGTCAAACCAGTCTACGCTTTCTCTTGTGGCTTTAAGCGGCTTCTCTGACTATTGTATTTCTGTATCCCACTGTGTGCTGTGCCATCTCAAACAGAACTGGGGCTGCAGCTGTAGTTCCACTACAAATGGTGATAAGGAAGTACCTGCCCTCCTATCTGTTGTTTCCAAATACAACATTTGATTGACTGGACCAGTTCCTCAAACTGTATAGCATTCCTCTAATGGCCACCTGTCACTTAACATTGTTGTTACTGGCTTTGGCTGTGTTGTATTTTCCTTTCCAAAACAATACAGAATCTTGAATGAAAAAATGTGATAAAATGTGCTCACAAAATGAGACATCTAAACAGAAGTGATTTAAGTAACAACACTGTCCTATGCAATGTATTACTGTGGTTCAAATATAGGAGTAAATTAGGAGATGTAGTCTTCTGCTTTTAGCAAAAGATTTTCTATTGTGGACTTCACTGATTAATATTAGAGGTAGTGTGCTTTTGCTGGTTGTCTATTGTTTTGTTTCTTCTTGCAATTGTTTTTAAATTACAACCATAGCTTTCTGACAGAAATAGGTTGCCATGGAGAAAACACATAGGAAGGGTTGGCTCTAGGAACACCACTTTGGGCAGCTCAAAAGCCAATTGCTCCATTCCTAGGAAATGGGTTAATAAACTCCTGTAAGACTCTATCAAGCAGATGTGAAAGATGGTAGTTACTAATGCTGTAAGCTATAATGCTGCCAAGATAGTATGAGTCCTCTAACCTGAACCACCCTACCTTGCCTTATCTTGGTAGTATGAGCTTAGATTGTTAGCTGGGGGATGGAGAAAAGAAGAGGCCAAGGACCAGCTTGGGGAGGAAGATTTGCATAGATTTCCTCAGTTGTTAGTGGAAAGACAGAAAGAGAAGTGTCCTTTGAAGGATGTTCTTCACAAGGGCCCATGTCAACATTCTGACGTAATAGAGAGGAACACTCTCTGGCATGGTAGCTTAACTGTAGGTGGTTATCATTTTTCAGGATCCTTTTTGGGATGTTTTTGGCCCAGGCAAACTGTCTTTCCAAAAATTACACCCAAAATTACACTCAGGGTATGTTTCTTGTCTTACTGCTTGAACTGGCCTGAAAGTACAAATGAGTCCTTCTAGAACTGTAAATATCTCTTCAAACTCAGTACCTCTTATAATTTCTAATTCCCAGCTTGTGAAATACGGAGGTGGAATGGCAGTGAAAGAAGCAACTGCCCGAGCATCTTGCAGTGTCTGCTAAGGATGATATGTTACCGCAATACCTTTCACTCCCCTGCGATGAACTGGGAAAGGTGGCTGTGAGATGGGGATAGCAGGATTGTCTTTCTCCCAGAGCGTAGTAAATGGAGAAAACTTTGTCTAAAGACAAGTGTTTCCAATTGTTTTATTGTTTTAAACCTTTCAGGAATGGCAAACTCAGCCATGACAAATGCGGCTTGAACCAGTGCGTGGTATCATGCTGCTTTGGTTTCACCCTGAAAACCTTCTGCTTTCTTTGCAGAGTTTTTGTTACATCTGCTAGGGATATGCTCTGATATTAGTCTATTTCTAATTTAATTTCATTATCTGCCTGCACTTTTTGTATCTTTGTGCTCATTTATTTTAAATTAATTGTATAAATTTTCTGTTCTCCCTCTGCACCTGAAATTTTACAGTGCTTATGTATCCTTTTTATTTATCTCTCAATATCTTTTCCAATCCTGTTTTTATTTGCTACGGTCTTTTTCTCATCCTAGTATACATGTTGTTGGATAATACGTATCACCCTTGGATATGCTGTAATTGCTTTCTGAACACTTTCCATTTCCTCCGTGTCCTTCCCTCCTCCCACACCTCCCATTAGACGCTTAACCCACTGGATTGCCTCCAGCACTTCCCCATTCTTCTACGTTCAAAGTCCTTGGGGGGTTTTTTATTCCTCTTGTAGGTTCAGTCTGCAGTAATGAATCCAACTGGATTATGGTCATTAGTGAGTCCTCCACCTCTGTCTCCTAACAGCTGCACTGTTGAAAGTCAGAACTTTAGTCTTTTTTTGCCACCTTTTAATACATTGAGGATATAGTACATGACTGTTGCTTGATTTATTTCTCTCATTGTGTCCCTGTTCCTGTGTGTCTGGGTAGCTGAAATCTCCTCTTATTAGTTTTGACATTTTTCTGTATCTCATAATCTTCTTGTTCTTTCTGATCCTATTTTTTTCTGGTTTATATCCAGTCTGTACTGCCACCTTGCTCCCCCTATTGCCTTGAATTTTGAGCTATGAAGATCCTTTCAAACGACCGCAAAAACTTTTGGCTTCTTCAAAGTTTTTGCCTGTTGGAAAGAAAGAGTTTTGAACCAAGCCATTATTACCTCAGCGGTGCCTGCCTTAGCAGAGCGCATTCCCCTGCCCGCAGCTCCCTCCCACAGTGGTGCTTTGGCCCCAAATCAAGCAATTGAGCACATGCTCAAGTTCAATCACCCGAGGAGCACCATTAATTCACCAGGACTACTTACATGCTTAAAGCTGGCACAGGACTGAATGCTTTGCTAAATCAGTGTTGGAGCTGTGATTTTAATGCAGCTTGGATAATGAAGGCGGTACGTCCCGAGACATGAGAGGTGCACAGAAACTCATTCTGGTAGACATGTGGGTGTGGAGGCAGAGAATTCAATCCCACATCTAGGTCTTAACAGCGAGCGTATCTGTATGCATTTGCATACACACAGGATTGCAGGGAGCACAGCACTGTGTTTGAGAATATCAAGCACATTGTAAAAGCAAATGTAAAGAATCTAGGCCTTACTCATTGCCTGTAGATGCAGTAAAAAATTCCCATTGATTTTAGTAGGCACAGTTTAGGGACTAAGACAACACTGCAACAGCATTTATCAAACAGCTCCATACCATGGACATATCTCTTACTGCAGTCTGACTCTACCATGTCTTACACTGTATGTACAAACTTTACAGAGAGTGGTAGATTGACTTAGTGTCCTTCTTCTGGGTTATGTTAATGCCTGAAAAAATATTTAATGAAGCATTTATAAGTCATCTAATTTTCCTAACCTTTATCCTATCTCCTGCTCAGAGTCTTTAAACATTAGAGTGATAATCCTACTGAGCATTTAGATAATTATGTACCAACTCTTTCCATCATAGATGACTTAGAAAATAGTGGGTTTGCCTATTGTATTTTAGTTGTAGGGTGAAGATTGTCAAAATTAATACCCATACAAGACAAAGATATTTATTCTAATCCATGTCTTGTAGTTTTCAATAATGTTTTAAGAAAATTAAATCACCTCTGAAAACTGAATTCTCAGGGTGAAATTGCATATTGTCATAACCATGATATATCTAAGCTGATATATTCATTTTGTTACAAATGAATATATCATCTTAGATTTATTTTAGCATGGCTTATGCTTTCCAAATTCAAGTTTTAAAGGTTCACTCTGAATAGTGTTTCAGCAAAATGCATCTGGAGAGACAGTTGGATCTCATTTATAAGCCTCTCTCCTGTTCTGCCTTATGCCATAATAAATGTTCTCAACTACAAGATTTTAGATGAGATCAGTTGTACTTTCCACTTACCCCCTTTTCTACTGGCAAGTTTAAAAAAAAGATGAATTCTTTTTCACGGTGTTTAAAAAGGGAGGACTCACTTGATTCATTTTTTAAAGTAGATAATTTAATAATCTTGAATTACTGCTTGAATTCCATCTGTAGATTGGCATTTATTACAACAAGCTAAAATAAGAGGACTGCTCACATCACAGCTTCTTTCTTTCACTGCCAAGAACTATCTGCCATATCAAACAAACTTGTTTCCAAACTTTTCTTTTTTAATATGTTGTAGTTTTTAATAGTTATGTTTGACAGGTGACTGCAAAAACTGAAGTCCTAAAATAAATTAAGAGCTCTAGATTCAACATATTCATTTTTTAATAATTCTGGCTTGGGGAAAACTTTAAAATCTTTATCTTTGGATTAAATTGCTTAAAATATATGCTATTCTTTTTAAAGTGAAGTAATTTACATCTCATGGCATAGTGGAATAGAAAATCCACATGCAGACATGTAAAGGACATCCAAAAATATATCCCCCAATGACAGCAACATGTCTGTGCTTAGTATGTGATGTCATCACTGACTGATTATACTTTTTTAATTAATAGTTACCCAAGAGATGCAAAACTTAACACATTCTCTAAAAGAAAACTAGAGGGGGAAAAAATCCCTATTATATGACTACAGGGTTCATTTTCCCAGGCCATCAGCAGAGTCTGAATGCACTTTAGCCCTCCTCGCAAATATCCAAAATCCTGTTTGCACATTCATTCCGGGAGGACTCTGCCCGAGCAAGTGAGGCTCCTGAAAGAAAGTGATTTTGTCAAGCTCTGACAAAATGTTAGCTAAGAGTTAGCGTGCAGTGCCACTTCACGATGAACTGGGAGGTGGCAGTTGGGAGCTTCCTAAGGGAAAGTCTGAGGTTTAGCTACACAATGAGCTTTCTGAGATATGCAGACATACAATGGCAAGAGGGGACAGTCAAGTTACCGGATTCCTAGGTCAAAGCACTTTCCCTCTGCTCATATAAATAAGGAATATCTCTCTTGCAGATGAGTACCATAATGGAAAAACACCTCACAGTGTTTTTCCTGAATCACATAAATCAGTATAATATATACCTCTCTTGGCTGAAATGTCAACTTTCTGCAAAATCAAATCTATTTCATGTTTCTGATCATAATGCAAAATTAATTGAATTTCATATCAATGAGAGTGCAGGTGTGGAATGACTCCCATCTAATAGAACCACAGTCACAATTTTTAAGGCAGAGTCATCAGAAATCAATGTCATGGAGGTAATGGTGGTGTAATAACATCCAGCAGGTGGCCTAGAGAAGGAACTGCAAGGCATGGGGGAAACTACTAAATTGCCATCCTCTTCAATAAGAAGAAAAGGTGGAAAGGAATCAGGGAAGAGGAATCTTTCAGCAAGTGTCTTTCTGTTGAAAAAATCCTGCTAGCATTTCTATTAAATTTGCTACAAGCAGTCGCAGTAAATGCAAAGTGCTAGAGAGACCATGAGGAGTGGGGGGAAAACTGTCTGTTAAAGAAATACCTTAAATTTAAGTGTAAGAAGGTGTAGAAGCAGTTTCTGCTGAGCAGATCATGGAAATACTCCTTGATAAAATCTTACAACACATTTCCCTAATTTCCCTTCATGCAAGGGAAGGATATGAGACTTGGCATCTCTTGATAAAAAGATGAATGAGTGTGAGTGTTGAGTGTTCACAAGGTCATTAGTCATTTTAAAAGATTGATTCAAATATGGTTTATTTGCTAAGAGAAGGTAGAAATACTCCTCTTCTGCCTGGGGTTTGCATGCAACTGATAGACTTTATGCTCAGGAGGTTAAGTGTGTGAGTGTCCGGCTGGTGGTTACTCCGACAGGGAGACCGAGGCACAGGAGCTGGCTCTGTGCAGAGGCTGTCGCTTCAGACAGAGCATTGCATGATCACAACCGCACTGCTTCCAGGGTCAGCACTACTAAGTCAAAAGCAGTTTTAGCTACTTGTCCGTGGCTGATTGATCAATTCACGACTCCTACAAGCCTGAGCCTGCTCCTTAGAGTGAACCGAGAGTCCTGGGGTGCCTGTTTCAGAGGCAATTAACTGTCCCTCAGCAGATCAGCTGGGCTCATTTGCTCTGGCTCAGTCCCAGCACCCCGCTGAGCACCACAGAGCCAACCTCACAGCTTTGCATCATTCCTCCCAGGGCAGTGAATTCCAGGAGGCTTATTAACTCCCTCAGCAGCACTTTGGGAGCAGACAGAGCCAGCTCAGATCTGCGGCCGTGTGCCAGAAACCATTGATCAGAGGGTGCTACAGGGCACAGCAAGGAGTCTGAGTCTCTTCTGTTCTCAGCTCCATCTCATGCCGAATGCTGGCTGACTTCAGTGGTGCTTCTTCAGTATCCCAGCACTGTATTTCCTACTAATCATATTTTGGGGGATCGACATTAGTTTGTCTTGATTTACCCCAGATAATAGAGAATTCAGCTGTAATATTTTTGGACCTCACCTCACTGACAGATCGAAGGGAGAATTTTTCAAGGGTGGTCGCTGGGTGGTTTAGTGATCCTATAGTGACCTCAGCCCTAAAGCCTATCATGTGGGAAATATGACTGGATTATATTAACTGTACGTAGGCCATACAGCCCAGTATTAAGGTTGTGCTATTTAATCTGATATTTAAGAAGCCTGCTGCTATTATCGAGGACTGCATGTGAGAATCACTTCCAGGGGTGTCCACCTAAGGTGGACACAAAGCAGATAAAAGAAGTGTCCCACCCTCCTCTTGGATACTGCACACTCTCCAAGAGGAGGCAAGAACTGTCTGAGCTGGGTGTGACAGATGACAAATCTTCTGCTTTCCGTTAGGTGGATGCAGGTTTCAAAAAATTAAGCAAGATACTGTATCAGCTATTTTGATGGATGCAGCCCCTGCATCCATCAAAGATCTGTAGGCCGAGAAGTGAAAGTGTATCCTTCTATTTCCTTTTTTTCCTGCCTTGTGTTAAGGGAATACTTCTTCCGTGTCCTGCCAGCTCACGAAAGCACAAAGAATGAATTTATGTGCTTGTGAAAAAAACACTTCTGATAATAGTTTCTGAAACCTTAAAATGAGCTCCCAAATTGGTCTTTTATGTGAGTAAGTGCTGTCAAAGTTACAGAAGTGCTTTCTGGAGCAACTGTTGTGTAGAAACCTGTCACAGTAAACACTCTTTTATTTCTGTTGCTTAGTTTTTATGTTGTTATGTGCAATAGGGAAGGCAATAAGAAAAGCAAAAGAATTGCTACTAGAACAATTACGACATTTAAGGAAAAGGGAAAACAGCAGTGAAAAGGTATCTAAGGAATCTTATTTGGTCTCTGTACTTGCTTGAGAATATCCAGTCTATGCATAACTCCATGAAAGCAGTCACGACAGTTGAATCACCGTCAGAAAATCCCTATTACTATGGGAAAAATGGAAACAAAATAGTTGTATTAAACTGAGACACAAACCCAATTTCTTTTCCAATACAGGACTAGAAAAAAAAAAATCCCATTTTTTTCTTGTCTCAGCCTCACAACTGGGTTTGACTCACAGTTGGAATAATTTGATAATCTAAATCAAATAACCATCAACTTGCTGATCTATTTGCAACAGTATTTTTAATTTGTTTGTTGCATTATCACAGCTTTAGTTTAATAAGTAATGGTCTTTACATCTTAATGTGTTGTTAAATCTTTATATTGCAATCTAAATTTCTTCTAATATGCAATAAGGAAAAATAATTTGTTCTTTCAAACTGTATCTGTTTCAGCATGTCAAGACTGAAATACATCAGCTATAGTATTTGTGTACCCATTATTTCTCATCCTTATAATGAAAATGTTCAAAAGCAAAGGAACTGAGAGAAAGGAATTCTCAGGCTGGGGAGAAGAGAAAAATTTTCAGTGAAAAATAAGGTATCAGCAGACAGAGAGTTAACTCAGATGGCTTTGGGGAAAATCCCCTCTCACAGAACACGGACAATATATTGGAGTTGCTGAGGTGACAGCATTTGATTTGACAGGGTACACAGAACCAGAATCACAGAATCATAGAACAGTTTGGGTCAGAAGGAACCTTAAAGATCACCTACACCCAACACCCTGCCATGGGCAGGGGCACCTTCCACTAAATCAGGTTTCTCAGGGACCAATCCGACCTGGCCTGGAACACTTCCAGAGCTGGGGCACCCACAGCTTCTCTGGCCAACTTGGTCCACTGCCTCACCACCCTCAAAGTAAAGAATTTCTTCCTCACATCTAATCTAAATCCCTCTTCTTTTAGTTTAAAACCATTAAAACCATTTCACCTTGTCCCATCAATGTCTGCTCTTGTAAAAACTCACTGTCCCTCTTTTTCAGAATACCCTTTGGGTACCGGAAGGTGCTATAAGGTCTCTGCAGAGCATTCTGTTCTCCCAGCTGAATAGCCTCAGCTCTCTCATAGTAGCCTGTACTCATAGTAGAGATACTCCAGCCCTCTGACAACTTTTGTGGCCTTCCTCTAAACTCTCTCGAACAGGTCCACGTCTTTCATGTACTGAGGTCTCCAGATTTGGACACAGTATTCCAGGTGGGGCTCTTGCAAGGACAGCAGAGTAGATATTTAAGCTAAGTTGCACTGAAAACATAGGTGTAGAAATGGACTTTCCTCAATAGCAAGTATGAGTTTGTTGTCATTAACTTAGGCAGTAAGAATTAATGACAGCTGGGGTACATGTTACTGACAGGCAGTGGGTATCTCTGAAAAATGTGCCTTTATGTATTGTGAGCAAGGCGTGGCACATGTGTGATTCCTTGCAGTTAGTGCCTGCTGACCGCCAGCTCTGTGCATGCCTCTCATGATCTGGATAATAAACTGGGTTTTAGAGAATTGCCCCCAGGCTTTTCAGTGACAAAGTTTATTACTAAAAAGTGAACATACTACAGGGGAATCAGCTGTTAGCTGAGCTTTGCTGCTTTGGACCATACTGGATCCAACAGTGCTGCTCGGCACCCACCGGCACCTCCCGCAGCGCTGCCGTCGCTCACTGAGCAGCCCCTGCAGAGCCATGGAAGTGGTGGGAACCTGCTACAGAGCACAGCTGCCACAAGTCCTCATGATGAGGGGTTCCCTCCAAAAGTAACTCCAGTTTTCTTCAGCAATGGCCCTTTGCTTTTGTTTTGGGTTTTGTTGTTGTTGTTGTTTTTGTTGTTGGTTTGGTTTGGTTTGGTTTGGTTTTTTTGGGGGGGGATGGTTTTTGCGCTTTAGGCCTTGCTGGAGCTAAAAAAAAAAATAAAATCCACAGCTGTCCAGTATTGGAGAGCATCAAACATATTTCAGCATTGGCTATTTGAGTAGGCTGAAGAAGGACTTGAAAAGGAAAAGAACTGAATGAAGGGAAAGTCAGGAGAGGGTTGTTCAAGGAATGACCATAACGAAACCTCTTACCTTTTCTGAAGGTGTGTTTCTAAAACCTGTTTCTCTGGCAGTTGAGCATTTTTGTTTGTTTTCTCTCAGCAGGGCTAAAGGTTTCTCATTTAATGATCTCTGCAGAAGCTGTACCTGTCTTCGTCTTCCTCTAAACCCAGACTATTGAAATAATGTATCTAATAGTAGTTTCTTCGTATACAGAAGTGGTTAGGTCAGTTGCTATTACAGGCCAAATAAACGTAATTAAAGTCAAAGCGAAACAAAGGAAAAGCTGAAAGTTGAGTGCTCTGTTAACCTCCATGCTAACCCAGATCCTGAATGCAATCTTAAAATTAAAAGGTATGATTTGTATGGCTGTAATTATATATGACTAATAGCAGGAATTTATTCTTGGTCTCATTCATTTCGGATTATCCCTATTTGTAAAATGAGCAATTGAAAGGACCTTGATCAAGGAGTATTTTTAAATTGTTTGCTTTTTAATGAGAGAAGAGAGATCAAACGGTAAGCTAGTATACCTCAGAGAAATGAATCTGTTAAGGGAGTGCAATGATTAGGGAGATTTTTATCTGTGGAGAGGAGAGAAATCTAAAACTGCTCATTCAGATTCCAGCCTGCTTCACCTGTGCCACTTAGTGAGGCAAAAGCTTGATTTTAAATTTGTTCACAGGAGAAAATCTGCATTAATATAAGCTGACTAAAGTCCACAGTGGGGGAATTTTCTGTTTTCTTTATTGTTTATTATAAATTCTTGATTGGGTTAGATCTAATAAATTGTGTTTATGCAAACAATCAACACATATGTTCAGATGAAAAGAGCAGAATATTCTCAGTGTTTCACTGGCACCTGCAGTTAGGTGGCCCATTAGCACTGTTAACATGTGAGTGGCTGCCCCATGGGAGCATCAAATGGCAAAATCTGCGTTTTGACCTAACACAGCTCTGAGTCACTCACCCAGAGAGAGAGCTCCGTATTCCCCTGAACCACTCTTGCATATATCTTTAATATCAGTCCTCTCCATAGCACACTCGTACTGCATGTTATATTTTATGAGTAAATCTTCCAGCCATGGGAATTTACAATTAAAATAATCTTCACGTTGAGGACATTTCTGGTATTAGCTCTGTCCCTCATTATCCTATTTCTGCTTTAGCCTCTTAGATGTGAAATTGAAGTGGTTAGTTGTACGTGGTAAAACAAGGAAAATCTATTTTCATTTTCAAATGATGAAACTTTCTGGTGCATTGGCTGGGACTAAACTTGAGGGTGGTAAATTTTCAGCATGGTATGTAGGGAGTTAGCTACACGACTCATTAACATTAATTCCCATCTGTAAATAATTTTGAAATACTTTAACCAGCAGGGGAGCTATTTCATCTTTTATACTTAGCTGATTGTAAAAATGTATGCTGAAACCATCTGGCCTTAGTGCTTTGTTGGACTTCAGGCTTTTAATAGCCAGTCTGATTTCCTTCACTGAATTGGGGTTTTCTAATCCCTGGCTCAATTCTCTTTCCAAACGAGGCAATACCGTGTTGCTATTTGTTTGTCAATCAATCCCTATCTCACCAATTGAGATGAATAACAGAGTTGCTATAAAAACTTAGGAAGGCTTTGGGCCTAATTCTCATTCATGCTAAAGTTACTTTACACTACTCCGGTTGCTCATTTGCTGGGTGTAAATGCAATTTACTGCCTGAGCAATATAAAGCGACTGTAACATAAATGAGAATTAGGTCCCCTATGTTCAGAGCAGCTAACAAATTCAAATTGCTGAGTACTATTTTCCCACAGGAGCTAGTGTACTGGAATTTCAATGCATATAAAGAATGCAACAAGCCAATTAAAAATGAAGATATTAAATGAGAAATTGAATGGTTATTTCTAAGGTCTAGAGATGGCTGATCCAAACAATGAGACTGACTTAGCCTGGCTGTTTCAAATATGCCAACTTCATCTAAAGTTCAGCCCTGCGTGATGCTTGGAGATTTGCCACAGTGCATGGAACAGACTATCCTGATTACTTGGAGACAGAGGACTAGATTTCAGAGGTGCATGCAGGGCTCCCTGACTTACCTGATAGCATTTCCCTCCCAGGGACTGTCACTGAGATCCAGCAGTTGTTAACTAGTGATGCACAACAGTGTGTTTTGGTAATGGGTGAATGAGGGGATAATGGCAAAAGTGACTTGAAACTGTAGCTATCACGAATGCCAAAGCAGACACTGCTACCTCACTCCTTTTCCCATTTCTGAAGTGATTTTTTTTTATTGCCTAAAATCTTTAAAAAATGGGTTTCCTTATAGTGCTCTGTAATGATGGTGATGATTGGAGCCGATGCTGGTCTATAGTAAGGAAGATATTTGATGGCAAGTAGACTGTGGAGTGGCCTCTGTTTAGACAGAGGTCAGTCATCCCCGTGTTCTCCTCACACCTCTTACACCTCTCTTACGCCTGCATACTAATATCAGCATGAATATCCATTTTGATGTGAAGTTCACATTCCTGTACCTCTCCTCCTTTTCTTTTGGTCTGCTAAAAACACTTCAATAACCCACATACTAGTGAGGAGTTGCTCTGTTGTGGAAATCATAGGCACAAGAAGACTGATTTGTGATTTGCTAATGCATGAATCTGTATATGCCATAAATGAATTGTCCTCTTTGTTCTGTTCATTACTTCAGACATATAAATCTGTGCCTATTCTTCTCCCACCAGCTGCTAATCAGCTGATTTCAATCCCACCTTCACCTTGCTGAAGAGCACATAGTGTATGTATCATCTTATACAAAGATTAATAGCCTTCTGTAGTTGCTAGCTAACAGCCTGGTTGTCTAACCTGGGGCTGTGTTAAGGTGTGCACGCCACAGTCCAGATCCCTCCTCTGCCCCAGCAGCATTCTCAGATACCGCGCTGTCTTTGCAGTACTCCTCGTGATGAGCAGCTCCTGAGGCTCGGTTCTGTGAAGGAAAACCCATGTGGTTCCTCTCCTGACGTACCAGGCATGTTCCTGTTGCACAAATAAACATCACCAGGCTTTGTGTCCATTTAAAAGTGACTTTTTAAATTTTCTAAGGAAGACCTGTGCCTAAAATTACTTTGCTGATTTTTAAATTAAAAGTAAAATTCAGCCTATTGCTCCTATAAGTACACAACACGCTTTGTGCTTATGGGTGCTAATAAACAGAAACCTTTTAATCTTTGACACTGAACATTGTGATTTACACCATTGTAATTGATAGTGGAATATTTTCCTAGTTCTGAGTTCAGATAAATCAGTGTAAGTAGTAAAATATTTTTGAGATGTTGCTCCTTCAATCGTAACTTTCCATTTTTCTCTGAGAAAAAAACCCTATGTAAGTGTTTTAGAGCTAAGTTGATCATCATATATTACTTAGGCAGTTATGATTAGTTTTGCAAATGTTAAAATGCTATAACATTATTTAATGTTGTGGTGAATGTAGGAATTTGTAGTGCCATCTATTGTTGGAAGATGTAGACTTGTAAAAGTTGATTTGCATATTCTATGGTAAAGGAGCATTAAAAATTTAATGTTGTACTGGGTTTTATTGCAAAATGAAATAGTTTATGTAATTGCGTATTTGGAATATTTGTACTTTGCATTCTTTGAAATTTGTCAGTCTTCACAAAGAATATCTCTGGGTTTTATTTTCATTACTATCCTGCATTTGAAACCAAACTCCATTTCAGTTTTAGATGCTGAATAAAACCTTGTAGTGATTTACTGTACAATAGCAAAGAAATTAAATTTTTGTTTGTTGGATACAGTTAATTTTGATTAAAGGATTCTTCAAAAGTGCACAGTAATTCGAGCCTGAATGTTGTAATTCCTAAGCAGTGCTGTGATCTGTTCCACTGATCAAGAAACATAGGTCCACAGTCAGGCTCTTTCTTTCACATCTTTGTGGTGTTTGAAAAGTAGAGTCCCAGCCTTTACTTACAGCAGAGTGATGCAAGGCGTGCAAGATGTCTGTGCTGGAGGGCATGAGTGGCTCCAAACAGACCTCAGAACACCTAGATGTCATTGCTACCTTTCACCATTGATGCAAAAGGAAACCTCTGATGGGCAAAGCTGAAAGAACAGATGTAAAGAGACAGGGATTTTCTCACTCTCAGCAAGCCTGGGAGCTGTTGCCTTGGGAGTTGCACTGGTAATTTTTTTCCCGAAAGAAAGGTGAGAGCTGTTTCCTACCACTGCCAGAAGCCCCAGAGAATTGCTACAGCATACCTAGAGCTCTGTGGTCTCTGGCTGCCAAACCAGAGGATATTTGTCTTGGAGATGTTTGAATGATGATGTCTCAGTGTTATTTTCCTGTATTGCAACTGTTTGTTCACTGTGGCTGCTGCATCGCCACACTCCGTAGGAAAAATCTTTGTCAAAACTGGGCCAGTTTTACTCCAGGAGTGTTCATCTGCCTTGGAAACACCTCTAAGCCGCACACCTCATCACCTGGCCTTTTGGGAGCACTCCCGCTTTTTGGCTGCCATTATTGTACAACAAGTAGTAGAAAGATTTTATCTGTGGGAAGAAGGCAGTGACTATCTACATCAGTAGGTACATTTGAAGGATGCTGACATGATCAGAAAGAATCTAGTCTAGCTAAATCCTTTTTAAATGAGGCTAAAATTCGTCTATATTGCCCACAGCCATCCATTCCAACTTGGTCTAATCCCTTACAGACTCTAATTTGCTGGTGGTGCATTCCTGCCTGTCACTTCACGCTCCACTGCAATCCCCATATTGGCAGGCATTCCTTTGACTCAACCCAGATCTCCCCAATATACCCTGATTTTCAGACACAATCATGTCATGATTTATGCACTGTTGTATAGCTCAGCATACAAGGACCACGTGGAAAAGCGGAGAAGCAAAGCCCAAATAAAGGTTTGTGGATAAAGGAATCACCCAAGAGAGAAGAGATTGCCGGTTTCCAGATAAGGCTTCTCGAACAGGAATGCTTTACTTTAAATCATATTTGTTTAAAAATACCAGCAACCTTCAGAGCAAGGACCAAAGCTTCTTCCCCGTGTTCTAGCAGAATGTCCAGAGCACTTCCTGTTTTCGCATTAGAAGTTTGGGCAGTTTGTGTTTTTTTTCTTTTTGAACATGTTGTCTTCATAAGAACAGAAACGTAAACTTTGAAAAGTTGTTCTATTACTTTACCCCTGACAGGATTATTTTTAACAGTTAAAAAATAATAATGTAAGAAGAAATAGCTGTATCACAGAATGATCAAAATAACTCTAACTGAAAAATATTCCATTTCTGTAGGGCAAAATGGCTTTCTCATGACAAATCAGCATTGCTGTTTTGCTTGGGTAAATCACTTCATAAGAAAAATATAACATTTAAATATAGAATGATTTACTTTTAAATTACAAACTGTATGTTTTGGCTTTAAATGAATGTGCAATAATCCTTCATTGCCTCACAAATATATTTTTGTTTTTCCTTCAGTTTGTAACTCACAAACTATAACATTTTGGAAATAACCCTTCTTTTCTCTTACAGGTCTATAATAAGAAGAATAGCAAGACACAATTCCATAGAGATATAGCTTGAGAAGTTAAGCAGTTTGAGACCTTTCAGATTGTTTTATTTTCCCCTGAAATTGATTTTGCAATCAGAAATGTCTTTGTTGTAATCTTGTTTATTTTTGAAAAATGTACATGAAATCCTATTTTCCTGAATATGGTGGAAAATAAGAAACGGGAGACACATCTTTCACCTGATAACATTTTTCTCTGAGTTCTCTCCTTTGGATTGCTCTCTGACTTAATTCTCTTGCTGTTTCCTGTGTTTTCCGTCTGGTGTACACACATATACACACAGTAATTTCAACTCTGGTCATATATTAACACTTAATCTGAACTTTGAACATGAGTCCTATGAAGAGCAACTGAGGACTTTGGGTTTGTCTAGTTTGGAGTAAAGGAGGCTGAGGGGTGACCTCATTGCTCTCTGGAGCAGCTTCCTAAGGAGGGGAAGTGGAGAGGGATGTTCTGATTGCTTCTCCCTCAGACACAATGATAGGACAGAAAGGAATGGTTCAAACCTGCATCGCAGGAGGTTCAAACTGGATTAGGATGCATTTCTTCATGAGAGGATGGTCAAACACTGGAACAGGCTTCCTAGAGAAGTGGTCAATGCCCCAAGCCTGTCAGCGTTTAAGAGGCATTTGGACAATGCCTGTCATAGCATGCTTTAACTTTTGGTCGTTCTTGAACTGGTCAGTCAGCTGGACTAGATGTTTGTCTTAGGCCCCTTCCAACTGAACTACCCTATTCTAAGGATTACATTACTCTCTGCCATTAGTAAAACAATCAGAAATTGTACTGCTTCCTTGTTTGGTTTAAATGAAATAGTTGGCCTTGCTAACCATGTCAGCTTTCTAAAATCCATGATCCAGTATCAGCTAAAGACCTAGCAATTATAAGCCATTCAGCTTCCTGCATAATAGCTGAATTGTGACAAAACATAAAATTTGGGCTTTTCAGTTGAGACATTTGCCTTCCTTATGTTTTTATGGCACTCGGGGCAATGGAAAAGATCGAGAATTAAGTGTATACAATGTCGATTAATAATATGCTATGTCATGCCAAGTTTCAGAAAGAACACTCTCAGAGGCAAAAAATGAATTATTAAACATGAAATAAAAAGACATGAGATTACTCTAACCCCAAAATCAGAACCTTTTTGAAGAAGCTCACGTACCAACTTTAACTTCATTTTTATCATTATGTTGAAATTTTTTGCTTTGGTTTATAGTGATAGATGAGCCACTGTCATCAATATAGAGGCACTGTTTTTTTTAAAAAAAAAAATCTTATAAACAGCCGCAGGCAATTTCAGAAGTATAATTCCCAAGTGCTTTGATTAAAACATCTTAGCAGATTTTCAGTTGCCAAATTTTTTTAATGCCATTCTGAAATTGGATAGAAGTTTGATTGAGTTGATTTTTCACTCAGGATAAAATTAAAAATCTATTAAGCACATTTTAAATCTGCTAGCTCAAATAATTAGGTGTCACTAGGCAAAACACAGGTCAGTGAGGAAGCTGGGTTTTATGGATCAGATATGTTCATAACCTCTATGGGGGCAATCCACTTGACTGAACACTGCATGTGCATCAGATCCATTAGAATAATTTCCAGATACTGTAAATATATTTTGGAAGGTTTAAAGGTATGCAATATAGATGTTGTTGAAATGTCTAATACCATTTGCAGTATTGCTTGTATTATAGTGTTACAGGTTATACTGGTTCCAAAGTTCAACCATACTACCTCTTACATACCGATTTCCAGATTTAAGAGCACTGTTTATATTTGTCACTATGTGACATCTTGAGTTGTCAGAATGCCAGCTGAAGCCATGTATGTAATCATGCTTCATTGAAGGAGATAATGGCAGAGAGCCTGAGCTGTAGAAAGCAACAGGAAGGTACAGAAGACTGCCTCGGTTCTGCTTGGCAAGTGTGATGCCCCAGCAATGTTTATCCAGCAGGGACTCCTGGATGAGACTTTAATGTCATTATGGTTATGTATTCACATCTTGACAAATGCTACTTTGTGCATACCTCTTACAGACTGAACATGTAGGAAGAACAGGAATTATTTTTCAGAAGTTATTTGGGGTAATTGGAAGTCATTTCCACCCCTACTCTGTAAATAAAAATGAGAAATGAGGAAAACTACTAGGAGTAACTTTTTAGAAATTAAAAAATTATAAGGCTTTAATAAAATATTATAAATTTATTATATTTAATAAAAAATTATGTCTTTTGCTGGAATGTCCAGTTTTACTCACAAAGTAGCAGGTGAAACCTTTCATGTGCTTAGCTTGAGAACATGAAGTTACATGCACATATTTTTTTTAGAATAATGACTTTTTCAATACTCTCATTTGATACAGATCAAATTAGAGATGCTACAAAGATGATACACTGGTATGGTAGGTTAGCCATGGCTATCAAGCTCCTACCCAGCTGCTCTCTCTCTGCTCCTCCTCAGTGGGACAGAATGAAAAAATAAGAAGAAAAGAACTCATGGGTTAAGGTGAGGACAAGGAGATCGCCCACGAATGACTGTCGTGGGCAAAACAGACTTGGTTGGGGGAAAATTAGTTAATATTAAAAATTAAAATAGAGTAAGATGATAAGAAAAATAAACAAAACCTAAAGCACTTTCCCACTACCCTCATCCCCCTTTTTCCCAGGCTTCCTATCATTCTTTCATTCTGTCTTGGGGTTATTTTATGATAATACTGTATTCCCCTATCATCTGCTTATTGCCTAGAAATGGGTCCCGCAGCTTTAAGCTGGGTCCGAGGGAAAAGCAGGGGGAAGCCGAGCGAATTCTTCAGCGCGGTTTGTGTTCAAGGACTCACACACACTCCCCCGCGTTCTCAGCGCTGCAGAGCCGAGGGAGCACCTTCCTGCTTTTAGCCAGCCTGTGAGCTGAGACAAGAAGTTTTCCCATACCGGCATACCGAAATCCTCCGGAACTTCTCCTTCTTCCTCTTCTGGAACTGTTCGGCCTAGCTGTGATCCGAGAACCAGATCATCGGACGCCGTGGACCAGCAGGGAGGCTGCGGGCATGCCACATCCCGGCCTCGGGCCTCGGGAGGGAACTCTAAATCCATCAGCATTCTCTGCAGAGAGGAGCTTTAATATCCTAACAGTTAATAATGTTTCCTGTGCCCTGTTTGTTCGTTAAACAAATAGTTTTTTTCACTTTCCTCCAAGAAATGCCTTTCGTAGTGGTGGGGAGGGAGTGCTGAAACCTACCTTCTGTTGGAGGAGACGTTCCTTCCAGAGCGTTTCCCCCTAAATTTGTCTCAAACCGAGACACATTCCCAACTCACTCCTGCCCCCAGCCTGCTGCAGAAAGAACAGGGATTGCAGTCAGTCCATAAGAGCTCCTCTTTCTCACTCCTTCCTCCACTTACTTTTCCTCTGCTCCAGACTGTGCCCTTCCATGGACTGCAGCCCTTCAGGGTAAACCTGCCTCTGTATGGACTCTCCAAGGGCTGCAGACACTACAGGGAACAGGATCTGAGGTTAATATTTCTGCAAGGGTTTGAAGACAAAAACTCTGATATAACTTTTTATGTGAGCAAACCTACAGATGATGGTGCCATTTTGTGGCCATCTCTGTGGGTCTAGTTTTCAAGAGGGTTATAAACTAATGAGGGTGGGAGAATTTTAACACATTGACTCATTGGTATAGTTGGCACTCCTTATGGTGCTATGGTTTGATTTGCACACATGAAGTTTGTTTGTTTGTTTTAAATAAATGAAGACAGAAATTACAGAAAATGAATGACTGTCTACCTCTAGTCTTGAGTGGACCTGTAACAAGGAGGGGTGTTATGGAAATCCAGGAGGAAAGACACTTCAGCCACTGAGAAAAGAAAAGATTAAATATTGGAAAAGGAGATGCTTACCAGCTGAAGGACTTACATAAATGCCCACGAGTAAACAATTATTCATAGTCTTTGAACATGGCCAAAGTCAGAGGTTTGGAAGAGCATGTTGTTCATTGGAAGAGGATGTTTCTGCAAGATCAGCAATGGCCATTTGTTGAGTGTGGGATGGTTGTGATTATGCTGCTACTCTGTCTATTGACTAAGAAAAAATCAGTTTGGAAAAATATTTTAACCAGTAATATGGTGGGACATAATGCCTAAGGATCAGAATCAGATTGAGATTTCTTTAGCTGCAAGGAGAGATTGCCTTTGTTGCTTGTCCATTCATTTCTTTTCATATGTGATAGTGCCTCATGAAATCCATGCAATGGCCCATGTGGAATATCAGTGTTATCCTCCCTTTCCTGTTTCAGAGTATGCAGCCATAATGTTGCCCTCACTGGGCACGTGGCAATGGATATCTGCTGTAGTTATATTCTGCAAAAGAGAGGATAAGATGATTTTGTAAGCTATCTGCCAGGTTGTAGAATTTAATTTGCAAGACCAAACTTCCGCAATATTGTGTTTATGTTGCAGTGCCACTTTCTGTTTAATAGAAACATTCAGAATGCTCTAGTTCCATCTGTTATAAATAGTGAAAACTGATAAACACTCTGCAAACACAAGATGCAGCTTTGTGGCAAATTATGTTTAGTACAGCCCCCAAACATAAAGCAAGATTTATAATTTTTGCATCGCTCTTTTTTTTTTAAAATTTACTCTGCAGTAATTACTCCAGAGCTTTAAGTAGATACATAAATAACACTCAAAGTTTTACACTTAGTTATTCCGTGAGAAGACAGGGACAAGTATATGCACACACACACACACATTTCACACCTTCAGTTGTAACACAGTTACAAGTCTTGTAATGGCTGCAGAATCGTTGATAAAACTACTTGCAAATACATTTTTTATCAGATCAATAGAGTTGAAAGGCAAGCTCACATATTATTATGCATTGTATGGACAAAAATCTCAGTTTTCAATTAAGAAAATGGAGATGAACCAGATGAGTAGGAATAGAATTGCAAAGGACTCTGAGATGAATAGCCAAAGATGAAACTACTGCTGTTCCCTGTTCTCAGGAGAAAGGGAGAAATTGTGTAGCAACAGAGCGAGTGAGTCACTGAACAAGACTGTTAGAAGGTGTGGGTGAGCTGTGGTAGCAAAAGAAGGTTCCTGGTAATGCTATTTGGGTGTGATCACTTTATCACCTGCCAAGACTGAAAATCAAACCATTATACACAGTTAAAGAAAAAAAACCTTACAATCTGAAACACCTCACAAAGTCTACAAAGACATTTGAAAAGACAGAGTTTTAGTAAGTTTATGTCTTCTCTTGCTCAAGCTGGATTCCAGCAGGTGACTGACACATCCGCTCAAAAAATGGAAAAAACATTTTTTTTTGTTTTATTTTTGAAGCCAATATATTTCAAAGAAATTAAATGGACAAACCTCACTGCAGCCACTGCAGTCATTAAGACTGCTGAATATTTCATCTGCTGCAGAACATGTTTGTTTGTTTTTCCAGTCAAGTTGCCCAGCTTTGATCTAGCCACTCTTTCTGTCACCCTGCAGTTTGCAGTTCTGCAGTGTTTTTCAGTTTTGTGAATAGTTTCCCATGCCCTCTCTGTAAACATGGCCATGCTGTATTATCTATTCTCTCCTGTTTACTTAACTGTCTTCATGTTTTGGTTATTGTCCTTGATGTTTGCATTCCTTTAGTTATGTGATAGACATAAGTTTTGACCAATGATATTCAGAGGAGGAGCATTTCATCCTCCAATCCATAGTAGTTTCTAAGAACATATAAATAAAGATGGAGGGCAGAGGTCAGGCTCCTTTCCTGGCCTCTCCTCGCCCTTACAGGTTTCTATCTCCGTCTCCGCGTCCTTATTTCGTGTCCGAGAGCGACACTCTTTCCATTACATAGTCACACCAATTAAAATTTCCTGGCTGTGTGAGCAGATGATCCTATAGACTGGACCTTTTGACAGCTAAGGTAAACCAGTTGCTTTTGGAAAGAGGATTTAAAAGTTCTGAGATTAATTTTACACATCCATCTCCTCAGTTATAATTGATCTTGGAGTAATTAGCAGGAGACACATTCTTTAAGGCAAAAAGTATATTTCAGAAAACAACTACTTCCCAGGGTGTCATCCCTGTACAAAACATTTCTTCCATATCCACAGCCTTAGCTGAGCAACCCACACTGTACATACATTCAGTTTCATATTCTGTTTTCTCCATTTTTTGAAGTATTGACTTCTCCTGTCAATACAGGGACATGGCTTTGATGTGACCCTCAAACTGGAGAGGAAAACAGCAAAGAAAATGTATATATTTACAACCCACTGGCCAATGTAGCTGTTGTTTAATCTATTAACATGTTCATTTCTCACTTTTTGCTGCAATAGAGTATGTTTTGTTTCTGCAATAAAAGTGCAGCATTTTAGGAGTCACATGAAAAGGGGAGATTTCCTTAACACTTAGTGTTTAATTTGTCTGCCAGTGTCCCAGGAAAGCCAAGACCCTCATGACCAACCAGTCTGTCAGCATCCTGTGATGGGGACCCTTCACTGAGCAATCCTGCTGGATTGGAGGGTGGATTGACTGACTTATTCAGGGACACACAGGGACAGAATAATGAAAACCCCTCAGCACGTCTTCCACTTTATACCAGTGTTTCCCCACTGCCAGCAATTGCCAGTGCCCATGAAGGACTCACACCAACAGTTTACAGAATATCACTCTTTGTTTATATAAAATTATGTCAGGTTAAGGTTTGAAGATTGTGTGTGATGATATCTGACTGCAAAAACATATTCAAAGCAATGCACAGACAAGCTCTAATCCCCAATAAAAGTGTTCAGTACACACAGAGTGTGGTTCTTACCCATCTCTATGAGGGAGAGGACGGGTTCAGCCCGTCGACTGATCCCAGCAGTTACAATGGAGTCTTCTCTAACTTTTCCCCATTCTCAATATACTTTAATACTATTCCTTTACGTTTAGGTGGAGCTTGAATAACTCTGTTCATTCACACCTTTGTTACTGATTGGTGCAAAATTCTCTTGGTTCACTCTTAAAGGCCCAGTCAATAAAGCGCTTTCTCAGTGAGGGGTGGTTGTATCTTGGGGGCAGGTAACTTTGGGATGGAGGTGTGTGTTGTGTTATAATTAGGCTGTAATGAACCAAGTTCATCTGAGGACAGCAATTTTGCCAGAGCTGCTGGCTTGGCAGCAAGACACCCTTTCCTATCTCCCCTGACTGACAGCTGCTATGGGGTTTATCAGCTGCAAAGTACCATCAAGTTCCCTTCCCTGCAAGGGTTTCAGCAGAGCCTTGGCCACAGGGTTTCCACTCTGCTCCACCCTCCATTCCATTCCCCTCAGCAGGTGCTTATGGTTGCAGACTGTGTGTGTGTGTGTAATCTTCATGGAATAGGTTTTGAGCCTGCTGACCACATCCCATTCAAGGAGTAGCAGCTGCATTTTACCATATAATTTTGGTACCATTATAACATCTGTTATGATGTGAATATAACTTCTCTGTTGCCTCTAATTTTACCCCCAGTCATCTTTCCACACTAGGTTTATCAAATCAGAACATATAACCACAAAGTGTCCTTAATCTGGAATACAGTAAACTGTCAAGGAAAAAGATTTCTGTCAAACAGACAGAAACCTACAGAAAAGGCAGGCCACTTATCCCTCTGGCCATTATTTCTTTAAATTCTGGTTTTAAGTGTGCATTCTTCTCATTCTTTCTTTGTGACCTTTCTCATAAGGACAGGCATTTTCTTGTCTTTTTCTTCCTGGAGTCAAGTTAATTTAATTTACTGATCATATCAAAGGCCTAATTCTTATGTATGTGTATTTCACTGGATTAGTTTAACTGGGTGTAAAAGAATGTTAAGTAAAGATAATAGGATGATTCTTTTGAACACAACAGGTACAAATTAAGTTGTTAACTACATAATATACCTTGCATTGCTTATCATGTCTGATAAGCAAGCTCAATAGCATTTAGCTTTGGCACAGCATGTAGCTTCATCAAGAACATAACTCTTTGGACCAATTTTTAGTTGCAATGAAAGCAAAAAGAAGGCTGCTGATTCAGAAATTGGTTTTGCCCATGGTTCTGCTTCTTCTCAATCATCTGCTCTCTACCTGCCTTGGGGAAAAGTCAGTGTTTTATGCAGGAGCTACTACTACATTGCTGGAAATTATGGCATGGTCTAGCATGAGGAACTAAAACTTGTCTATTGTGCAGAACTGGAATTTATGCTCCTTTATTATATCAGGTTGTGGTGTTAAGTGAAGTAGCTTAGTTCATGCAGGAGAGATAGGGATGGCTAAGACAAGCACAATGGATGCTTGGATGAGGTGGACATTCAGCTCTTGTCTGCTGAGTAGCCTTTTGTTTGTACGAACCAGCACCCTGATAAAAATTCCTGTTCCTGTCAAGTATCCTGTAAGGTCTGCAGAGAAAGGTCTGCATTTCAAGCCTAAATTATAGCATAGCTTCAGTTACACCACTTACTTAGGCCAGCAGAGCTGATAAATTAGTCATAGAGTCAGAGTTATGTAAACTGGAAGGAACCATTCTCTGGAACGGGTCTGGTCTGATCCACTCTTCAAAGTAGGTCTGGCAGTTTGCTCACATCACTCAGTTGAGCTTTGAGTATTTCTAAGGGTGGCTCCTAACAGTGGAGATATCTGTGTCTGCCTACCCCCAGTAGGAGCAGTTTTTTTCTTTTTTTCTCTTAGTATTTTACCAGAAATTCCTTTTTAGCAGTTTGCGCTCACTGCCCCTCATGCTTTCACTCGGCACTTTCAAGGAGAGTTCGGCTTCATCTTCCCTACAGCCCCCAGTGGGCATATGTAGACAATGACTTCCCCAGCCTTTTCCAGGCTAAACAAACTCAGTTTGTTTAAGCTTCTCCTCATAAGTCATGTACTTCAGGTTTTAATCACTCAGAGTAGATGAATGGTTTATCTAAACTTGTGCGTTGAACATCGTATAGAGTTCAGCTCTTGAAATTCAAGTCCTAGACATATAGCAAATTTATCTCTGTGTTCAGGAGACAGAGGAGCCAAAACAAATTGCAAGATTTATCTTAGATGCATATAAATTGGCAGGATAACCTAATATCTAAAGTGTCTGAATTAATTGCTGTGATCTTTAGGTAAATTAACAAAGGTGCATTTCTATGCTTATATATAGCATTACTTTAGAGATGAGTGAGGAGTAACATTATTTGCTTCTGTCTAGTCTTTAAAAACATACAGCAAATACTTGTAGCTTTCTTCAGAATCTTTTTCAGTTTGGTAAGGTTTGGAAATCCATACCTTAAAGCCAAAAGAAGTTGATGAGCTTCATTTAATAAGTTTAGGCAACAGGAAGGTAAGTGGTTATTTCATTTTTGTACAGTGGGATGAGACAGATCAGAGAACTGTGGAGTCACTAAGACAACATAAAGAAGTTCTGTAGCTGGAAGACAAATAGATCAATTAAATCTAAAACAATGTACATCATTTCAGCATGATGGCAATTTACAATCAAAACAACTTACCTTGAATTAAGGAATTAAGGAATTTATCACTATGTGAACCCTCTAAATTATGACTGTGTGTCCTTCTAAGAGATGTCCTCCAACTCAGTCAGAAATTACAGGTCAAGAACTGGTTGAAGTATTGTGACCTCTATTATGCAAAAGCTCAGAGTAAACTGTCTGCATAGTTATTTCAAGTTTTAAGTCTGTGGACCTATAAAATGGAATCAAAGTGATGTGCTACAAGGTTAATCCCTAATGGCTTCCTAGATTGGAATAAACACTTTCCTTCAGTGTCAAATACTGCCATTCTCTCTATTTTACAAATTTCTTATCACCTGTATTCCTTATTGCAACATCCATTCCAAAAGATGGATGCCTTCTTTTGATATTTCAACTTGGGTTGTATCTCCTATTGCAACTAACTAGATTTATTACAGGGCAGTTTCTGACCACTAAGCATAATGAAAATGAAGCCCATTAAATAGTCTAGGTGAATTAGAATCCCTAATAACATTTCACTTTCAGATCCTTTGAACTTACGTTTTATTTCTTGAATCTACTGTATATGAAAGTCTACAAAACAAACAAAACCGATGCATGTAACTTCACAAGAGAATAGTCTTCCAAATCTAGGAAATAATTTGTCTCTCTGCTTTTGGAGACATGTGGCAATAGAGAAACATTTAAATCACCCATGGAAAGTTCTTAGGGCAATTATGAGCTAAAACTTCTGCACACATACATTCAGTTCCTAGTCAGAAAAGTATTCAGTTTCAATTTGCCATGGTTTTCTCTAGAAAGCCCTCTCTTCTCCCATGGAACTCTTCCTGCTTTGCAGGATTGGGCTCTTTGTTCTGGCGCTGTTCCTTCACTTCTGGAGTAGCATACCACGTGCATTCTTCAGCCTCCTTACACAACAGGTTGCAGTAAATCTCCAATCTAATATCCTAAGCCCATTTTTTTTATGAGGCATAGAAATAAGCTTTCCTTCAGTAAGTGATCTTTCCTCAGCTTTCCAAAAGCAACACCTAAGCTGAGAAACCTAAAATAAATTGTATGCATGTTCTATAGAAATCTTCGAAACAAATAAAACTGAGAGACACTTTATAGCAGCAATAATTTCTTACTTGCAAGTGTTTCAGAAGACTCCCACAGCAGCAGGTGTTAAGGAAGTATCCATCTGTTCTTGTTTCTCTGCACAGAAGTATATTGAATAGATAAGAGTTTCTAAATGTTCAGGGTTGTCATTAAAATGGGTTAGCTGTGATCGTCACTTAAGGCATTCCTGATATTGAAATTAAAATGAAGACAATCTCTGGCTCCGTTGCAATTTGAGAATGCGATCAATGGTTCCCTGAAGAAACATCCTGTCAACTGAGTACTTTTTAAATTATCTTCTGAAAACCACTTCAGTATTCCTGTGACTGAACTGGAAATGCTGTATCAGCAACATTACTGTTCTCTGAAAATACGGATCAAACCCCAGCTGTTGCAGATATGTTAATTGATGAATAAAGTTAAGAGATCTGAAGCCTTTATACTACACTTGAAACTTATGTTTCTATTTAAATATTGAAGGCTTTTCAGCTTTCTCCTCCAAATGCGAAAAATTACTTGAGTCACTTCTAAGGAAGGCTTCAGAATCTCTAAACTTGAATGCTCTAGTATAAAGACAGAGGACTGGAGCTTCATCAACACAGCAGTGAAATCAGCATGAGAAAGGGGAGATGGCAAACAAGCTGTGAAAAACAACATGTCAGTTTTTTTGGAGGTGAGACAGAAAATATACTGGGCAATAGTATGAATGAATCCACAAAACAGCTATAAACTTCTACACACTCCAAGGTGTTTTGATACCTTAGGTATTATATAAGCTACTACACTGTCATATATTCAGATCAGAAAATGGATCTCGGGAAGCAGTGTGAAAGTGTTAAGAGTGAAAACTCCCTCTCTGCTCTTTTAGCATTGTACTCCACTCGACAGAAGGAAACAAAAGGAAGTTTTTGCATGTAGCCCATGTAACAATTGTATCTTTATAATTAAAGCTAAAATAATGCCAACTATCAAGGCTTTGTATTAGTTTGTGATTTGCAAAGTCTAGTAGCTTCCACCTAAGAAAATGCTAGCAGTACCTTGCTTGCCAAAGTTTGATCTGTCAATTACGTTTTCATTTTCTATATTTCTCTGATACTTTCTCCTCTCAAGAAGGCACATTGCTCTAAGTAATTTTGCTATTTGTATATGAATTACTTGGTCTGGATACTTGGTAGGCAAATATTCTCCTACCATGATGGAGCAGTTCTGGTATTGTCAACCACAACTGTTTACAGCTGAATCTACCTGCAAAGCTTCTGGATCTCAGCTTTGAAATGATCAGTTAAAAAAAAATAATAATACAGACCTTTGCATCTCCCAAAGAATCCTCTCAAACAAGTAATAGCTGGCTAGCCTTCAGCTGGTATGGGATCTTTCCAGATTTATAGTCCAACCTTAAATGCAGTTATAAACTTCACATTGAATTTTTTTTGTTTATGCAATCTTTTTCATTCCTTGGTTGTTGACTTTACTGAGATTGTTAGATCTAAAAAACTGTGAGTAGGAGAAACTGAGTGGGTTTTTTTAGAAAATAGTTTGTTTGCAATTTTAGAGCTGAAAAGTGGTAAAATTTTGAGAACAGCATTGTTATCCAGGAAAAGAAAACAAACAGCAAACAAAAAACAACCCACCCTACCATGATCTGAACAACAGAGCATGTGATATACTAATTTATTTGATGGAAAAGTATAGATTGCATGCTAGGATTGTTTTGGCACTCGGCATTTTGCTAAGCCACCTGCCAGGTTAAGCCACTCTAATCATGTAACCATGGCAATACTGCTGGCGTCAGCATGAAGAACTGATTTGTGCAGCCAGTAAGGACTGGGCACCTTAATGCATTAACTGGAGCTGTTAGGAACTGTTTGGAAATAAATATGTAAAATAGGTATAAAAGGTTCCTTTTAGATTTTTCAGTGTTTTGCTTCAGGCAATATTTGTTAACAGCAGGCCACCCTGTTTATTTGGCTAAGATAACACAGTTGTGAGCACTGAAATAGATAACAAACTGCTGGTAAATAACTGCTGGTTGATTCTCCTCTGCTGCTTTGCTTTTTGTGCTTTGATGGGAAACAACTGTTTCATTTTTAGCAGGAAGTGTTAGCCCATCCTTGTGCTCTGCTGAGGTAAACTGGCAACTTAACAGCAGTAATTGCAGAAAATCTGAAAATACGACAAACACAACTAAATTTGAAAGTTTTAATTAGGTTCTATAAAGATGGTCAGAGAGTTGGTCAAAGTGTTGCTACCATATATTATACCTCTTCTTCCTATTCCTCGGCTGTTTTCCAAATGCTTTTCCCACACACACACACTTCCGGTCCATCTCACATTTGCCTTTCATATGCCCCTCAGTTATGTGTTTTCCTCACACCTTTAATTTGCGGCTACACTGCTCCACAAGTAATGGGTTTGTTTTTTTCCAGAGAGGCAATGATCTGATGATATACTGTTTCCAGCATCAGTGCTGACTTAATTAATTTCTACCTCTATGTCAACAAGGTGCAGGACTGTAATGTGAATCAGACCAGAAAAGAGATCCACTTCAAAGTAAAAACTTCAGCATCCCTTCTCTCCGACTTCCCTGTTTTTCAGCCAGGTGCCTGGTTCACACAGTAGCCCCACAAGCATAAGCATATGTAAACATAATTAAAGGAATGCCTCAGTGAATTTTACAGAGGGTGGAACAGAGTACTGATTATTTCTGATTTTGTGGCCAGATGAGGGAAAAAGATAAACTCATAAAATCTGTATTCAGTCTCCAAGCCAAAAGCCTCATTTGCATGAGAAGAAAAAGGGAGTCCTTAATGACCTCACTATACATTTTTATGTTGTGTCTACTTTGGTTTGCTTACTAGCAGCTTTACCTGATGTATTATTTTCATGATAAGAAATTATTTTCATTCACTGCATCTTATTTTACTGGTCTGAATTGCAGTTGACAGGTAGCCCAAATTGTTGCTCTATGCTGTGGCAAATTTTTCTTTATTGTCTCAATTCTTTATGGTCTTCCTACACAACTTTTTCTTCTAATCTCTTATTCCTCCATTTTTTCCCCTTTTGGTAATTTTTCATGGTGAGTGCCAGTTTTCAGTGGTTTGCTAATTTGCCAAACAGCACTGTGCTTTCTGAAGTGTATTTGTGTCCCCTAGACTGGCAACTGCTGGACTCTGTACAGAATAGTTATTGCATTAACACATATATTCACTCTTGTACTAAATCATTATTTTTTGTAGGCTGTGAAAAAAGTGAAATTATGATTTTGTACTGAAATAAAGGAATGAAAACTTTTAAAACAACTGTGGCAACAGGAGCCCACTTAAGAATGCGGGGCTATGAATCTTTTTTAGTCCCTGAAGCTCTTCACTTTGCTCTTATGCCCCATTGCTCTATGGACTCTATTTGAAATGTCTTAGCTAGTCAGGATAAATATCCAAGACAGGGAAGTTCCAAGTGTATCCTTGCAAATAGTGAGAAATTGTTCAGGGCTCTAGCACTTCTGTTTCTTTTCATCCTTCATCTTCGAGAACAGCAAAATTTAATCAGAAAGTTAGCTAAAACATAGTTGCAAAAAGAATATGTTGCTTTTAATAGCTTAAAATATGTAAGGCTGCTTTAAGGATGATTCTATTATTTTGTAATTCCCTTCATAATACTGCAGGTACTCAGAAAATACGGCCCAATTCTCTCTTGAAAGAAGATCAAAAACCTACCATGAAGATCAGATGATTCACATTCTTTTGGTTTCTTGTGTTTTGCTAACAGGCAGGAAAGAAGGTGCACAGAGGACAGAACACCTGAAATCAACAGAGACAGAGGGGTTACATAAATAAAAGCAGAATTAGAAAAGAAAGGAACTGAATCACTCCGAAGCGAAGGTCAGCAAACAGCATGCCCAGTTATTGCACTCGATTGTTAGAAGCATTGATTTTGCTGCTTCTAAAAAGTTCCTAAGAAATTTAGTTGTTTTTCCAAACTGTACTGCTTTGGGCCTGCAGACTACAGGGGAAGAGTAGTGCTAGGCAAGAGCTGCCACATCTGAAAAGGAAAGATGCCTAACAGTATATTTTCACTGCCAGGAAATAACAAAGAAACATTACTGCCTGTTTAGTGGTATTAAATCATGGATAGAAAGTCAACTGCTTATCTGGAGCCTGGCATAGATTTCCAATAACTTGCTTTTCCTCAAGCACAAACATACGACAGCACTTGAGGAAAACCACAGAGTGAATCTTTTATAATTCAAAAATAATCTTTTTAGATTTCCATGAGAAAACAGCACTTATTTATTCAGTCTTTTTCTCTCACCCTGCAATTAAGTCAAGTGCCGACACAGATTACTGGGTCATTTATGCCCCAAACTGTTCTACAGAGATGATGTCTTCTGGTATTGTGGATATACAAAATTAAAACTTTATGGCTTTTAATAGTAATAATAAAAACCCCAATATACAGAATTACTACACAGCCACATACGTGATGTATAGATAATAGGTAGTGCTGTGTAATAGGTGGTCGCAGTAGTCACTGTTTTGCTACACTGCGGTGCTCTCCAATCTAATCTGTGTTTATAGTTAAGGACATATTCTGTTCGTGTACTATGCAGGAGGATGGTGTCTGTGCCTGTGTGGCTCTAACAGGCTGATCTATAGGCTTCCACTACCTTGGTGGTTGGGGTGTTGCTGTCCTACCCTAGAGAATTTGCCTTAGTTTTAACAGGGATGTCCATGTGGCTGGACATGCAACTCTATGGTGTTCCATCCATCCCCACCCTACAGGGTCTTTACATCCTGCTGAAAGCTCCCTGACACTGTGAGGTGTTCTCTTGCATGGCACTTACTCCACAAGGCCTTCAGCACATCTGTGAAGACTGTAAAAGTGCTGTCCCTAACTCATCTGCTCATATATAGGCCACAATTTCTCAGCATGTAGCCCTTCATGAGCAGCTCTGCCCATCAGTGCTCATAAGTATTGACCTTAATTTTACCAAGACAAGCTTTCAGCTTGAAAGCTGGGGAAGCATGAGGGAAAAAGAAGCCTGCAGAGAGGACCAGGCATTCCCTACCTGCTCTCCTTCCATTTGAGGGCACAATTCTGTCCTATACATTGAGTGGACAACTGTATGACCAGCAGCTGGTGTCCAGCAGTGTCTGCCCTGTTACTGAGCTTTGTTCATTTGCATCATGTGTACTGATTTCAGACACCAGGTGACAGCCAATGGGACGCTAACTCCTCCATGTAACACCACATTCATGGCTCTGGGATAGGAGTTCTCAGGAAGCAGCAAGCATGGGCTGCCTCACAAGGGAAGGAAGCCAGGAGCTGAGGGCGATAGCAAGGCAGGTAGGGCAATGATGCCACTCAGGAGGGCACAATCCCACAGCACCTGAGCAGGTGCCACACTGGGGAGCAGGGTGAGGCAGTATTTGAGATTACAAGATATGACTGCAGTGATGAAGCAGGTGCAAGGTCAAGTCAGCAAATCAAATCAGTGGTTCAGGATCAAAGAGGCACATGGACAGGCACAAGCTGTAACAAGTCTCAGGGATGGAAGCCTGAGCTTCAATGCAGCTCCCAAGCAAAGAACAGGAGGTCCCCATGAGGCTTCCCATAGATTCTTCTCACACAGCTCTGTCCCCAGCATCCTGATCAAAGGCTACAGCCTCTGGGTGCACTCAAAGCCCTGACAACAACATGCTTATTTCCAGATTTTCATCCAGTCCAGAAGGTATCAGTCTCTTAAAAGTAATCTTGTTAGAGACAAGGCACAGCTGTTCAGGGCTGGGATGTTTACTGCAGCCCAGTAAAGTCTGCAAAGCCATATGCTGTTTGATCCTCTGCTCCCTGGCTATTTACCAAGTCAGTGTCCAGAGCGGCAATAGGTTGAACTGTGCCAGAATGGCTGACAAACACCAGCCCTTCTGCTGGCCCACAAGGGGCCCTGAAAGCATCATAATTATATGTGATTACATTCTGCAGTACTCAGTGATCCATCGTACCCCAGTGATCATTGCAGTGGTTCATCTGCACTTTCAGGTCTGAACAGCGGAGATTTTTGATAAGCAGCCGTGCACAGAGTCAACAACAACATCATCGTGCCATATACAAATGCCCCTATCCTGACAGCCACAGTGCCTCGCTGAGTGTGATGCTGTCTTTCTGACTGACGTAATGCCAGTGTGAACTATACCTTTAAGATGCCCATGGCCTGACATACACTTAGTGATTTTCAGGATAAAGTGGGGAGTGAGGCCAAATTGTAGGGTTCCAGAAGAGGACAGTCAGCTGACAAAATCAATTAGAGCAGCCTGACAAAAATGTTAGCCTTGGCCTTTAGTGGAAATTCTTTCTCCTTGCACCACCACCTTAACTACAGTCTGTGGCTATAGGCAGTGGTATTATGTCCAAGACTTCATAATCCGTTACCATTTCCATGTAGGATATGCACTTGCTGTTTGTCTTTCCTTCATCCTGCTCCTTTCCAAGCCTCTCTCCCATGAAAAAAATCTTTACTCCTGTAATTTTCCCTTCTCTTTAGCCTGTGAAAAGTCAATCCCTTCTCCAGTTGCCATAACAGATGACAGCCACTTGACTGCCATGAGACTTGACAGGTCAGGCCTGTTCTCCCCCAAGGAGCAATCACCAGTGTTAAACACTTGCAGTAACCAACTATCTTTGCTCTTTATCTACAGTTTAGGGAAGTGCATGACAGAAGAAGGATGAGAAGAAAGACTGAGTGCTGAGTACCGTCCTCCTCCTTCAGATAAAACATATACATACAATATTCTGGCTGAGATGCAACAATACATGTAGTAAAGCTAATCCTTCTGACTGCAGTCAAATCAATTCAGGACCCAGCCCATCACAGGATGTGGAGTGATAACCACTTTTGTTGAAACTCCAGCACACTCCTAGAAATACGGTGAACAGAAGGAAGTGCCCTTTACATGCAGCGCCCAGTTACTTTCAGCTACAGATCCAGGATAAGGATCACCTGCTTTTACATTCAGTAAGCAGACCTGTTACCTTCAGATAATGTAATGAAGAAAGTGTATTCTATGGAAGACAAAATAAAAATTGAGACCAAAACAGCATTTCTGCTGTTGTGGGGACCTCTCATTGGACCTGATGTTCAGGGTCTTCATCCCACTGTTGTTGCTTTCAACACAGCAGGTTGGGATGAACAATGCCATAACTCACAATGAGTGTTACAGGTTTCTGCTCTTGCCTGTTTCTGCAACATGCAGTCAAAAGTTTCAGCTCCCCAGTTTTGTGGACCTACTGCTAACTAAGAGGATTGGGCCAGGAATTGGCAGGAGATGAAGGCAGTAAGGATGAATCAATCCAATGAATCAAGGAACCTGCAGGGCTGCTTCAAAAACTGGCTCTTGGCTCTCTTGTGCTGTGTGCTAGTTCTGTCTGCTAGAGCTCTGTCTCACCAGAGGTGCTTGAGTAGACTGTGGATGCTGAAAAGCTTTCAGCAGAGAAATTTTCCAGCTTTCTGCAGTATTTTGTGAGACTGTAACATTTCATGAGAGCTCTGTCTTTCCCATGCAAGCTATTCAAAACAATATTATGGTTTTCTGTAAACTATTCTTTCTATCTTGCACCTGCAGTTGTTTGTAGAATTGTTGTGATACTGACTAGAGAAATATTTTGAAATGGCTGTTGTAGAATTTGACCAATCACCATAAGAGGTGGGTGACTAGAGGTCCAATGACCTTACACCATGCCAGAACACTAAAGTATGAAAGGAGTGATATATAATTAAATAAAAAAGCTTCTTCTCCCTACTTCCTGGACCGAGTCAGTGTTCGTTCCCTCTCCCTCCTCGCAATAACAGCGACAGTAGACCAACCCTTTCAGGTATTCACAAAACACTGTGAAATAAACTCTTTGGCATAGATTAAGTTGTCCCAGGTCACATGGGCAGCAGTCAAATAGAACTGCATTTTAGGCAGTTTGGACAGAAGAAATCCGTGTGAATTTTGTGGACAGTGATGCACTGATTCATCTGAACAACAAGCATTTTTCAGAGAAAGCTCTGGAGGCACAGAGCCCGTTAGAGGTGTTGCGGGGGTTTAGGTCAGTCCCTGTACAGCCTCAGGTACTCCAGTGCTCATTAACTTCAGCAATGTCATTTATTCTAAAGGTGATCGATACAGAGAATATGCTCTAAGAATGTTTTATCATGAACAGTTGGTACAGAGGGTCTTATCTGCAGGTTTCTGACTGCCTGGCAGGCACTGTATCACCTTCTGTTTTACAGCAGAACTAATTGTTCACCTTAGTGCAGCACAGCCAACAGCAGCTACAACCTGCAAAGCTCAGACAGTGCCCTCAGTGGGCAGAGAAACACACACTAATGGGGGACTTCTGTACAAAGGGATGCACACATTATATATATATACACACACACACATACATACGCACACGTCTCAGCTTACATATAATGAATTTGTTACGGCAGATGCCTGAAGAGCTTTAAGAGGGACAGCACATACATTCTCTTTATATAGATGGTGTTTAGTGCCATGAGGTGCAACAACTAGCGCTATGCTGGCATAAAGTGGTGGTATAATTGCCAGGTGATTTCAATGAAGATTTAAGTAAGTAAAAGCCTCCATGTCTTAAACTAACATGAGGCAATGCATAAAGTCTGTAATTCTCATTATCTTTGCCTAGGTCATACTCCATCCCTTACTTATTGGCTCTATAGGCATCCCATTTTGAATTACAATGCTTATAACCTTTACTTGATAATCTAATGTGCAGATGGGTCAGACTCCAAATGCAAGCTGTTTTTATTCCCACTTCTTTTGCATAATAAGTTCTGAACTGGAACCACACTTCCACTTATCTGCTAGTGCTTTTCCATGTCAGTGGCTGCTACTGTTGCAACACAGGTGTGACTTGGCCATTGACATTTCAGTGTGACTCTTCTGCTTTACGGTATTCCTCATCACTAATTCAAGAGTTTCTTTGGTACAGACATACAGTAGGTCTGTTTCAAGGCTCTTAGGTTAGTTAGTGCTCCTTGACATTATTCCTTTGGAAACTCACATTCACCTGGAGCCTTGTCATGATATGGGACTGCCTGACTTCTGAAAATCCACTTTCCCAATTAATAATGCTCCCTCTACTAATTTTTTTGTTGTTTAATGACCACCACAAGGAGTAAAACTTCCCTATTGCTATATTCACTGTTTTGAGATTTTGCTGGCAGAAATCACATATGTCAGTCTTCCATTTTTAAACTGCCTTTTCTAAGTTTCTGTTAAGGCTCGTGACCAGGAAAGCTTCAAGGATATGTGTAGCATTAGACATTGTTCAGTTGAACCTGAATAGTATACGTTTTGTTTCCTTCATCTGTGTCAAGCTTTCAATAATTATCAACTTAAAGATATATGTGCCTTCTTAAAAACAGCAGGCACACAGGAGACCATATCTACTGGTGACAAAATCTTTGTCCTAGAGCATGTCACTTACAGACACAAAGAAAATACCGTGAATGAGCAGCACAGAGCATCGTGTGTAAAAATCCCGAGTCATTTGTACTCAGTATAGCAAAGAGAGGTTCTCAGATAGATTAAATTAACCAAACAACGAACAAAAAACCTCCTCAACCAAACCAAAACTGGAAGCTTTGACTTAAAGATGCTGCATAAAAACTGAAACATCTTAAGGATAAAAATGACCCATGAAGAAAAGTCCATCTTTAATAGACAAACATAGCAGGTAGAGAAGTTTCAAAACCTCAGTGCTGAAAAAAAAAAAAGAATTAACATTTGGCATTGATGGATTACAGAAGTAGCTGGACACGACTCACAAATGCAAATTGTCAGTGTTTCCTGCAGAGCAGCTGACCTCACCTGCAGGCAGAAACCCTGAGTGCTAAGGCCTTGATAAGCATTTTCTTAACTCCTGAACTGCTCCTGTTCACCTTCACCTTCTGGCCGTTTCTCTGAACGCTGGAACACAGAGTAAACAGGGGGACAGTGCTCCCACCTCACTCATCACTGGCACCCGAGGGCACTGGGCACTTACAACAGCATTAATGAAACAGTGCTATTCTGTTAAAGTATAATTCCCATTAAAAAGGCAGATTAAAAAACCCCAAAACGCTCATATCAGTGTCCACCATTTAGGGCAAATAATTAAAGAAAAGAACCCAAACAACAAACCGCCGAACATAAAAGAAACACAGGAACGGTCTTTCACAAAGAATCATTAATGATGGAGAAGACCATTAACAATGAGGCCAACCAAGCACTGCTAAGTCTACCACTAAACCATGTCCCTATACACCACATTACAGCTTTTTTTGAACGCTTGTAGGGAGAGTGATTCCACCACTTCCCTGGGCAGCCTGTTCCAATGCTTCACCCTTTCTGTGAAGATTTTTTTCCTGATATCCCATCTAAACCTCCTGCAGCACAACTTGAGGCCATTTCTAATAGTTCTACCATTTGTTACTTGGTAGAAGTGGCCGACCCTCACCTGGCTACGAGCTCCTTTCATGGAGTTGGCGAGAGCGAGAAGGTCCCTCCTGAGCCTTCTCTTCTCCAGGCTAAACAGCCCCAGCTCCCACAGCTGCTCCTCATGTGACCTGCGCGCCAGACCCTTCTAAAAATCCCTCCTCACCTGCAACACCCGTTTTGAGGGCACGGAGGAAAGCCTTTTCTAGCACAACGGTACTATCAATAATGTTATTTATAGACGAAACGCGTCCAAACCATCCCTTCCCGAGAATACACGGCGGCAGGCCCCGAGCCGCAGCAGCAGGGCCAGCGCTCCCCCGCTGCGCTGCCCTCACTCCTTCCCTTCCCCGCCATGGCGGCGGCAGCTTCCAGGCAGCCGCCGGTCGCGGGCTTTGTTCGTCTCTGCCTGCGCCGCCTCCGCCCCTTCCTTCCTCCTTCCTTCCCTCCGCT
>VZTH01012902.1:86543-116094 GCA_013397815.1 Aleadryas rufinucha
CGGGGTGGGTAGCGCCCCGTGTTTGAGGCGTGCGGTGCGGGGGGACGTCCCCGCCCCAGCTCCGCTCGGAGCCCGTCGGCCGCGGGCAGGGGGTTGTGCCGCCCCCCGGTGCGCTCGAGGCCTGGCGCTGGCTCGCCCTGGGGAGCAGCTCCCGGCCCGTCCAGGCGGCCCTGCGGGGAGGGCCGGCACCCCGATCCCGGGGCAGCCCCCGAGTCCCTTCGGGATCGGCGACGGCCTCCCGCCTCCCCTCCTGCCCGCCTGCCCCGGGGCCGGCCTCGCCTGGAGGCCTGGCGCCTGCCCGTGGTGCTGGGGCTGTTAATTGCACTGTGCGCCCCTTCAGTAAGGAGGGCAAGATGAAAAAATTGGGGTTAAGGTAGGGTAAGTGAGGCACACATGAGACTTGAACTCGGTTACTTGTGTTTTCTCCTTAGTCCCGGTCATTGGGCAGACAATACGTCTTTTGGAGCAACGTGTTTTAATGAGTTGTGCTTTTCATATACGTACTGCAAACGCTTATTTGCTAGCCTAGAGGTGCGTTTGCACTGTAGGAAGTTTTTCTTTTGGTTTGGGACTTGTTTGTTTGTTTGTTTGTTTGATTGTTTTGTTGAAGTGATTCACTGATTAGTCAACGCTTTTTTCCTTAACTACTTGGAAAGTCTTTCACCAAACCTGAAGTTCAGTGGTAACTGCTAAAGCACAGAACAACATACTTTGGATGTCATTGAGAAAAACTGCTCAAATTACGTGACACAGAGTTATTTCCGATAGTGTTCTGGGGATATTTCTGTTTTACTCTGTAAGATAGTGGTTGTCCTGGATTGTGGTTCCATGTATGTCTAAGATGGAAAAGGTTAAAGTGGGTATCATGTGATTTAGGATAAAACAGGATCATTTTCTTGGAAGGGACCTATAACAATCATCTGGTCAAATCGCTTGACCACCTCAGAGCTGACCAAATCTTGGTATGTTATTAAGCTTACTGGCCAAATGCCTCTTAAACATTTGACTGGCTTGGGGCATTGACCACCTCTCTAGGAAACTCTTCCAGTGTTTGACTATGCCCTCAGTAAAGGAATGCTTCCTTATGTCCAGTTTGAACCCTCTCTGACACTGCTTTGAACCATCCCTGTTCTTCCTATCACTGGATTCCAGACAGAAAGAATCAGCACCTCCCTCTCCACTTCACCCGCTCAGGAGGCTGTAGAAAGAGAGCAATGAGGTTGCCTCTTAGCCTCTTGTTCTCCGATCTAGACGAGCCAAAGTCTTCAGCCGCTCCTCACAGGACATGCCATCAGCTTTGTTGCCCTCCTCTGGACGTATTTAAGGACCTTCACATAGTTTTCCAATTGTGTGCACAGTAGTGCAGGTAAGGCCACACTAGTTCTGAATGCAGGCTGGTAATCACCACCTTCAAGCAGCTGGTGATGCTGTGTTTGTTGGCCGAGCTTTTGCAGTGCTACTTTGTGGTAATAGTAACCAAATAGAGTAATTAGGTGTCCTTAGGTTTGTTTCTTGGATAAGTGTATCAAGCTTCAAAAATACTGTTCTAAGTGGTTCTAGAGTGCACAATCCTGTGGTTCCTGGCTATCCCTGAATTGAAATAATCATAACTATTTCTGCTACTTTTTATAACCTCAGCTTATTTAACGGGAATTTTGGACTGTGTCTTGAAACTTTCCCCCCTCCTCTTCTGTACTTAGGCCTCTCCGAAAATGCGAAAGTTTTCCATAAAAATAGTTTTATTTTCTTAGTTTGCTTTTCTTGCTTTCTATTCCCTATTCAAAATTGTATCACAGTTTTCAACTCTGAGTTGTTTTACTGCCTTTTCAGCTGAACGAGTGCCACTGGTAAATGGCTTTCAGGTACGAACATGAGGTGCCTCTGAAACAATCTGTTGTTCTGCGGTGTTTGCTGCCCTCCTTGGGGGTGTAGACTCTTGAATGGCTGCAAAGACTTGCTATTCTTGCAGTCCTTAAGGGTGGGAGCCAGAGGCTGAAAATTGATTGGGCAAGGAATGGGCTGATTATCAGGTCCACTGAAATTATGCCTTGACCTAGTTGTGTTGGGGAGGGTAGTATGGAAGATGGAGGAATTAATTCATATACTTTTGAGGAATGTTAGGTGGAGTGGAAAAAGAAATAATGATTCGGAGATCTTGCTTAGCTGTGTTCATGCACTTTAAAAAGAATAGTAACCTGAACATCCATGCTTCTAACTGCTTTGCCGTTGCTCTTACTTATGATTTTTCTCATATTATTAGATCTTAGAGTTATTTAACACATCTGTGAGTGAGCCTTCAGTGGTGTTTAATGTAGTATTATATATCTGACTACACTGGTGATTAAATAATGGTTTGTACCAAATTGGTTGTTACTGTTGCTGTCACCTGATGTCAGAATGATAAGTTTTCTAGTACAAAACCAAAACTGAGTTTATATGTTAAAATCTATCCCCACTTAAACTGCAGAAGCATTGCATGGCACCTCAAGTAAAAAAAAGGGTTGTCCTTGCTTAGTTGAAAATCTGCTAGTTTGTAAAATACTGCCTGTACTGACTGGATTTTACAGTAAGTTTCTTAAATCTTACAAGGTTAGAAGAGTTAATGTAGACACTTGTTTATGTCAATTTCTGCAACTAGTGTTTACATTTTATGATTCTGAATTAAAAATAAAGTTATTTTTCAAGTAAAACAGTAATACAGTGTAGTTAATACAGAACAGTAATTATGTATCTATTCCCCTCCCCCAGCTAGGTATTGTCAGAGTAATCTTATAAAATAGTCTGGGAATTTGTAATGTTTGCCTTTAGTATATCAGTTACATTTTTGTCAGCTTCTGAAAGGTAAAGTAGCCCTACCTAGTAAATGTAACAGTGGTAGGTAAAGCTGGGAGCCTTTTTTCTCCTTTTTTTTTTTTTTTTGTGATAGTGATGTTTTATGGAAATGAGTAAAAGGCTGTAGTTTGTGTGCAGAACTGTAGTTTTTCTGAAGACAGA
This sequence comes from Aleadryas rufinucha, assembly GCA_013397815.1. NCBI lineage: Eukaryota > Metazoa > Chordata > Aves > Passeriformes > Aleadryas > Aleadryas rufinucha. Next base: position 89,538 of record VZTH01012902.1, read on the forward strand.
TCCCTGCAGCTCTCATTGAAAGACTGTGTTTTTTGATGGTAGTTCTTTTCATTATGCACTACACTGTGCATCCTTGGAATGAGATATTGCCTCCAACTAGGGGGAGAGATAAGGTGTTTGTATTACATGTCAGTGAAAAAGATATTCTGTCTTGGAACATAAGTTCTGTATTAACATTTTTATTTAATTACCAATCATGAGGAGGAAGGTCAAGTGGCAGAATTACCTTTTTGTATTGTTATAGTTACATTTGTGAATTTTGGAACCAGTTTTCCAGTGTTCTTATTAAAATATGGACCTTAATGGAGCATGAATTAGTGAATCCAGTTTTATTACTAGAAGTGAAGTCCAGAAAGACTGCAGAATACATCCCCTCATGTAAACAGTGAGTTGCAAAGCACTTCTTACTGGCTTGCAACAGAATTTTTTGGGGTTTTGTTTTTGTTTTTTTTAAAATTTCCTGGGTGGCATTTCACAAGAGAATATGACAAGCCAAGACCTCTTCAGTGTTCCTAGATCTTTGCAGAACTTGGGAATTTATTACATAGAAATGCCAACATATTGTCAAAAATGAACGATATGCCATGGCCTACAGCAGGTTTAGCCTGTGGTTCACAGATCTTGAGTCTGGTGATTGATCTCTGTGGGAAAGCAAGAGGTGCAAACTGGATAACTAAAGATTTTTTTAGTACAGCTAAATGTACTTGCAAGTTCCTTGTCAACTAGTACAGATTTTTTTATTCCAGTGTGTGATGCCATAAAAATTAGTAACTCTATGGCAAAAAAATACAGTCTTGTAAAACATAATGTATTTTGAAGATTATGTAAACAGCGTTTTGACTATGAAAAGTTACTCCCAGAGATGAAATGGAGTTGATGGAGTTGTACTAGTTGTTTGGAAACAAAAGAATACCGCTTAATGGTCCATGAGAAAACCCTTATGTTAATGTCTTTGTGGTTGTATATATACTTTGTAAGTGAAAAATACAGAGTTGATGTACAACAAACTTTTAAACTGAGGTTTTGGTATTTCAGCAAGTAATGTGCTGCATACTGGGTAACTCTGGATTTCAGATCGGTTTGTTCACATGTGTCCTCTTGTAGGACTAATCATCTGCTATGATCCAAGCTCTAAAGCAAAATTGGTTCCTGCATATTGAGCAAGCCCAGGCAGGATACAAGATTTTCCTTAGACACAAGCGTAACACGGTGTTTCACAGGAGAGATGCATTTGTTTTGAGATTCTTGACACTTCTTTTGTGATGTGCATAATCTTGTGAAGTGTGGTTGGTACCATGAAATCACAAAATGCCACATCATTGCATTTTTTATTTGTTCAGGTATATCCCTTACTGTCTGATCTGATCGTTTTGCATTCCTGCTGGGTCACAAGTAATGGGTAGTTAGAACCTGAATTCTTCGTGTCATTTTCATTCTGGAGGAGTGCAAAACGTCCAGCATTTTGCATTGTGTTAAGGGAACAACCCCAAAAAACTAATTCAGCTGCTACTTTTTCATTTTTCTTCTTTTTAAAGAAGATGCTAGATGTTTGAAAAATAATTATTACTGGCTGGAATTGTTACAACTACAAGGAACAAATTTATGGCTATAATTAATTGTTTAAAAGATGCAAAAAAAGGATAGATAAAATAAGGGGATGGAAGGAGGTAGGGGACTAACATGTTTGAAACACCTCAGTTTGCAGAAGAGAAAACTGAAGGGGGTGAACTTGGTGAGGTTTATGTAATCTGCAGGCAGGACATAAAATGAAAGTAGATCTCTTGCTCACTAAATGCTACACAATTATTGCTCACTGAATGCTGCAACTCTAGAATTGGAAAGCACTTACTGAAGTCACTAGCAGATTGGTTTAAAAGGGGGTAAATATTTTTAGTAAGGACCTCAACCAAAGCTTATTTGTGCCAAAGACACATGGGTATCCTGTGGATTAGTACAGTTGGTTAAAAGATGAGAAACTAGATAGATAAATGATTGCTTCTCGTTGGAACAATGTTAGTAGTAGGTTTCTTCTGGGGTTAAGGCGTTCATTATGTTCTTAAGGAATGACAGTACTGTGGCACCATAGCAGTTTGTCGATCTGTGGGCATTGGTAAAATCTGAACTAATTGGGTACTTGCAGCAAACTCTTCCAAAACCGTTGTCCAGTTCTTTCACATACAAATGTGTTTCGGTTCTGGCGAATGCCAAATGATTGTCGTACAGGGGAAAATAATGTGAACCTATCTACACTGTGATGAGCTCTATATTTGCTCCTGTTACTTACTCAGAGAAGGGCAGTGGTCAGACAGCTGTTGGGAATTGTTCACAAAGAATTAAATCATTGTTAGGTCATTATGTTTATCAGTGGTGTGTCAAAATCATTAACAATGTGCATTAATGTAATCATCCCAGCGCAGCAACGGTTTCATAGTGAAAAAGTGGATGAGAGGTGTGGAAGATACTCTGTGCTGGGAAGATAAATATCTTTACTCTGAAAAACAGAACATTAGGGGGAGAGATGATAGAGATCTATAAAATCTATGGATCAAACAGAAATAATGAATCGAAAGCAAGAGTAGCTGTTTTTCTTAGGACAAGAATTAGGCCACATGGTGAATTAACTTGCTACCTGATAAAAATTAAAGTAGCTTGTCAAGCAATGTGTAATTACATTGTGGAACTTACTTGCTCCATGATATTGTGGAGCAGAAAAAATGTGAGTTAAAACTGTAATTAGGCAAAGCCAGGTAGGGATAGTTGCACTGCCTACTGAACTCTGCAGTGAAGTTGGACTACCAGCTCTAAAATGGCTGATAGCCAGGAATTATTCTGGACACTTATGTCTAGATATTTGATGTGGTTTGCATTCTTGGCCTGGATCATCTGCCTCTGGCCACCCTTGTCAAAAATTGAACTGTGTTAGATAGACCTAGACTGTGTAAGTTAAAACACTGTTTATGTTCTTATTTTTATATTGTTAGGTAAATGACCTCACACTTTAGTTCTGCTGAAGAAAGGATTTTCTTCTCCTGATTGGAGATGAGGGAAGAGGGAGTGAGGATTTGGAGAGAAACAAACTGGACTGTTGAAAACAGAGAGAAAAGGCAAAGCAAGTGTGACAGTCCCCTATGCACTCCATCTCAGCTGTGATTTCCACTGCCTTGTTGCAGCTCACCCTCCTGGTTTTCATCAGTTGCTGGGAGAGATTCTCCCTAGATCTTTTTATGTGAGATCTCAAATCGATTTATGCACTATCTTGGGGGACAGAGACTTCACCTGCTCATTTCTCTGCTAGGAATCTAAAGCACTAATGTAAGATGTCCTTGATTTATAGAATTGTCACAAGTTCGAGTGAAGTTGTTGCTACTGTGAAAGAAAAAAAAAGGAGGAAAGAAAAATTAAAGTTAAAAGACCTTTAAATTGCTGCAGACTTTTTTTTTAACACCCACCTTTTCAGTGGCCTTACTTTTCTTGATATAGTGTGTCTCTTTCCAATCAATGAGTTCTCTGGGAATGTGTACGTTTTCCATAGCTAGTCTTCTTTTTGGAGTCCTTGGAATTTTGAATGTATTGAGTCTTGTTTTAGAAGTTATTTACTTAGTGTTGTAATTCTTAGACTTCGCCTTCTTTATGGGACGCAAATACTTCATTAGGACAAGTGTTACTTAATGGGTTTGACTCAGTGACATACTACTTTCCTTCTTTCTACCTCTTTTTGTGCTGGTGCTCCTTGAAGAACTCATATTAAATGCTGCACGTTATCTCCTGTTTGCTGAATTTCATAAGACTTTGTACCAATTTTTCTTCAAATAATCAGTTGTTAAATTAATTGATATCATCACATGAACAAGACGATGGGGTAGAGCTTGTTACACAATTGGGATTTACTGTTCTGGGCTGATTTACCTCTTCCCTTAGAGAAATTTTGTTTCTCAGTGTAGTGTAAGCAAAGCATGTAAAAATGGGATTTTGGTAGGGATTTGAGGGAAGAATAGAATAGCAGCATGCTTATTATTTGCCTTTTCCAGCAAACCCAGATGAATTTCTCAATGGAAGGGTGAATTAATAAAAGCAGCAGTGTGTTTAAGAAGTCTAGATTTTTCTGGAGGTCAGTATGCTACCATTTGAGCAAAAGTAGGTTCTTTTAAACTTACTTGTTACTGGTAATTTGAATTATTAGAAAGCCTGTGCCATCTAGAAGGTAGAAATATGAGGCATTTGGAGTAGATGTTACATATTGATGAACTGGGTCTCAGACCTTTGCAAAGACTTTGCATTCTGAAATCATGTTATAAGACTCTTGAGACAGATGTTTCCTTCTCTCTTCAATTTCTGTGTGCTCACACTTCCCAGACCCTGAGTACTTGAGCAGCAAGCTGGTGGGAGGGTAGCTGGTGATTTTGGAGTAGGGTAGTGTTATCATTCATACTGATAACAGAGTGATATTCATTAGGATTTTCTATGTGTTACTGCTAGTTAAAATACAGCTTTTTGTAAATAATACATGTAGGAGTACATAGAAGTAAGAAGCTGTCCTGAAGTTTTACTTAGATAGAATTACACTTGGAAACACTGGATATTAAATATCCTATACACAGTTGCTTTTTTTTTTCTTTTTCTGTGATTGTCATAGCAATACAATTAAAATAAATTTAAGACTGTTTCTCCAAACTGTGCATATTGTTCATACTTTCAGGAATAGTAGATTTTCTACTTTAGAGCAAAAGGAGCATATTTAATTCCAATAAGAGTAATTCTAATAGAGCTGACAGGAAGAAGGAAAGGCTCTCTGGGGGATGAATAGTATGGAAATGTTTTTAATCATTTTTATGTACTTAATGTAATGCATAGTCATGAGGTGTCAGATTTTAGGAGGACTGGACAGCTCTAGGACTGATGTACAACCTCTGAGCCTCTTTGCACATTTAAGGAAAAAGAAAGTGCTTTAAATAATCTTTGTACCACTGGTAAGTAGTTGAAACATGATGGGCATTCTTGTATTGGCATCATTTTGAACCCTTCACTTTGGGAAATGTAGCCTAGGTTTTGGAAATGGGAGTGATGGCATTAACTGACAGCGAGTGAAGATTTACTGGAGAACAGACTGCTGAACTCGCTTCTTTGTGAGGGAGTGCTGTCTGGGGGCGGTGGTCAGGACTGGCTTTTTCTTTCTTGTTGTTTGTCTCCTAGGGCTCCAGGAACAGCTCGAGCTTCTAGTGCTGTGTCATACCTGAAAAAAAGCTGTTGAAGCAAGCCAGAGGAGAAAAAGCCATGTGTGTTCAGACAGCTTCAAGATACTCTCAGTGGCATGGCAGCTGTGTCTTTGGCACAGCCCCAGCCATAGAATATTTTTGTTCAATTTAACGCTTTAGGGTGGCTGCCAGCATTTTCTTGGGAAAATGTGAGTGAAAAAGAGTGTTCACGGCTTGTATCTGAGAAGAAAGAAAAGAAAGAATTTTGTTACATGAAAAAAGAAAACCTTCCACAGTATTGTGACTTTTGTATGTCAGATTGCTGTGGCCTGTGGGCCTCTTGTGAATCATGGAGTAGCAAATCTTCTCAAGGAGCAGAAAGCTTGCAAGAGCTCTTGTCCAGCAATTTCCGACTGCAGGGACTATTTCTAGCATCTGCTGTTTTACAGCAGTGCTGCTTGCTGGAAGCTTATCTAATCAAAGTTTGGAGTTAGTGAGGTTATCTTGGGCACATCTCTGTGTGTCACCTGGAAAAGTTCGACATTTTTGCATCGCAGCTATTACTGCTAGATAAGTGTGCCTGTGTTATCACTAAATCTCTTCTATTAAGTAGTTGTTAGAGACTCGTGTTCACTTGTTTTTTTCAGTCTGCTGAAGTTGCACTGTGTTATATTCTTTTACTGTTGTAAAATACGATATATATTATCCCAGTGTTTAAATACTTGCAGATGTAAATCAGGATACATCATTAAATCACGGGCTAGAAGTGTGCATTATCCAGTACCCTTACGAAGGGCATTAATAATATTACTCTCCTATTTAATGAGGATATGAAATCACTTAGCTCTGATATTGATGGCAGTGTACTGAATGGGTAAAATACGTCTTTCAACAGCTGGATCATCTTGTTTCATGGTATTGCTTGTTAGAACGATAGAAACAGAAATTACCATTTATTATGGAAGCACATTTCCACTTCTTTTGGTTGATGTTGTTGTAATTTCTGTTAGGTTCATTGTACAGTGAGAGTGTGGGAGACTTTAAACGGCATCGGGGCAGTTAAGTTTACTTAGAGTTTCCAAGTACATACTTTTTTTACTTTTGTAACTGTGATACTGTGTCCAAGACAGTTTTAAATACAAAGCAGAGATGAACTTTAAACTAATTTTTAGAATTGTAATGCTAATGAACATTACATTTTTCAACTTAGCACACTTTCTGTTACACAGTTGAAAGTATTACCGAGCGTGAAGTTTTCCATTTAACTGTTATTTGGAGAAGAGCATGAGGGGGGAAAACATCAGTGAAGGAGCTGAAGAGAAGGTGGGGGATTTTCAAGGGTCTGGTTCTGACTGTGCAGAGTAGTGGTTTCTGAATGAGGCACACTTCATGTTGAAGTAATGAGCTGCTAAGGAATGCTGAGAGGATCCTTATGTAAAAATATCCATCAAGCTGCTTTTCATTGAAAACAGAGTGTGTAATGAGCACAGTCATGATTCTTGGTTTTAAAAACTTACTCAAAGTTGTGTTTTTAAATTCAGATATAAGGTACGATACACAGTCATCTGTGTAATACACAGGTTTTGATAGATTAGAGAGTTGTAGTTCAGCTAATGTAAGAAACATCCTGGAGTTCTGCCTTTTGGCAAATACTTGCCAAATACCTCTTCAACTTTTCACTTGAGTGCTATCTACAATTTTTGGTACAAAATAATACCAGATTTGTTTGTTTGTAACTATGAAAATCAGAGTAAGTGAAGGAAGGGAATGCATCATTGTTTATACTTAATATTTTAAGATAAACAGATTTGGGTTTGTTTAATAGTTAAATCATTCTTGAATATGTGGCATAAAATTATTTCAATCAATTTTTGTGTCATTAAATAGTAAGTAACAGTTTTGGATAATTTTTTTCCTAAAGGCCAAAGAAATCTCTCACTCTGAGTTTGGTCTGAAAAATTTCTGGCATACATTTCAGAATTTTATTTTGAAGAATTGTCTAAAATGGAGAGAATTGCTACAGAATAAGCAAATGACAAAACAAGAACTTGAAGGTGTTTTTATGCTTGATGTGTTAAGTTTTGTAAATCTACTGAGTTTTAAGCCTTGATCAAATAACTATTGCAGAAATTTGTAATTGATGCTCATTTATGATTTTGGATGCTTAGGCAAAAAGATTCTCTATTTGTGGTTTTGAGATGGAAAAGATTTCCTTGGAGAATGCTGCTGAGGGTTTACCAGTATGTGATTTTTGCGAATGGGGAAGAGAAGGAAAGAGAATGTCTTTCTGAACATTACAGTAGTCTCTGTTCTGTTTTCTTAATTTATGTTTTAGTTCCTAACTAAACCATGCCACTATATGATAATAACTGATGAAATGGAAAAAAGCTTAATTTAGTCTAGAAGAGTAATTGCTGTTATGCTTTAGCTATAGTCATATTTTCTTCATGCTGTTGCACTAGAGATGAACTTAGTGCTTTGTAACTGCATAATTCTACTCTTAAATGTCTTCCAGTATTTTTTCTCTGTTCAGAATAATTACGGTGTGTCAACGTTGTTTGATTCTTAAAATAATAACATAATTTTTATCTTTTAGTAACAGTAGTAACTCTGTGTCTGTTAGTGTCCCTCTCCCCTCCCCTCCCAACATACTGACAGAACAGAAAGTAACTTTCTGTCAGATGAAACGTTTCTGTGACTGACTTCAGAAGGAAAGGAAGTGAAAGCTTGAATTAGAGGATCATTCAAAAAAAGCAGGGAGAATAAAGACCATATGTTGTTCTCTGGTTGCACATCATCTGGCTGGGAGGTTAGATGAATCTCTTGAGTGTTAGAGTGCTTAATTTAAATCCTTTCTCTTCTTGAGCCTGCAGTGCCAAAACACTAAATTAAAGTATTAATTAAATCAAAGAGTAGGAAAATGAATCTTAATAGTGACCTACTTCAGCACCTGATTTTTACCTGTTAATTCAAAGAACATTTAAGTAAACAGTATGAAAGGGAATATCATTTGGTGTCTTACCATGGCAGATTTTTTTACACTTTATTTATAGCAGTAGTAGTGAAGGACAATGCATATTTTCTCTTGTGCAAAGTGGTCTTCAAATTTTTACTAACTTTGAAAAAATGTTTTCTCTGTTACAACTCTGTGGGTATAACTACAAGCATTTTAATGAAAGAATGCTACCAATTAGGAAAAGTATGCTCGTGGTTGCATGTTTAGACTGCACTTACGGATGCTTAACTTGGTTTTGTGGTAGTTTGGATGATCACCTCCACATGTTTTACAGACCTGTACTTGGATTTAGGATGAGAATACTGTTGATAACACGCCGATGTTTTAGTTGTTGCCAAGCAGTGTTTATATTGGGAAGGACTTTTCAGCTTCTTGCTCCAACCCACCAGCAAAGAGGGTAGTAGTTGGAATGGGACACAGCCGGGACAGCTGACCCCAGTTGTCCCAAGGGATATTCCATACCATATGGCATGATGGTCAGTGTATATACTAGGGGGAAAGCTGACCAGGGGCTGCTGCTTGGGAGATGGCTGGGCCTTGGCCTATGGGTGATGAGCAACTGCGTTGAGCATCACTTGTTATGTATATACAAATTCATTATGGTTATAATTTTGTATTATTTTCTCTTCCTTTTGTGTCCTATTAATCTATCTTTATTTCAATCCACAAATTTTACTTTATTTTTTCCCCAGCTCTTTTCCCCATTCCACTGTGGATGAGGGAATGAATGAGTGGCTGTTCGGTGTTTAGCAACCTGCTGGTTAAATCACGACAGTCCTTTTTTGGCACCCAGTATGGGACATAAAGGTTTGAAATAGTGGAAGATCTGACTGGAGCATGTTGAAACAAATTTGTTGTAATTGTAGAGTCATGGAATGGCTTGGGTTGGAAGAGATCTTAATGATTACTTAGTTCTATCCAACCCCCTTACCATGGGCAGGGACACATTCCACTAGACTGGATTGCTCAAAACTGCATCCAACCTGGCCTTGAACACTTCCAGGAATGAAGCATCCACAGCTTCTCTGGGCAATCTCTTCCAGTGCCTCACCACAGTAAAAAATTTTTTCTAATATTTCATCTTCATCTGCCCTCTTTTAGTTTACAGTATTGATTTGTGTGTTCAGAGCTTTGTTGTGTATCGACAGCACTTGCTTTAAATGTCTAAGTGTATATATGTATATGCTGTATAAGTGACAATACTTGCTGTACACGTTCCATGTTGTGCTGTTCATCACCTCTGGGGGCTGGGTTGAGGTTTTCATTGCGTTGGACTTGGTAGCGCTGGCTCCCGGTAACATTGTGGTTGTGAGACTGCTGTGGTGCGTGTGCTCAGCGCTGCCGCCATCTCCGAGCTTCGGGAGCCATCTACGGGAACCAGTCATAATTGCACTGTGCGCCTTTCCTCCTCACACAGTCCTGGCTGCGGGGGAGACACTCCTCCCTCTTCTCCCTCTCCTACAGGCTAATTGCAGTAGCTTTGGAGAACTTCTAGTATCCTCGGCGTGTCCAAACCAGCATGTTCTATTGCTATGTCTTCTGAATGTGTTTCAGGTCTTGTTTAGGGCGAAACAACTATTGAAGAATATGACACCGAGATCTGCTCCCGGGCCCGGGCAGTTATGAGTGATAGTAGGGTGTGTGGGATAGTACAGCCAAGTGCCTGGTACAGTGGTCACCTCTAAATTTTGCAATTTCACCCCAAACAAATAGGGAGTGGGCGAGTGGCTGTGTGGTGTTTATCTACCTGCTGGATTAAACCACAACAGTGATGAACTGCAGCTTGGGTATAATCATTGGAAGCCCTTTGGAATGCCATATAGGTGCAGTAGTATTTTTTTTTAGTTTTAAGAATAAATCAATCTCTGTTGCTGTAGAACTTTTCAAATTAATTGTAAACAAGTCTTTGTGTGTGTTCTTTTACACTGCAAGAGGGCATGCCTTCATGCTGCTTACTTTTCAGTGATATTTTGTAAATATGCTATAAATCTAGTTTTAAAGGTCTGTAGAAATGGCAACTTTAGCACAAAGTAGAATAAACAGGACACCTTTGCAGGGTTGAAAATAACTGTTCTGTATCCAGAAAAATTTTCTGTGCTGATTTAAAATTATCCAATAATAGTAATAGGGATGTGTGTGTTTTAAGCGTTGATGACCACAACTGTAAAAGAAATTACTTTCTTACTGGCATTTCAGTTTTAATGTACTTCATTGTTTCAGTAGTGATCCTCATCTTTCATCCTCGTCTTCTGAGCAGATTGTAATTTCTTTTTTTGTTTGTGCCAGTTTTGATATGTAGGAGGGAGGGATGTGCCTTGGGTGTCTTGAAAAGCCAAGTTTTTTTAGTTAGATCACTTGAATCGATTCTCTAAGATCAGTACCCATGATAGCACCTATTCTTGGTGTCTTTGTGTTGGTGATAAAATTCTGTTTTAAATGTTTCAAATTAAACTGAAGGTATTTGCTTAGCATCTTGCTTTTTGAGTCAGCAAACACTGGACATGTCAAGCTTTTATTATTTCTGAAATTAATGTGAAGTGTCTTGAAGCAGAAGTAGTCCAGGTCTTTGGCAGTGGTATGGAAGACATGCTTTAATTAACAAAATACCAATTAATAATATTTCTGAGTTTCATTTTGTAGTTTTATGGTTCAGTGCTGCTTTTGTGTGGTAATAAAGTATGATTTTACAGCTTGAATTGAGAAATATGAATAGCCTCCTTCATGAGTACAGTTGATAAGCTAAATAGGGTGATTAAAAATGATCAAATTTATACTTGGTCTACTAAAGATTGAGCCTGCTGGCCTGATCCCCTGGGATAGCTCGATGTCAGCCTGGGGTAGCAGGCCGGCCCTCCTGAAGGACCGTCCTCGGGGCTCGCTTCCGCAGCGGTCAGCGTCAGGGAGCCGGGGAGAGACTGGCCATCCCCAGGGTCGGATAGCCTGCCTCAAGGGTGCAAGGGTGTTTGCTTCAGGCGCCAGAGGAACGAGGCAAAGAGAGAGAGAGATCTCAACACGATTTATTGGACGTTCGGGGAAGGGGAGATCTCCGGGGCATTCCAGCCTGTGCCCGGGATTTTGAGGGAAAAGGAAAAGGGGTCGGGGGCAGCCCCCGCAACCAATAACATATCCATAAGTGGGAGGCACCCATGTCCCCATACCAATAATCTGAGGGTAATGGGGACGGTCTTCTCGACTAAGCAATCCATGCTCATACTTTGCCGAACTTTCCAGAACCGGGGGTGGTCCTGGCCCTGTCTCTCCACCCGGGGGTCCGCCCCGAGGGTGGCTTCTAGTCAGTCTCCCCGCCCAAGGAGACACCCTCAGGCTCGGGATCATCGAGCCATTGGATGGCCAGGGCTTGACTGATAGGGACTGGCCACAGCTCAGTCGACCCAACGGGAGGGGACACCACTACATGAGCCTTTTGTTATTTTAATGTAAGAATATTATGTTACATATTTCAGTCTCAATAAGCCAACTTTTAATTATCCTTGCTGGGAAAAAATGTAGAAAAGGTTGCTCTGAGAAAGTATTTTTGGGAATTAATTCATATAAAGATGGTAGGTTTTGCTTTTTTTGCTCAATATATAATTTTAAAAAATGTTTGCTTGGCCAGATTCTGAAGAGGCCATCCTAGTCCCAGGCCTTGCTCAGAGCAGGGCTAACTCAAGCTAGGTCACCTTGCTGAAGGTCTTGTCTAGTTGAGCTTTGAGTATCTCCAAGGTGGCCTGCTATAGTGTTTAGCCGCTCTTTGGGAAAATTTTTCTCTCCCTTACGTCCATTTGAGATTTCCCGTGTTTCAGCCTGTGTTTCTTGCACTTTCTCATTTCACTTCACAGCACTCAGAACTGGCTTTGTCTCCTTAAGCCACGTTCAGATGGTGGGGCAGTGCAACAACTTCCTTCTTTGGTCTGCTTTTCTTCGGTATGAACAGTGGTGCTCTCAGTGTCTCCTATGAACATGCGCTACAGCCCCCCAAAACATCTCAGTGGCCTGTCTTCAGTTTGTGAGTGTTCTCTCATAATGGGGACCCCTGAAACTGGACACAATACTTTAGACATGGCTTTGTGCTGCGAGGAGAGAAATAATCACGTTTTTTGATTTGCTGACTGCAGTCTTGCTGTTGCAGCCCAGCATGTCCTTAGACTTTACATGTCCCCATGTTTACGGGAACATGGGTTTGTGTTCAAATTGTTCTACACTGTGAACCCACAGAGCTGCTTTCTGTTCAGCTACTTCCTAGCATCAGTGGTTGGAAGGAAGAGTATGGCTTGGCTCTTATTGTTGAGTTCTCTGGTGTTCCTTTTGGCCAAGGAATTGCTGTGGTGGTACATCTTGCATTTTTCAGTTTTTACTAGCATGTCATATTCCATACTCTTCCCCCCCCACCCCCGCAAAAAAAAAAAAAAAAAGAAAATTATGTCTATTACTTGTTTTTTGATGAAAAGTGCATCTCTTTTAAACTATAGTGTGGTTATGTTAATAAAATTTTGGCATGCTTAGGCCAGCACAAGCTGTGCTGATGTGTAGGAAAAAGAAAGGTAATGTACTACTTCATTATAGACCATAGGACATATGTATTACATAGAAAGTAAGTACTTTATAAGAACCATTACTAGAATGACTTTTTTTGGTCTGGCTGCTACCTAAACCTCTGATTTCTCTAATATCTGAACTGGAGTGTGTGGAGACCAGCACAAAAGATCTCTTTGTTTTAATCAGAAGTGGTATTTTGAGTTGACTTTGCTGCAGGTCCAAGAAGCTTAAATCATTCTGTTCATGCACGTCTTTCCTTGTTTAGTCTCTGCAGGGGATGGTCTTCAGCTGTCCTTTACTGTATTGATCAAAGTTTCTGTCCCAGAACTGTCTCTAATCAAGTGCAATAACTTATGTTTGTGGAATGTGACAAATCTGCAGAGATGATGTTTCAGAATGTTTCCCCAGCTTTTAACTCTTGGGTTTTTTTCAGCAATTTCCTCAGCTAGATATTTTCTTTCTTGTGAACTTTTGATGAATTTCTTTTGCATGGATTTGTTCAGTTGTTTTTTGAACCTATGTTAAAATTTAGCAGCCACAGAATAGTGAATAACAACTTAATATGCTGTATGAAGCTCCCTTTTCCTAAGTTTGCTCAATTTTCCACCTGCTAACTTAGGGACGTTGAGTAGGGACATTTTTATCTCCTTAATGTTATTTGCAACTATATGGATATATTAAATACCCTCTTTGGTCTTTTTCATGGTAAAGAAACCTGGTCTTTCTAGTTAGTCTTCAAAAGAAAGATGTTGTGCATTTTTGATCTGCTTTGTTACTGTCAAGTAGAGAAGGGCAGACAGGAGGGAGAGTTTAGGGAAAGCAGATGAGGACAAGGAAAAAGAGGAAGATGAAGGGAAATACGTATTCAATCTCTGTCATTATAGAGGAGAGTGCCATGTGACTGTGAAAATGTGATGTGGTGCAGATATGGTACTATTCAACCTCCTACCCCTCAAAAAAGAAGTTAATTAACAGCTTATTAAGATAAATAGAGTGCATGGTAAATTACATGTAAGTTTCAAAATTGCAAGTGTGTGGCCTTTCCATGGTGCCTTTTAGCCCGTCATGTACTTGTGATTTTGTATAGAAGAGCTGAGTGTAAGAGTGCCAACAGTCATTTGCAGTTGCAAGAGGTAGGGCTTGGCTTGTGCAGTGCTGTGAGAATTGGTGACTGGATGTGGGTTCCTATGCAGAATGAAAAAGTTTAGCTTTATCATGCCATCTTTCTCTGTGAAGATGATATACCTGTTTTACTATTTGGCAGATGGAGGGTGTTATCAGTTCCTACTTCTCAGCTGAGGGGTGGTTATTGCTTGAGATGTCTTATCTCTGCTGGTTCTTGCTTGCCTGCCTGCCTCCATCATATACTGGGAATTATATTTTTCTACAGGATGTAGATGTATATTTCACTATGTACTTTTTAGCTTAATATTGCTTCCTAAATATTGTGGCACAGACTTGGTTTCATTATTTCTTATCAGAATATTAGAGCATAAACTTTAAAACTCTTGTATTAAAGAAAGTAAATAGTCCAGTTCTGAGTCATAGCATCATATGATTACTTGGCCTCGTTGATGAAATGAAAAACAAGTTGAAAATAAGCTTTTCAGAGCTATGGAAGTCTGAAAGCGTGGTCGTCTTCAAGCTCCTAATACTAAACTAATTATTGCAAACTTTCCCCTTTGATTCCCACGATGGGGCTGCTGCACTGCTCTTGGTGCTGCCCAGTGCCTGTGTACGATCATGCCTTCATTTCCTTCATGTGGCCTGTCCTACCCCAGAACACATTTGGCTTCCTCTCACGTCCCTGTGCATTTGGCAAGCACCAGCCTCTGTTATGGCTGGTTTGGAACTAGGCGAGTGCTTCAATTGACCAGTTGATTTCTGCTGCTGGAGATGGATGACAGCCAAGTTCTGTTTCCCTTTTCCACAATGCAACTGCTGATTTGTATGTCTTGCTTCTACCAGGCAGCTGATTTCTGTGAAACTTAGGGGAAACTTAGGTGTCTTTGAGACCTCTGTTTCTTTGTCGAATTTGGCTAAAGTTGGCTTGCGTGATTAGAATTCATCTGTGTGACATGGCTGCTGGACAGACTGCATAATATATAATCATTGTTTTTCTAAGACTAATTGAACTGCATTTTAAAAACTTTTGGATTTGGCCACTAAAACAAAAATGAAGAATCTAGACTTCATGTGTAATGGTTTATCTATTTAATTTTTGAAGTGTTTGCTTTTTCCAAGTACTGAATACAAAAGGAGAGAAGAGAGATTTGGCAAAAGTGCCTGTCTCTGCCTTATGCTCGTTAGTTTAGCAGCTGGAGTGCTTCAGTCTAGGTAGAATGGATACCAGCTCAGGCCCTGGGGATTTGAAACGTGTATTCTGCCTCCTGTGCTTTGTGAATCTGTAATACACGCTGTTGTGAATAATCATTCTTCTTTGATGCCATTCCCCATTTTATATATAATCAAAATTTCTTTAGAGTTGCCTCAGGATCTCAGGCAAATTGCCCCTTAGGCTTAGTGAGTTGGTCTGTGGGTTTGTTTGATTGGGTTTTTTTTCCCCTTTGTGTGTATTTTAGCATTTAGAGCAAGTTCAATGGAAGGAAGTGACAAAGGATCAGATACCTAGCCCTAAAATTGTGGTGAGATGCTATATTTATGCAGTGCTCTAAGATGAATTCTAATTTTTGTGCATGATGTTATTTGTTGTACAATTATCCACTGCAGTTATTCTTTGCTAGGATAATGTGCAGCTGCGGTAAAATGTTTTTTAATCCCATCATGCTTTTAGAAACAAAAGCTAAGCTCTTCATTCAAGACAGGTTGAAAGTGACCATTTCTTGAAATAGTGACCTAGATAAAATTTCAGCAGGTGCAGAAAGGATTTTATCAGAATTTGTCCAAATTAAAAATGACTGAGAGGGATGATGTTCTCTTATGATTTATTGTATAGCGCATATATGGTTATTGGCAGATAATTATCCTGCAGTACAGGAGAGAATAATTTTTGAAGGGGACTGTCTTCATAGATTCAGCTGAATTTGTCTTAATTTATTCAGAATAAGGAAGATGATGGTCCTGAGCATTCTTTTTAAAATTTTACTTCTTCCTCACTCTTATGATGAGGCACTATAACTTGTCCTAACTCCAAGTTAGTTGTATTGTCTTCTCCCTGGAAATCAGAATTCAGAAGTTGTGAATTTAACTTTTCCGTCTATTCTGATGCATTGCTTTTGCTCTCTAACACCTCCTTCAGCTGTCAGAGATCAAGAGCAGGTGTGTACTAAGGTGTTTAGCTCTTAATGCTTCAGATGGAAGTAGACTGGAATTTAACTATCTGTAAAACCTGTAAGGAAAACAGAACCTGAAGTGGCTTAGTGGGGATAGGTGTGTATTAATGAAGGATGGCAGAATTGCTGGTAATTAGGACTGTCAGTTAATCAGCAGTACACTGAGCAGATAACAAGAACTTGGGTCTCCTCTTACAGTGTTTTCACATGTGCTAATGTATTAGATCCAGTCAAATAACTCTAAAGCAAAAAGAGAAAAAGGAAAAGCGTTTTAAAAAAGCAGCTAGTTATCTGACAAAATGGCTGTCAGATACTAGTTACCTGTTCATGACAATGAAGACATGCCTCATGTTGCTCCATTTTTTCTGCATGTCCTTTCTGAATACTGCTGAAAGAACATCAGAGTGCAGAAAAATGAATGGTCTTAGTGGAAGTAATGTTAAAAAAAAAAACAAACCAAGTTTACTTATTTTGTAATTTTCTTCTACCTTTGTTCTTCACCCTTATTTCTCTTTTGTCACTATTTTTTATCAGTGTCCTTTGCATTTCTGTGTACCAAACCTTGCAGTTTTCAATTGTATGAGGAGGTTAAAGAGATGGTTTTGGTCAAGGGAAAGCTGCAGTGTGTAAATGCTGCACATGGCTGGACATGAACATCTCAAGCCTTAGTGCCTGTAGAACACCATTCTGTATCTCAAGGCTTGCTCACAAATTACCTCATCTCACCTCACTGATAAAATAGGTGGAGCTATGAATACACTTATTATTATATAAATTTTGATGATATATTGTCATTTGCCTATAGAAGATGGAGCTGGAGTTGAGTTAATTCAGACTCATTACAATTTTCAGAATTAGGAGCAGAATGTATGAATTCAATTCATGTCAAGAGTACTTGGATGTGTGCTGTTGTGCAGTTTTGTGAGGTGGGACTCTTCACAGTAAATTTTTTGATTGCAGTTGTTAGCAGAGAGATCAGGAATTGCATCTACCCATTAACCAAACTTCAGAGGAGATACAGGTGTATGTGCAGTTAGGCAAAATGCATAGCAAAGGCTGGTGAAGAACCAGGTAGTGTCTGGTTCAGGAAGAAGTCTGTGAATATAGATGGAGTTCTCTGATGAAATTTGTATGGGCAAAGCAACTTTATGAGGTCAGCACTGTGACTCATATGGCTGTTTGACCAGTCTGCCTGAAAGCCAAATTTTCTGTTGTCAAACCATTAACTTCTCTTAACTTCTCAATGGTAAACAGAGTAATAGTCTTGCCAAAGTGTAGGCAGTGACTTGATCTATCAAAGAGTTATGAGTAATATCAAAGAAAAGGGAGCAAATCATGTTTGTGGAGAGGGATGTGAAAATGGTCTCCTGGGAAGCATTTTTTTAAATTTTATTTTTGAGGAGACAGTGTCCAGATCCTTAAATCGGTAAAGACAAAATAAATAGTTGGCCATAAAGGGTTAGCATAGGCTGAGTGTATAGCAAGACAGAAGCCCTTACTGAGTTGTTTAGATTGGCATTCACAGTTTGTCCTTGGAATATAGAGAGGGGGGGGAGTGGGGTGCTTTCTATTGAATCTCTTAGTGAATTATATTAAAAGTATTTTCCTGTATTCAGTATGAATTAAAGAGCTCTGGTGTATGAAAAATATTTCTGAGGCTTTAAGGTCATGAAGAAATTTTGTAGCATGAGCTGGATGCAGCACTCCAGGTGGGGTCTCACCAAAGCAGAGTGGAGGGACACAATCACCTCCTTCAACCTGCTGGTCCTACTTCATTTGGTGCAGCCTGGGATACCATTGGCTTTCTGGGCTATGAGCATGTTGCCGACTCATGTCCAGCTTTTCATCCAGCAGCATCCCCAAGTTTTCCTCAGCAGGGCTGCTCTCAATCCCTTCATCCCCCAACCTATATTGATATGGGGGTTGCCCTGACCCAGATACAGGACCATGCACTAGGCTTTGTTGAACCTCATGAGGTTCTCACAGGCTCATTTCTTCAGCTTCTCCCTCTGGATGACATCCTGTCCCTCGGGTGTGTCAACTGCACTGCTCGGTTTGGTGTTGCCGGAGCAGAAAAATGGCAAACCAGATGCCAAGGTGCTTTGTCTGAGCACACTTAGTGAAGTGCTCTTTGCCTGCTTCCCTGTACGTGTTACTGAGTATCTCTGTAACAGTCACTGATGCTCTCCTCATGTTTGGACAGTGTCTGAGAAAAGACTGTTTTCCACCAGAGAATGTTAAGAAGTGAAAGGGTGAGAATTCTGACTAGGAATTAAGGCAGAGCAATGGAGAAAGCTGGAGTCAGGATTTTCAGAAGTGTGGGTTGCACATCCAGTGCACATCTGTAAATTCTTAACAAAATGATAACTACTCAGACCAAAAAAACTGTAGGTGTTTCAAGCAGGGCATTCAAAGTTATTGCTTGTGTTTTTAATACTTTTAACTAAAATTTAACTGTGCTTAATTCCATTTTGTGAAAGGAGGGTAGTGCTGTCTCACCTTACGGAAGCCCTTGAAGGCATGTTTAATTATACCATATTGTTCACTTGGATCCTATGATCATAATATCCTTACAAAAAAAAGTAGCAAAAAAATAGTAAAAAAAGAGAAAGAAGGGCAGCATAATACTGTATTTAGTGTGGACTGAAAATAGTGGCTATTGGTAAGAGTTACAGCATATTATGGTATTGCCTATGCCTGAAGTGGTGTGAGTAAAAACACATAAAAATACTGTTTATGAAACCTGTCTGACATTTAATGTTTTTATTTTCTCTCTCTTCTGGTATTGTCTTTCTGTGTCTTTAATGTAATTTTTGTGTAAGAATACATGGGTTTTGAAAATGACGTAGTTTTTCAGTGTAACCTATTAGATAAATTATTGAGAGCTTTATTTTCCTGTTCCTGAATTTCCTATCTACATGTGAAACTGTAGTTATAAAATCAACTTCAGAAACTGCTAGAGGCAGTGCAAGATGGAAGAATTTTTGTGGTTCACATAGGATGAAACAGAGTAGAAATTGTAAGATTTTGCAGTATTGCTACTGTGAACTGTCCCCATACCATTAGTGGCAAGTTTGAGTCACACAAAATAGAAGTTTATGGGGGTGTCTGTTCAATGAAGAAACTAATAGCAATTTTTTTTAAAAGTAGACACCTGAATTAGCAGACTTTCAAAGTTTTACAGTTGTGTGCATTATTTGCTTGTGAGGGGGTTCTTTCTTTAATGTTGAGGCAGTAATTTACTTCCTGGTATAAAAATATTCTAGATGGGACTGTGCAAGCAGTTTATGGCTATAGCTGTGCTGTTGGCTGTGAGAGTTGTGGGCCTGCAGGTGCTCAGAGATGGTGACTCCCAGAAGGACATCAGTCAATCATCCCAATGTACACTTTCTCCCTTCTGCATATTTCTGGAATCTATGGCAGCCATTGGTGCTCTAGGTATAAAAGTAATTCAGTGTTGGAAGTAGCAGTTTCCCTGAAATCATTGTGTAATGATCAATTTGTGTAATATTCCTGAATCAAGAGATTCAGNATATTAAAAGTATTTTCCTGTATTCAGTATGAATTAAAGAGCTCTGGTGTATGAAAAATATTTCTGAGGCTTTAAGGTCATGAAGAAATTTTGTAGCATGAGCTGGATGCAGCACTCCAGGTGGGGTCTCACCAAAGCAGAGTGGAGGGACACAATCACCTCCTTCAACCTGCTGGTCCTACTTCATTTGGTGCAGCCTGGGATACCATTGGCTTTCTGGGCTATGAGCATGTTGCCGACTCATGTCCAGCTTTTCATCCAGCAGCATCCCCAAGTTTTCCTCAGCAGGGCTGCTCTCAATCCCTTCATCCCCCAACCTATATTGATATGGGGGTTGCCCTGACCCAGATACAGGACCATGCACTAGGCTTTGTTGAACCTCATGAGGTTCTCACAGGCTCATTTCTTCAGCTTCTCCCTCTGGATGACATCCTGTCCCTCGGGTGTGTCAACTGCACTGCTCGGTTTGGTGTTGCCGGAGCAGAAAAATGGCAAACCAGATGCCAAGGTGCTTTGTCTGAGCACACTTAGTGAAGTGCTCTTTGCCTGCTTCCCTGTACGTGTTACTGAGTATCTCTGTAACAGTCACTGATGCTCTCCTCATGTTTGGACAGTGTCTGAGAAAAGACTGTTTTCCACCAGAGAATGTTAAGAAGTGAAAGGGTGAGAATTCTGACTAGGAATTAAAGCAGAGCAATGGAGAAAGCTGGAGTCAGGATTTTCAGAAGTGTGGGTTGCACATCCAGTGCACATCTGTAAATTCTTAACAAAATGATAACTACTCAGACCAAAAAAACTGTAGGTGTTTCAAGCAGGGCATTCAAAGTTATTGCTTGTGTTTTTAATACTTTTAACTAAAATTTAACTGTGCTTAATTCCATTTTGTGAAAGGAGGGTAGTGCTGTCTCACCTTACGGAAGCCCTTGAAGGCATGTTTAATTATACCATATTGTTCACTTGGATCCTATGATCATAATATCCTTACAAAAAAAAGTAGCAAAAAAATAGTAAAAAAAGAGAAAGAAGGGCAGCATAATACTGTATTTAGTGTGGACTGAAAATAGTGGCTATTGGTAAGAGTTACAGCATATTATGGTATTGCCTATGCCTGAAGTGGTGTGAGTAAAAACACATAAAAATACTGTTTATGAAACCTGTCTGACATTTAATGTTTTTATTTTCTCTCTCTTCTGGTATTGTCTTTCTGTGTCTTTAATGTAATTTTTGTGTAAGAATACATGGGTTTTGAAAATGACGTAGTTTTTCAGTGTAACCTATTAGATAAATTATTGAGAGCTTTATTTTCCTGTTCCTGAATTTCCTATCTACATGTGAAACTGTAGTTATAAAATCAACTTCAGAAACTGCTAGAGGCAGTGCAAGATGGAAGAATTTTTGTGGTTCACATAGGATGAAACAGAGTAGAAATTGTAAGATTTTGCAGTATTGCTACTGTGAACTGTCCCCATACCATTAGTGGCAAGTTTGAGTCACACAAAATAGAAGTTTATGGGGGTGTCTGTTCAATGAAGAAACTAATAGCAATTTTTTTTAAAAGTAGACACCTGAATTAGCAGACTTTCAAAGTTTTACAGTTGTGTGCATTATTTGCTTGTGAGGGGGTTCTTTCTTTAATGTTGAGGCAGTAATTTACTTCCTGGTATAAAAATATTCTAGATGGGACTGTGCAAGCAGTTTATGGCTATAGCTGTGCTGTTGGCTGTGAGAGTTGTGGGCCTGCAGGTGCTCAGAGATGGTGACTCCCAGAAGGACATCAGTCAATCATCCCAATGTACACTTTCTCCCTTCTGCATATTTCTGGAATCTATGGCAGCCATTGGTGCTCTAGGTATAAAAGTAATTCAGTGTTGGAAGTAGCAGTTTCCCTGAAATCATTGTGTAATGATCAATTTGTGTAATATTCCTGAATCAAGAGATTCAGACATTGGTGATGGGTGTTAAAATGATGGGTTAACTTCTTGGGCAAGTCCTCTACAAGACTGACTGTAGTAGCTGTTTCTGTCTTCCTGTTAGAGGAAAGAGGAGGAAGCGCAGGTTTAGTTCCTCCTAAGAAGGACTTTTTCTTTGACATTCAGGAAGCTGGGAGATTTCGTAGGATTCTCAGAAGAGTTTGAATGTGTATATATATATATTTTTAGTTGCTATTTATAAGGACAGAATTTCGTTTTCCCTAATGTTATGATTCTGCCTATTTTGCAGAAGCTTTATCTTTTCTGACAATACTGAAAGCTTTTCTTGCAGTTGCATTCAAATGGTAGGTAAATATTAGCCTGTGCTTTTCAAAATGTAGCTCTTGTGCTCTTGTCTTGATGCCTGTTGTCAGGAATGTGTAGTCTTGGAGTTATGCTCCAACAGTAGACACAAGTTTAATTCTCTGTCCAAATTTAATTGCCTAAAATTTAGATGCCTGTGTTGAGCTGGTTACTCTTATATCTCCATTAAATTTACAGAAATAATTACCTCCAGAAGGCCATTCATCTCTTTCTCAGCTAGGTGTCCAAGATAAGAAAGATAAATTGCTGTGGTGATTGCAGATGGGGCAGTGACTCATTCAGATTCAAATATCCAACCTACCCTCTGCAGTGAGGGTCACTGAATCTCATCAGAACTGTTCAGATGGCACTGGTTAGTTGCAGATTGCTTTTTCCTGTTTTTAGCTGTGTAAATTTTATTTATAGATATACATATATTATTTATATATTCACATATATATGTATACATGCTGGAGGTGTCCAAAGAGGAGGAATGAGTCTGATGAAGGATCTGGAGTAAAAGTCTTAAGAGTGGCTGAGAGAGCTGGAGTTGTTTAGCCTGGAGAAGGGGAGGCTCAGGGGGAGACCTCATCACTCTCTGCAATTGCCTGGAGGAGGTTGTAGCAAAGTGGGGGTCAGTCTCTTATCCCAAGTAATGAGTTGTAGGATGAGAGGAAAAACCTCAGTTTGTTCCCAGGGCAGGTTTAGATTGGATATTAGGAAAAATTTCTTCATAGAAAGGGTGGTCAAGACTCAGAGAAGGCTGCCCAGAAAACAGGGAGTCTCCATCCCTGGAGGTTTTTAAAAGACATGTAGATGTGGTACTCAGGGACATGTTTTAGTAGTGGATTTGTCAGTGTTTTGTTTATAGTTGGACTTGATGATTTTAAAAGTCTTTTCCAACTGAAATGATTCTATAAATTTTATTTGTTTTTGGAGTATAAGGCCTCACTTTGTGTGTTTGAAGCTCTGGAGTTTTGGACGAGTTCCTGTTATTTGCTTCCCCTTTTGGTTCTGGAGGCCCAGTTCAGAGGGGCAGTGGTAGTTCATGAAATGTTCCTTTTCATCTGAGCCATTTTTAAAGTAGTATTTGTTTTCTGGGTTGGTTAGCCATAGTCAAGATGGATGTATGATACAGTCCAGTGATTTAATTTTTTTTACCATAGTGGACAATATTAATTGGTTTTGCTTTTTAATTATGTTTTTAATTATAGCATCAAATGCAATATATCACTGTATATAAAACAAATGTGCTTTTCTGTGTGGCTTTTCCTTGGAGTATGTGGAGGAAGATAACAGAGGAAGGGCCGTGGTTTTGTGTATGTGATCTTTGCAGTATTTTTGAATGCAGGATATAATAACCATGTTGCTTGAAATGTTTAGTTGTTGATTAAAAAGACTCCAAATTCGTTCATAAAAATATCCACTTTTTGTCTCTGAATGCTTCCCACCTCAAATTCAATTTTCCCTGCAGTACTTTTGTGAGGCAGAGATGTTTGTTATCGCTCTTTTATGGATGGCAGCTGTGGCAGAGGCTTTGCTTTTCCATTGTGAGTGGAGTGGGCAGCATGCCCATGTGAGCCAAGTGCCAGATCCTGCAGGCACGAGGGCTCTGCCGTGCTACCTGACAGGCAGGTGCCTAATGCTGGATGAGGCTGAGGGCTGCCAGGTGCCACACAGCACCCTGGCCTGCATCTGAGCTGGAAGCTGGTGCTGTCTCACGTAGTACTACTAGGTACCTCCATAGACAGCTCTTTAACTTGAGCGCATGTCAAGGTCCTTGTTCCTGGAGTACCTTAATTTTTGGCATGTGCCTGTAATTTCTGAATAGTCCAGTTCCCTGGGGAAGCTAAAGTCTTCAGTCTGAACTACAATTTTTTGCATGACTTGTTGATTACCATTAGCTGGTAAATAAATTTCTTTTTAAAGTAGAAAACTTTGAAAACTAGTTATTTATACAAAGAAAACAACACTTTTTGGAAACAGGCTTTTTTTATTTGTAAAAAGCATATTAGCATTCTTTTGTGTTTAGACTTAAAGCATGACAGCTTGTTTATTGGGTTTGTGGGGCCAGGTTTTGGTAGTGGGGGGCTACTGGAGTGGCTTCTGTAAGAAGCTGCCAGAAGCTTCCCACATGTGCAGAGAGGCAATGCCAGCCAGCTCCAGGACAGACCCACTGCTGGCTACGGCTGAGCCCATCAGTGATGGTGGCAGCACCTCTGGGGTATCAGGGTTAAGTAGAGGGAAAAATCACTGTGCCAGAGCAAATACCAGCCAGAGAGAGGAGGGAGAATGTGTGACAGAAACAAAGATACAATTAATCTCGATCAGCAGCTAAACTTTTAAATTGAAGATCTACTGGGGCGGGGCGGTGGCGGGGGGGTGGTGAGAGGTGTCGGGAAAGGGAATTTAGCATCCAGTAGGCAAAGGGAGGAAAAGGTGGAAGCAGGGACACTCTTTCCTTAGAGATGATGCCTGAGATTTTGAGGTGTGTTATTTGATTTATGAAAAAGGTTTTTCTTGGCGTCTGGGAGTTTTGCTTGTTTATTGCTTGAATTCCCTCTGTGATGTACTAGCTAGGAAGTTTTGCTCTGTACATTGAGCCTCTCATATGTGACTACTTCTATGCTTAGTGTGTCTTGGCTTTATGGATTGATAAATCTTCATGAATGCTGCATCTGTGGGTAAAATTGGGATACTCTGCCACAGCATGATGTTTTCTTCTACTTAGCAGAAGGAGATGACTATTAGTATACAGCTGCATATCTCCAGCAATGCAAAGCTGTTGAAGTATGCTGAAAATGAATTTACGTTTAGTTTATACACTTGCTATTTTAGCAGGATGAGAATCGGAACAGACCTTTGTTCTAAAACAGCTTGGACTAACAAGTGAGCATTTTTCTTCATGGGTTGCAAGAAGGCGGGTTAGAACCAGCATATTTCATAAATCTTGATTAAAAAGCCTGACAAATGTATTTAAGAAGGTTGTGAAGCCCCTGTACTTCCAGTTAAAAGCAGGCACCTCCTGGGAGTTTGCAGGGACTAGGACTGAGAAAATGGTGCTGAATTGCCTAACAAGCTTACAGAAGTGTTTGTACAAGCTAAGGTATTTTTATTGCACAAATACATTGCTTTGTTCAATGGAGGAAAGGAATGGATTTACCTTTTGTAGCTGAAGGTGGTTGTAGCTGCTTGAACTACCTGCAAGCTGCTCTTTTGATGGCAAAAGCATATCACGTCTCTATAGAAAGGATTGGGACTGCCACTGAGAGGTTCCAGATAATCTTTGACCTGAATTTCACTACTACAGATAGACAGTTTCCTTTTTTTTTTCTCTGGGAAAGATATGTTCATTCTTCTTTATTGTACTGGTACAGTCACCTGAATTAGTCATAGCAAAAATTTTGCTGTAAGATGCTGCCAGCAGCTACTTGGCTGCCATCCCGCAACAAGAACAGACCGCATCCAAGTTCTGATGCCAAATCATGTGTAGGTTAACCTTTGTAACCCATCTCAAATCAACACGTGCTGTCTCTGGGGAATAAATCCAGTCTATTTATAGGAATACTCTGCCTGTATTCGATAGCTTGCATGCAAACTATGCAATTAAAGCCTCTAGCAGTTGTTGCTGAGAGGCTTCCCCACTGTGAGGCAATGTCTGTGAGAACCTACCCTTGTAGAAAGTAAATCCTTTTTTCACCTTAAGATTCCACATGACTGAGTCATTCAATGTGGAAGTATCAGTAAGGCGTCTGTTGCTGAAACAGTGTCATGTGCAGGAGCAAGTTATGGCTCCTGTCTGTTCACTTTCGTCTGGCATGTGACATGAGTGGTAACACATAAGTGAAAGATGTTGTGACCTATGATCTGGGACATCATGCAAGGAGAGGACTGTAAACACTGGCACTGTAAGATGGCATCCGTGAAACTTGAGATGCCATACTTGAATGCCAGCACTTAACATAGAGTAAGGGTCCAGCCATTAGCAACTAGCACAGAGGGAAAGTTTAAATAACCAGTGTTCTCAAATCTGAACCGTAGAACAAATCTTTTGAGGCAAAACTTGGTGAATATTTTGTGTTGTTGTTTTGGGTTTTTCCTTTCTCTAAACTTATATTAGTTAGGGGTGAGATATAGGCTTTTCTTTCCAGAAGATAATTCTTTATATCTCCTTATATTAAAGAAGCATCACAGGAAAGAGGTTAAGACAGGGGTCTAATTCTATGAAGTACTCTTCCTTTCTTATTTTGTTTCTTTGATCTATTCATCTGCATTATCTCCAGCTAGGATTAGGTTAAAATTGTGTGCCTGTAGTTGGATAACAAGATTACTTCCAAAATGCCTGCTTTTTACTTTATGTAAAATTGAATGATTCACTCTTCACACTTCTGTAAATGTGGCAGCAGAACACTGTGAGAAAAGATTCGTGGGCTTTAGCTATTGTTACTGCTCCTTTAGTTTTCTTCACTGTAAAAATGGGAATCTTAAAACACTCAGGCTAACATGGTGTTCTGTAAACAGTTTTAATAATTTTCAGTGTTGTTATAGACAAGCATAATAGGATGACAAGCAACCGCAAACAGAAATTTAAGAAACAAGGCATGACAAGTTTTGACAAGGAAAAAAGCAATGCTGTCTTTTTTATTTAATGAAGCTTTGGGTTTGTTTTTTTTTTTTTGGTACTTAAGAGAAAATGTAGTTTTTTAACAGCAGGC